>CM035171.1:27823104-28423104 GCA_020205615.1 Panax quinquefolius
TTCTTCCCATAGAACAATATAGCATGAGAGAAGTCATGAAACGTGTTCAAAATGTTTCTACTACTGAAAAGCCTACTACTATCCAGGACCTTAAGAGTGATATTAATATTCTGAAATCTGAAATAAAGCAATTACAGAATACTAATGTTATTATTTTCCAAGACTTAAAAAATATTAAAGAACAATTAATTCATAAACAGGATAATAATATAGAATCCTCTAAGACTGAATCTTCTAATAAGCTAGAATCTTCTGAACAGTATTTAATGCTTATGAATCAAGTAGTCTTTCAAAAATGGTATATCAGAATTACTTTTGTTATTAAACCGGATTTTATTATTAAAGATGCCATTGCCCTTGTAGATAGTGGTGCTGACATGAATTGTATCCAGGAAGGGTTAATTCCTACTAAATACTTCCAGAAAACCACTCAATCTTTAACCAGTGCAAGTGGAAACACTATGAATATTAAATACAAGATACCTGAAGCCTTAATCTGTAATCAAGGTTTATGTTTACCTACTTCTTTTGTCCTTATCCGTAATATGAATCAAAGTATCATATTAGGCACCCCTTTCTTATGTCTTTTAATGCCTATTTCAAAAATCGATACTTTAGTAATTCATACTACTCTTAACAACAAACATATTATTTTTGAATTCATAACAGAACCTTATACAAAAGAGTTAAATCAAGTTAAACACATGATTTATTCTAAAGAAAAGCAGAATAATTTTATTCAAAAAGAAATAAAATTTCTTACTACTGAAACGTAGAATTTTACAACCTTCTTTACGGGACAAGATAAAATTGATCTACAAGACTCTTTAAATCTGAAATCAGAGTGATGTCCCAAATGCTTTCTGGAACAGGAAGAAGCATATTATTTCTCTTCCCTATGTCCCTAATTACAATGAGAAAAATATTCCTACTAAGTCTCGACCTAGTCAAATGAAAAAGGAATATTTACTTCTTTGCAAAAGCTGAAATTGAGTCCTTTAAATGAAAAAATTGATAAAACCTAGTACTTCTCCCACGAGTTGTATAGCTTTTTTATGTCAATAAAAATTCAGAAATTGAATGAGGAACTCCTAGACTCGTTATTAATTATAAACCGCTTAATGAAGCCCTTGATGGATTAGATATCCAATCCCAATAAAAAGGACCTTCTTGACAGACTTCATGATGCCACTATTTTCTCTAAATTTGACATGAAATCGAGGATTTTGGCAAATACAAATTAGAGAACAGGATACTTATAAACTCGCTTTTACGGTACCCTTTGGTCATTATGAATGGAATGTTCTTCCATTTGGTGTCAAAATGGACCTTCGAATTCCAACATATCATGAATGATATTTTAATCCCTTTATCAATTTATTATCATTATATTGATGATGTTTTAATTTTCTCTTCATCCATGAACCAAAGATATTAAACATTTAAATATTTTCAAAAATGTTATAAAAAATGGTTTGGTAGCTTCACGCCCTAAAATGAAACTTTTCCAAACTAAAATCGATTTCTTGGACATAATATTTTCAATGGAACTATAATTCCAATTGATAGATGTATCGAATTTGCATCTAAATTTCTAGACGAAATTAAAGGAATTAACCAACTGCAAAGATTTTTGGGAAGTCTTAATTATATTCGAGATTTTTACCCAAATCTTTCCCAAGATCTTTGCTATTATGTATACTAAATTCACGAAAAATCCTTTACCTTGGACTAATGAACATCTTTGAAGCGATAATAAAATCAAAACCAAGGTTAAACAGATACCTTGTCTTTCCCTACCTAATCCCGATTGGAAAAAGATTGTTCAAACTGATGCTTCTGACACAGGATATGGTGGGATTGTAAAACAATTTAATCATAACAGTAAAAGAGAAGATCTTGTCCGTTTTACTTCAGGAACTTGGAAAGGACCCTCTTTAAATTATCCTACTATAAAGAAGGAATGCCTTTCAATTGTTAAATGTGTTTTAAAATTTCGGGATGATCTTTTGAATCAAAGACTTTTAATCCGAGTTGATTGCTCAATTTAAAAATGATATTTAAAAAGATGTTCGAATTTAGCATCTAAATGAGATATTTGCAACTTTGGCAGAGTACTTTATCTCAGTGTTTGACTTTGATATTGAATATATCAAAGGAAAATGTAATTCTTTACCGATTTTCTAACCCGAGAATATTTGCGAGAATGACTGTAGAAGCCGTGGTCATGGCCAATGTGAGGCCGAGCGAAGCTAATTTGTACTATCTGAATTCCGTCCTTAAATACTCAATCCAAAGATTTCTTGACTTTCTTCTAGCCAACCAACGATGAAAGGATGTTCTCCTATTACCCAAACAAAGACATTCCCAACAAAAATAAGGAACAATCAAGATTGATCATTGAATGAATGATGAGAAATGGATGAAAGATCCATGGGAGATAAAGAGACGTTATTTAACGACTCAACAGCCTCCTCCCGCTTCAATCGAAGTCGCTATGTTTATGAGCAAATTATCCTTGAAATAAGATCCATGGACATTAAGCACACGCTTTATGATCCATCAAAATCGACTAGTCCAATCCAATACAAGAAAACAACCGTCAAGAACAACATGCATACTCGCTAATTGGGGTATTAATCCCATACTACTTACCCAACCATTGAATCTAGTCACAACAATAACAATAACAAGTAATAATAATAATAATAATAAGTTACTACTACTACTACTACTACTACTACTACTACTACTACTACTACTAATAATAATAATAATAATGAAGTAGTAATAGTAGTAGTAGTAGTAGTAATAATAATAATAATAATAATAATAATAATAATAATAATAATAATATTATTATTATTATTATTATTATTTTAATTATTTTAGTTATTATTATTATTTAATTATTATTATTATTGTTACTATTATTTTAATTATTATAATAATAATAATTATTATTATTTTAATTATTACAATTATTATTATTATTATAATTATTATTATAATTGTAATAATAATAATAATTATTATTATTATTACAATTATTATTATTATTACAATTATTAGTATTATTATAATTATAATAATTATTACAATTATTACAATTATTAATTACAATTATAATATTAATTATTTCTACTACTCGCATACCCACATTATAACCTTATTTAATGTTAATGTTTATTTAAACATTTAGTTCCTTTCTCAGTTTCTAGAACACACCGATATTCAACCGTTTATGTATTACAATTACATATGAACTTATTGTACTACTTTGTAACGCCCCCAAAATTAGGTATACGTCACCCATCTTGGGTCGCCACTTACATGGTACATAAATTCAAATACAACTTACTAAAATAATCATGTGGGTATACAATCGACATAAATCTGTGAGTTTGAATACAAATTTTGTCTACTAGATATTATACAAACTCAAAAAGAGTCCTCATTACAAACTATTATCACACTATTTCATAGAATAGTGAGGACTACTAATGCTATCCTCTGGACCATTACTTACGTTCCCAGGCTCGTCCCGGCTATGTTCTCATTTCACGAAGAAAAAGTGAAAGAAAGGGTGAGCTCAACTAGCCCAAGAAGAAATATTATGACTAAGATAATGCGTAATAAATTATCATTAGCCTTCAACAATGTTAAACCTGAAAATACAATGAACAACCCGGTTTAATCTGCGGCTTAATTAGTAATCCATTAAAAGAGTCAAGTAGAGAATAAAGTCTACTATCTTTTAGGTTTTAAAAGGTTTTCATCAATTTTTATCACGAGAGACTCAAACAATAAATAAACCACCACATCTAATCATCCTGTACCACGGGGCAAGGATTTTCATCAAATTATCAATGGTCATGACTATACCGAATCACCCCGGTCATAATCATACCAAAAACTATCCATCATCGCATTACAGAAGCCATCGAGGACTTTTGTCACATCATTTATATCAAGTCGTGATTATACCGAATGATCCTCGTCATAATCATACTAAGTTCATCTATGCACGTAAGCCAAAGATAACATAATATAACATGAGGATGATGATAATGACATAATAATTCAATAAAACAAGTTCAAGAATTATTTAATCCATGAATTATTAACGCCCAAATTGTCAACACGACAATCTTTGTTTAAGTAAGTAAAATTCAAGAATGATCGGAAGAATATTTCCATGAAAAGATCTTTGGATGAAACGCATATATCAAGGATATTCTACTAATTTAATGGAGTATAGAAGTCAAAGTTTTAACTTAACCGGGTATAATAAAGAATGGAATAACAAAAGAAATCACCATGCATGCGATTGCTTTGCGCCAGAACGGAGTTATTCAACAGAATAATAATAACGGAACCAGTGTCGTGAAATTCACCGAAGCGGGATGTTCCAATGAATAATAAAGATGGAACCCAGATCCGGTGTAAAACACACGATAGGATATTCCAACGAGAATGATAAAGACGGAACCCGAGTCCCAGGTGTAAAACACATGCATGTGATGTTCCAACAGAATAATAAAGATTTTAACCGTGTCCGATGTAAAACACATGCATGTGATGTTCCAACGAATAATAGAAGAATGTCACCAAGTATAGGGTAAATCACAGCATATCGAGGTTATTCCAATGTAGAATAATAATGAATGGAATAATGTAAGTTCTCTTCAAGAAGAAAGAATAACACCCCTTACATAGTAAAAGAACCGAATATAGAAGTAGTGAAGTAGCGAGAATACTCTTCTTCTTTCTATAATTTTCTCTATAGCTTCTCTCTATAATTTCTCTCTAGAGTTTCAATGAATTAAGTAAGAAAATAATGAAGGAATGAGCTTCTATTTATAGGAAAATGGAATGCATAAGAATTAATCCATGAACGGTCCGGATTGATTTACTTTAATCGTGGTCCATATTTAAAGAAAAATCTTTTAAATAAAATATAATATATTCTATTTATATAAAAACATTTTACTATGCAAACACTATGCAATACTATGCAAAACACTATGCAAAACACTATGCAATACTATGCAAAACACTATGCAAAACACTATGCAACACTATGCATAATAAAATATAATATATTCCATTTATAGAACAACTTTAATAAAGTATTCTATTTTATATAAAAGATGTTTCGCTTTTATTACGTTAATAATACGAATAAAACAAAACGTCATTATCGCTATAATAATTCATATTATTAATCGACAATAATGGAATCAAACCGAGTGACTTCTCACATAAACATCAATAATCAATACCGTGTACTACTATGCAACCACACGACATCGTACTTTTACTATTGAGTAGTTCAACAATAACCACTCAGTAAAACTTCCGCCGTTATTTCAATAAAATATTTTTGTCGCTTTCTCAATCCGGCAATAATTACATTGTGGGTCCACCAATGATTGAGTAGTTGTAAGAATATTCCCCTGCTAAACCGAATATTCCCCGACCAATCGAATATAATATAACCACTTGCATACTTTTTGCAAAATTTATAAATACTACCCACAACTATAATATTATCTTAAATTCACACCATAATATTAAAAAATTATTTCAACAAAATTTAAATCTTTATTGATAAAATCTGGGGTCTCACATACTTGGTACCTTATATTAACATAATGTACTCTTATCCTATGTTTTATTAATGTCACACATATAACATTAATGTATCAATTCAATCTTTCTGAGAAATTAACCAACTTCAATCGATCATCAGGCACAAGGCTTGGCTTTATGATCTTCTTGATTAGCCAGCAATTTGTCTCAGCATACCCTTTGACAAAGGCAAGGTCAGGTTTAGCTTTAATTCAGTGTCAACTTTTATCACCATATTTGTTTTACACTTTATGACATATTCATCGTCCACATGAGTGACATTGCTAATCTAAGAGTGTGTTCATTACTTATATGAAATCACATGCTCAAACACGATTAATCTTCTTAATTCCCTTTTTAACTCGCTTAGTGAATTTCCTCATTTCACATCATGCCACACAAGGCATTCCACCATTCTCATTGTCAAATTCACACTTCTTAATACGCATTAATCTAGTGCAACTCAATTGAATTAATCAACTTACAAAACATTAACACTTATATTCACATAAATATTATTTCCATTAATATATTTATTTAATAACACGTGGAAATTCTCGGGTATTATAGCACACGTGGCGTCTACGTGGCAAACGTGGCATGTATGACTGCTGACGTGACGTCTGTTAAATTTTTTCAAAAAATTGTTTTTGCAAAGATTTGAACTCACAACCTCACATTTGGAATTTTGGTCATACGATTGCTGATGCAACACGAATCAACTATTAATATCTTGCAAGGATTAATATTTATTTCAAAACATGATATTTCCCCAATATATTCCTTTCTTCTCCTTCAAATAACTAAATGTACATGAAAGTCTTGAGATACATACATAAATGTACATAACTAATTGAGTGATAATAATGATAATAATAATTATAATAATAATATTGTTATTGTTATTGTTATTATTATTATTATTATTATTAGTAGTATTATTATTATTATCATATTATTATTATTATTATTATTATTATTATTATTATTATTATTATTATTATTATTATTATTATTATTATTATTATTATTATTATTATTATTATTATTATTATCGCAATTATTTATGGTATGTAGTGAATGAGAATAAAGGAATATATGGAAAAAATCTCATGTTTTGATATAAATATTAATCATTGCAAAAAATATTAACAAATGATCCATGTTACTTTAGCGGTATATGACCAAAATTTCAAATGTGAGGTTCCGAGTTCAAATATGTGCAAAGGCAATTTTTGAAAAAATTAATCAACATAAACAATTTTTGGAAAAATTTAATCAAACAAACATGTGAGGATAGTTTAGCTAGGTTTCAACCTAAGACCCATGAGTTTTGGGCCATCAAGCTACCACTAAGTCATTCTAATTTATTCATTAACCAAACTCATCGCCATAACTCAGAAGCGGTGAGACAATGTAACACATGAGCAAATGAGGGGCAAATGAGTAATTTCTCATTCTCATGTCGCCACAACAGTGGCGGGGAGGAAATCTTTTTCAATCCGTGACATCTAATGTTGCGATCAACGATATAGATTATGGTTGTTGAAATAGTACCGTGACAACCGATTACAAGCGTGTTAGTTCCGCCTCCCACCCAAATAAAACCAATCTTATCAAACTGATTATTATATCTATGTTTCCCAATTTTCCTATTTCTAGATAGAAGTAGGATATACTTACAAGTACTCCTCACTCCAGAAAATGAAAGTGATGATTGATTTTATGCGAAATTAAAAAATGTCAAATGATAAAATTATTCATATTTAAATTCTCATCTAATTGCATATTTTTATATACATGGCTAGTGATATTATATAAATAATAAAAATATGACATTTAATACTAAGGATATTACACACAAATTATTATAAAAAAATAGATTATTTAATATAAGTAAATATTTAACTTGAGATTACATAAAATAATAAGAACTTTTATTCTTAGGCGGAGGAGTAACTTAAATCATGAACATATATTTTATGTCCGTAAACAAAACATAAAAATAAGAATAGTAATGGTATACCACTAGCTATTTCTAGTTCACCTTTAACCTTTTTCTAAATATATTTTAAAATTAAATTATAATACTATCAGGTTTTAAGATAAAACATAAAAGATGAAAGAAAAAATTTATTATGTTTTATGAACTAGAATAGAATAAAGTTATTTAAAAATAACTTTTAAGTCATTCTTAATAAGTTAGTTTGACCCCATATTAATGTAATATTAATTTTATCCCTATTTTATTTTAATTTTTTAAAAATGAAATATTAAGATAAAACGTCACTTTAATTGGTGTTAGAATTTTATTTTTATTTTTTATAGTCAAATCTTATATACTCCTTCATTTTCAACAATCAATGATAGAGAATAAACATAAAAAAATATTAATATTTGTAAACAAGTACAAGATATCAAAAAAATAAAAAAAAAGAGATTCCTACGTTAATTAAAGTGATGTTACATCTTACTATTTTTATAAATTTGCTTTATAAAAAATTTTAAAAAATTACAAAAAATGTTTATTTCCCACGAAACCAATTCTATCTAATAAACCTTCCTTTTACTTCGTCATCTCCTTGCCCTCTCTCTCTCTCTCTCTCTCTCTTCTTTCAACAACTCGTATAAAAAAAACCCTTCCTTAATGATGAGATCCGACGACAACTCCTTCAACTCCTAGAAGTAGATCGGTGCATCGGACTTCATAGTAGAGATTGTAGCGGCAAAACTCACCGGCAAAACACCAAGAGTCGTGGTCATTACCTCCCAAGAAAGCGATGTTGGCAAAACCACTACCACCGCCAACATCGCCTTTCCTCGCTTCGCCATGCTTCTCCATCGTCGCCATCGACGTCGGCGACGCCTACCCCGCAACCTCGACCTCCTCATTGACTCGAAAACGCGTCAACTACACTCGTTGAAGTCCTCAACGATGATTGCCGCCAACAAGCCCTAGTTCGCCACAAACATTTTTCCAACTTCAATTACTCTTTATTTCCAAGCCCCATCTAAACTCCCAATTGGGTTTGGTGGAAAAGCCCTAGTTTGGCTAATGGGCCTTTAAAAGACCTCCAAGAGGGCTCCCCGATTTCATTTTAATCGATTACACGGCTAGGATTGATGCCGGGTTCATAACGGTAATCACAATGCCGTGAATGAGGCTATTTTGGTAACAACGCTTGACATCACGGCATCAAGTGATGCCGATGAGGTTACTGAGCTTCTAAGAATGCTTCAGTTTAAAGGTAAGGCATCGACCAACTCGGATCATTTATGTTGTTTGTCGTAACTCATTAATTTATTGTGGATGTCCCATTGAAACAAAGTAATGAGTTTTCTCGTCCACATTACTCGTATTATATTTGAGTTTAGTTCTTCTTTGCAAATGTAAAATTGTCATTTTATTGTTGGAATGTGTGGACCACCCAGTGCAATAATTTGTGGTTAGAGCTCATATGTTAGAGAGTGGGATTACGCGAGATTTAGGCAGATTTTGATAAGTGCTTGGTATTGTTTTGATGTGTGACATGGATCAAATTAGTGGTCTTATAGCAAAGAAAGGTGAAATATTCATGTTTAAACTGAAAAGAATTTGTGCTTTAGCTTGTTTACGCATGTCTTGCTTGAAATTTAATTTCTTTTGTTAACCTTATGAATAATCTATTAGTTTTGTGTTAGCTATGGTTTATAATTTGAGAATCAAAGTAGTACAATCGTAAACAACTATAAAATAAAAAAATGAGAATCAAGATGCGCTTTGTTGGAAAAGTCGACTAGATGAATGTGTGGAATCATTGATTTACGATTATTTTGGGTTTCATGTTAGGACATTGATATCGGGTCCTCCAATATCTAAACCATTCATTTCAACAATGGCTTTCCAATAGTCGACTTTAGTAGTGAAGTATTCTGATTATTTTTAATAAGTACAAGCTTGACATCGATCCTTAATGTAATTATCGTCCAGATTCGTAATAGATTTCGCCAAGTCTTCCTCCGCATTTGATTCTAATCACCTTGGATAAATAATTAAGAATTTTTGTTGAATGTCTTCTTGAAGGACATTTCATTCGGTTCTGTTTCAATTTTGATTTACATTTATTAGCAAAATGTCATGGGTTTACCACATTTATAACACTGGACTTTAGATTTATCTTTTTTACTATTGTTCCTTCTTTTCTTAGTGGTTTTTTCAGGGGTTTTGTTCTTAGATTTCTTAGAAGAACGCGTCTTGATGGTATAGAGTGCTTCAAATCATTATTTTTAGCCTTATTGGGATACTGTAATTTTGTATCATAAGAGAATTGGTCACAAAATTCTCTTATCTCATGTCTTTTAGTGAAATTCTGTTGTTTCATTAATTGTTGGAGTTTCATATCATTAGGACATTGATACTGGGTCCTCCAATATCTAAACCATTCATTTCAACAATGGCTTTTCAATTATTAAATGTGTTTTAAAATTTTAGGATGATCTTTTGAATCAAGACTTTTAATCCGAAGTTGATTGCTTCACCGCAAAAAAGAGATATTTAAAAAGATGTTCGTAATTTAGCATCTAAAATGATATTTGCAACTCAAGTGCGAGTACTTTATCCAGATTTGACTTTGATATTGAATATATCAAAGGAAAATGAAATTCTTTACCGATTTTCTAACCCGAGAATATTTTCGTGAATGACCAAGAGAATCATGGCATGCAATGTCGGGCCGAAAATGAGCTAATTTATACTATACAGAATTCCCGTCATTAAATACTCAATCCAACATTTCTTCGGCTTCTTCTAGCCATCTAACAGTAAAGGATGTTCTCCTATTACCCGAACAGTACATTCCCAACAAAAATACGGAAGAAACAGTATTGATCATTGAACAGAATGATGAGAAATGGATGAAAGATCCATGGGAGATAAAGAGACGTTATTTAACGACTGTCGGGTAGTATGGGGAATAATACCCCAATTAGCAAGAGGCATGATGCTCTTGACGGTTGTTTTACTGTATTGGATTGGACTAGCTGATTTTGATGGATCATGAAGCGTGTGCTTAATGTCCATGGATGCTGTTTCAAGGATAATTTGCTCATAAACATAGCGATACTGATTGAAACAGGGAGGAGACTGTGGAGTCGTTAAATAACGTCTCTTTATCTCCCATGGATCTTTCATCCATTTCTCATCATTCGTTTCGATGATCAATCTTGCTTCTTCCGTATTTTTTGTTGGGAATGTATCTTTGTTGATGATCAATCTTGCTTCAAAAAGAAATAAAATTTCTTACTTCTGTAATGTAGAATTTTACAACCTTCTTTACTGAACAAGATAAAATAATAATAATAATAATAATAATAATAATAATAATAATAATAATAATAATAATAATAATAATAACAATAACAATAATACAATAATAATAATAATAATAATAATAATAATAATAATAATAATAATAATAATAATAATAATAATAATAATAATAATAATAATAGTAGTAATAGTAGTAGTAGTAGTAGTAGTAGTAATAATAATAATAATAATAATAATAATAATAATAATAATTATTATTATTATTATTATTATTTAATTATTTTAGTTATTATTATTATTTAATTATTATTATTATTATTATTATTATTTTAATTATTATAATAATAATAATTATTATTATTTTAATTATTACAATTATTATTATTATTATTATTAATTATTATTATAATTGTAATAATAATAATAATAATAATTATTATTATTACAATTATTATTATTATTATTACAATTATTAGTATTATTATAATTATAATAATTATTACAATTATTACAATTATTAATTACAATTATAATATTAATTATTTCTACTACTCGTGATACCCACATTATAACCTTATTTAATGTTAATGTTTATTTAAACATTTAGTTCCTTTCTCGGTTTAGAACACACTAGATATTCAACCGCTTTATGTATTACAATTACATATGAACTTATTGTACTACTTGGTACCTTATATTAACATAATGTACTCTTATCCTATGTTTTATTAATGTCACACATATAACATTAATGTATCAATTCATCTTTCTGAGAAATTAACTAACTTCAATCGATCATCATGCCAATTGCTTGATTTATCTTCTTGGACGGCTGAGTACAATTGTCAATTTGTACCCTTTACAAAGGCCAAGGCTGGTTTAGCTTTAATTCAGTGTCAACTTTTATCACCATATTTGTTTTACATGACATGTATTACTGTCCACATGAGTGACATTGCTAATCTAAGAGTGTGTTCATTACTTATATGAAATCACATGCTCAAACACGATTAATCTTCTTAATTCCCTTTTTAACTCGCTTAGTGAATTTCCTCATTTCACATCATGCCACACAAGGCATTCCACCATTCTCATTGTCAAATTCACACTTCTTAATACGCATTAATCTAGTGCAACTCAATCAATTAATCAACTTACACAAAACATTAACACTTATATTCACATAAATATTATTTCCATTAATATATTTATTTAATAACACGTGGAAATTCTCGGTATTATAGCAGCACACGTATGCCTACGTGGCAAACGTGGCATGATATTTATCGGCGTGACGTCTGTTAAATTTTTTCAAAAATTGTTTTTGCAAAAGATTTGAACTCATGACCTCACATTTGGAATTTTGGTCATACGATTCTTTGATGCGACCACGAATCAACTATTAATATCTTGTAGGATTAATATTTATTTCAAAACATGATATTTCCCCGATATATTCCTTTCTTCTCCTTCAAATAACTAAATGTACATGAAAGTCTTGAGATACATACATAAATGTACATAACTAATTGAGTGATAATAATGATAATAATAATTATAATAATAATATTGTTATTATTATTGTTATTATTATTATTATTATTATTATTAGTAGTACTATTATTATTATGATATTATTATTATTATTATTATTATTATTATTATTATTATTATTATTATTATTATTATTATTATTATCGCGCAATTATTTATGGTATGTAGTGAATGAGAATAAAGGAATATATGGAAAAATCTCATGTTTTTTGATATAAATATTAATCATTGCAAAATATTAACAATTGATCCATATTATTTTAGCGGTTATATGACCAAAATTTCAAATGTGAGGTTCGAAGTTCAAATATGTGCAAAGGCAATTTTTTGGAAAAATTTAATCAACATAGGCAATTTTTTGGAAAAATTTAATCAAACAAACATGTGAGGGATAGTTTAGCTAGGTTTCGAACCTAAGACCTATGAGTTTTTGGGCCATCAAGCTACCACTAAGTCATTCTAATTTATTCGTTAACCAAACTAACGCCATAACTTGTGGCGGTGAGACAATGTAACACACGAAAGCAAATGAGGGGTAAATGAGTAATTTCTCATGTCACACAAATCAGAAGCCACGAGGAGGAAATCTTTTTCAATCCGTGACATCTAATGTTGCGATCAACGATATAGATTATGGTTGTTGAAATAGTACCGTGACAACCGATTGCAAGATAATGTTAGTTCCTGACCTCAGACCCAAATAAAACCAATCTTATCAAACCCGATTATTATATCTATGTTTCCCAATGTTTCCTATTTCTAGATAGAAGTAGGATATACTTACAAGTACTCCTCACTCCAAAATGAAAGTGATGATTGATTTTATGCGAAATTAAAAAATGTCAAATGATAAAATTATTCATATTTAAATTCTCATCTAATTGCATATTTTTATATACATGGCTAGTGATATTATATAAATAATAAAAATATGACATTTAATACTAAGGATATTACACACAAATTATTATAAAAAATAGATTATTTAATATAAGTAAATATTTAACTTGAGATTACATAAAATAATAAGAACTTTTATTCTTAGATTTGAGGGAGTAACTTAAATCATGAACATATTTTTAAGTCCGTAAACAAAACATAAAAATAAGAATAGTAATGGTATACCCCTAGCTATTTCTAGTTCACCTTTAACCTTTTTTCTAAATATATTATAAAATTAAATTATAATACTATCGGTTTTAAGATAAAACATAAAAGATGAAGAAAATTTATTATGTTTTATGAACTAGAAACGAATAATAAAGTTATTTAAAAATAACTTTTAAGTCATTCTTAATAAGTTAGTTTGACCCCATATTAATGTAATATTAATTTTATCCCTATTTTATTTTAATTTTTTTTAAAATGAAATATTAAGATAAAACGTCACTTTAATTGGTGTTAGAATTTTTATTTTATTTTTTTATAGCTGAAATCTTATATACTCCTTCATTTTCAACACCGATGATAGAGAATAAACATAAAAAATATTAATATTTGTAAACAAGTACAAGATATCAAAAAATAAAAAAAAAAGAGATTCCTACGTTAATTAAAGTGATGTTACATCTTACTCTTTTTATAAATTTGCTTTATAAAATTTTTTAAAAAACTACAAAAAATGTTTATTTCCCACGAAACCAATTCTATCTAATAAACCTTCCTTTTACTTCGTCATCTCCTCGCCCTCACTCTCTCTCTCTCTCCTCTTCTTTTCAACAATCAGATAAAAAAAACCCTTCTCCTTAATAAAGTGATCCGACGACAACTCCCTTCAACTCCTAGAAGTAGATCGGTGTGTTTGGACTTCATAGTAGTAGATTGTAGCGGCCAAAACTCACCGGCAAAACACCAAGAGTCGTGGTCATTACCTCCCAAGAAAGGCGATGTTGGCAAAACCACTACCACCGCCAACATCGCCTTTTCCTCGCCGCTTGCTTCTCCATCGTCGCCATTGACGTCGGCGTCGACCTCATAACCTCGACCTCCTCATTGGACTCGAAAACCGCGTCAACTACACTCGTTGAAGTCCTCAACGATGATTGCCACCAACAAGCCCTAGTTACGCCACAAACATTTTTCCAACTTGAATTACTCTTTATTTCCAAGCCCGATCTAAACTCCCAATTGGGTTTGGTGGAAAAGCCTAGTTTGGCTAATGGGCGCCTTAAAAGACCTCCAAGAGGGCTCCCGATTTCATTTTAATCGATTACCGGCCTAGGATTGATCTTTGGGTTCATAACAATCAATCACACCCGTGAATGAGGCTATTTTGGTATAACGCCGACATCACGGCATTGCGTGATGTTGACGAGGTCTGAGCTTCTAAGAATGCTTCAAAGTTAAAGGTAAGGCATCACCAACTCGGATCATTTCGTTGTGTTTGTCGAACTCATTAATTTATTGTGGATGTCCCATTGAAACAAAGTAATGAGTTTTCTCGCCACATTACTCGTATTATATTTGAGTTTAGTTCTTCTTGCGTGAAAATTGTCATTTTATTGGTTGGAATGTGTGGACCACCCAGCAATAATTTGTGGTTAGAGCTCATATGTTGTAGAGTGGGATTACGCGAGATTTGAGCATGTTCACGATAAGTGCTAGGTATTGCTTTGATGTGTGACATGGATCAAATTAGTGGTCTTATAGCAAAGAAAGGTGAAATATTCATGTTTAAACCGAAAAGAATTTGTGCTTTAGCTTGTTTACGCATGTCTTGCTTGAAATTTAATTTCTTTTGTTAACCTTATGAATAATCTATTAGTTTTGTGTTAGCTATGGTTTATAATTTGAGAATCAAAAGTAGTACAATCGTAAACAACTATAAAATAAAAAAAATGAGAATCAAGATGCGGTTTGTTGGAAAAGTCACCTAGATGAATGTGTGGAATCATTGATTCTGATTATTTTGGGTTTCACATTAGGACATTGATCATCGGGTCCTCCAATATCTAAACCATTCATTTCAACAATGGCTTTCCAATAGTCGACTTTAGTAGTCGACATTACGCTTATTTTTAATAAGACAAAGCTTGACATTGATCCTTAATGAATTATCGTCGATTCGAATAGATTTACGCCAAGTCTTCCTCCTCGCACTTGATTACGAATCATCACTTTGGATAAATAATTAAGAATTTTTTGTTGAATGTCTTCTTCAAGGACATTTCATTCATTTACATTTCAATTTTGATTTACATTTATTAGCAAAATGTCATGGTTTACCACATTTATAACACTTGGACTTTAGATTTATCTTTTTACTATTGTTCTTCTTTTCTTAGTGGTTTTTTCGGGGTTTTGTTCTTAGATTTCTTAGAAGAACGCGTCTTGATGGTATAGAGTGCTTGAAATCATTATTTTTAACCTTATTGGGATCTTTAATTTTGTATCATAAGAGAATTGGTCACAAAATTCTCTTATCTCATGTCTTTAGTGAAATTACATTGTTTCATTAATTGTTGGAGTTTCATATCATTAGGACATTGATCTTGGGTCCTCCAATATCTAAACCATTCATTTCAACAATGGCTTTTCAATTATTAAATGTGTTTTAAAATTTTAGGATGATCTTTTGAATCAAGACTTTTTAATCCGAAGTTGATTGCTCAAATTGCAAAATGAGATATTTAAAAAGATGTTCGAATTTAGCATCTAAATGATATTTGCAACTTTGGCGAGTACTTTATCCGTATTTGACTTTGATATTGAATATATCAAAGGAAAACAGAATTCTTACCAGATTTTCTAACCCGAGAATATTTTCAGGAATGACCAAGAGAATCCGTGGCGGCCACGTAGTAGAAAGCGGAAGCTAATTTATACTATATGAAATTCCGGCCATTAAATACTCAATCCAACATTTCTTCGGCTTCTTCTAGCCATCTAACAAGAAAGGATGTTCTCCTATTACCCCGAACAATTACATTCCCAACAAAATACGGAAGAAACAAGATTTGATCATTGAATGAATGATGAGAAATGGATGAAAGATCCATGGGAGATAAAGAGACGTTATTTAACGATCGCCGGGTAGTATGGGGAATAATACCCCAATTAGCAAGAGGCATGATGCTCTTGACGGTTGTTTCTTGTATTGGATTGGACTAGTGATTTTGATGGATCATGAAGCGTGTGCTTAATGTCCATGGATCTTTATTTCGAGGATAATTTGCTCATAAACATAAGCGATCTTGATTGAAACAGGGAGGAGACTGTGGAGTCGTTAAATAACGTCTCTTTATCTCCCATGGATCTTTCATCCATTTCTCATCATTCTGTTCAATGATCAATACTGTTTCTTCCGTATTTTTGTTGGGAATGTACTGTTCAATGATCAATACTGTTTCAAAAAGAAATAAAATTTCTTACTACAGAACAGAGAATTTTACAACCTTCTTTACAGAACAAGATAAAATAATAATAATAATAATAATAATAATAATAATAATAATAATAATAATAATAATAATAATAATAATAATAATAAGAATAATAATAATAATAATAATAATAATAATAATAATAATAATAATAATAATAATAATAATAATAATAATAATAGTAGTAATAGTAGTAGTAGTAGTAGTAGTATAATAATAATAATAATAATAATAATAATAATAATAATAATAATTATTATTATTATTATTATTTTAATTATTTTAGTTATTATTATTATTTAATTATTATTATTATTATTATTATTATTTTAATTATTATAATAATAATAATTATTATTATTTTAATTATTACAATTATTATTATTATTATTACAATTATTATTATAATTGTAATAATAATAATAATAATTATTATTATTATTACAATTATTATTATTATTATTACAATTATTAGTATTATTATAATTATAATAATTATTACAATTATTACAATTATTAATTACAATTATAATATTAATTATTTCTACTACTCGCATACCCACATTATAACCTTATTTAATGTTAATGTTTATTTAAACATTTAGTTCCTTTCTCGCTTTAGACACACCGATATTCAACCGCTTATGTATGTATTACAATTACATATGAACTTATTGTACTACTTGGTACCTTATATTAACATAATGTACTCTTATCCTATGTTTTATTAATGTCACACATATAACATTAATGTATCAATTCATCTTCTGAGAAATTAACTAACTTAATCGATCATCGGGCAGCAATTGCCTTGATTTGATCTTCTTTGACTACAGTAAATTGGTATCAAAGTACCCTTACAGATGCAAATTTGGTTTAGCTTTAATTCAGTGTCAACTTTTATCACCATATTTGTTTTATATGATGACATGTATTCATCATCCACATGAGTGACATTGCTAATCTAAGAGTGTGTTCATTACTTATATGAAATCACATGCTCAAACACGATTAATCTTCTTAATTCCCTTTTTAACTCGCTTAGTGAATTTCCTCATTTCACATCATGCCACACAAGGCATTCCACCATTCTCATTGTCAAATTCACACTTCTTAATACGCATTAATCTAGTGCAACTCAATTGAATTAATCAACTTACAAAACATTAACACTTATATTCACATAAATATTATTTCCATTAATATATTTATTTAATAACACGTGGAAATTCTCGGGTATTATAGCACACGTGGGCGTCTACGTGGCAAACGTGGCATGTATGATTGCGACGTGACGTCTGTTAAATTTTTTCAAAAAATTGTTTTTGCAAAGATTTGAACTCACAACCTCACATTTGGAATTTTGGTCATACGATTGCTGATGCAACACGAATCAACTATTAATATCTTGCAAGGATTAATATTTATTTCAAAACATGATATTTCCCCAATATATTCCTTTCTTCTCCTTCAAATAACTAAATGTACATGAAAGTCTTGAGATACATACATAAATGTACATAACTAATTGAGTGATAATAATGATAATAATAATTATAATAATAATATTGTTATTGTTATTGTTATTGTTATTATTATTATTATTATTAGTATTATTATTATTATGATATTATTATTATTATTATTATTATTATTATTATTATTATTATTATTATTATTATTATTATCGCGCATTATTTATGGTATGTAGTGAATGAGAATAAAGGAATATATGGAAAAAATCTCATGTTTTGATATAAATATTAATCATTGCAAAATATTAACAGGTTGATCCATTATTACTTTAGCGGTCATATACGACCAAAATTTCAAATGTGAGGTTCTGAGTTCAAATATGTGCAAAGGCAATTTTTGGAAAAATTTAATCAACATAAACAATTTTTGGAAAAATTTAATCAAACAAACATGTGAGGATAGTTTAGCTAGGTTTCAACCTAAGACCTATGAGTTTTGGGCCATGAAGCTACCACTAAGTCATTCTAATTTATTCGTTAACCAAACTAACGCCATAACTTGTAGCGGTAGAGACATGTAACACACAAGAGCAAATGAGGGTAAATGAGTAATTTCTCGTGTCGCTACGATCAGTAGCGGCGGGAGGAAATCTTTTTCAATCCGTGACATCTAATGTTGCGATCAACGATATAGATTATGGTTGTTGAAATAGTACCGTGACAACCGATTGCAAGCGTGTTAGTTCCGACCTCCGAGCCCAAATAAAACCAATCTTATCAAACCCGATTATTATATCTATGTTTCCCAATGTTTCCTATTTCTAGATAGAAGTAGGATATACTTACAAGTACTCCTCACTCCAGAAAAATGAAAGTGATGATTGATTTTATGCGAAATTAAAAAATGTCAAATGATAAAATTATTCATATTTAAATTCTCATCTAATTGCATATTTTTATATACATGGCTAGTGATATTATATAAATAATAAAATATGACATTTAATACTAAGGATATTACACACAAATTATTATAAAAAAATAGATTATTTAATATAAGTAAATATTTAACTTGAGATTACATAAAATAATAAGAACTTTTATTCTTAGATTTTAGGAGTAACTTAAATCATGAACATATTTTTAAGTCCGAAACAAAACATAAAAATAAGAATAGTAATGGTATACCCCTAGCTATTTCTAGTTCACCTTTAACCTTTTTCTAAATATATTATAAAATTAAATTATAATACTATCGGTTTTTAAGATAAAACATAAAAGATGAAGAAAAATTTATTATGTTTTATGAACTAGAAACGTAATAAAGTTATTTAAAATAACTTTTAAGTCATTCTTAATAAGTTAGTTTGACCCCATATTAATGTAATATTAATTTTATCCCTATTTTATTTTAATTTTTTTAAAAATGAAATATTAAGATAAAACGTCACTTTAATTGGTGTTAGAATTTTTATTTTTATTTTTTTATAAATTTGAAATCTTATATACTCCTTCATTTTCAACACCGGAGTGATAGAGAATAAACATAAAAAAATATTAATATTTGTAAACAAGTACAAGATATCAAAAAATAAAAAAAAGATTCCTACGTTAATTAAAGTGATGTTACATCTTACTCTTTTTATAAATTTGCTTTATAAAATTTTTTAAAAAAACTACAAAAAATGTTTATTTCCCACGAAACCAATTCTATCGGAATAAACCTTCCTTTTTACTTAAATCTCCTTGCCCTCACTCTCTCTCTCTCCTCTTCTTTCAACAACCAGTATAAAAAAACCCTTCTCCTTAACAGTAGATCCGACGACAACTCCCTTCAACTCCCTAGAAGTAGATCGGTGGCTGGACTTCATAGTAGTAGATTGTAGCGGCGAAACTCACTGGCAAAACACCAAGAGTCGTGGTCATTACCTCCGGCAAAGGCGATGTTGGCAAAACCACTACCACCGCCAACATCAGCCTTTCCCTCGCCCGCCTTGGCTTCTCCATCGTCGCCATTGACGTCGACGTCGGCCTCCGCAACCTTGACCTCCTCATTGGACTCGAAAACCGCGTCAACTACACTCGTTGAAGTCCTCAACGATGATTGCCGCCTTGAACAAGCCCTAGTTCGCCACAAACATTTTTCCAACTTCGAATTACTCTTTATTTCCAAGCCCCGATCTAAACTCCCAATTGGGTTTGGTGGAAAAGCCCTAGTTTGGCTAATGGACGCCTTAAAAGACCTCCAAGAGGGCTCCCCTGATTTCATTTTAATCGATTACCTGGCTAGGATTGATCTTTGGGTTCATAACTTGCAATCACACCGTGAATGAGGCTATTTTGGTAACAACGCCGCACATCACGGCATTGCGTGATCTTGGCAATTCTGAGCTTCTAAGAATGCTTCTTGAGTTAAAGGTAAGGCATTGACCAACTCGGATCATTTATGCGTTGTTTGTCGAACTCATTAATTTATTGTGGATGTCCCATTGAAACAAAGTAATGAGTTTTCTCGTCCACATTACTCGTATTATATTTGAGTTTAGTTCTTCTTGCAATGAAAATTGTCATTTTATTGGTTGGAATGTGGACCACCCAGGCAATAATTTGTGGTTAGAGCTCATATGTTAGAAGAGTGGGATTACTGAGATTTAGCAGTTCTTTGATAAGTCTTGTTATTTGTTTTTGATGTGTGACATGGATCAAATTAGTGGTCTTATAGCGTGAAAGGTGAAATATTCATGTTTAAACCGAAAAGAATTTGTGCTTTAGCTTGTTTACGCACGTCTTGCTTGAAATTTAATTTCTTTTGTTAACCTTATGAATAATCTATTAGTTTTGTGTTAGCTATGGTTTATAATTTGAGAATCAAAAGTAGTACAATTGTAAACAACTATAAAATAAAAAAATGAGAATCAAGATGCGTTTGTTGGAAAAGTCGACTAGATGAATGTGTGGAATCATTGATTTACTGATTATTTTTGGGTTTACATTAGGACATTGATCACTGGGTCCTCCAATATCTAAACCATTCATTTCAACAATGGCTTTCCAATAGTCACTTTTAGTAGTCAGACATTACGCTTATTTTTAATAGTACAAGCTTGACGTTGATCCTTAATGAAATTATCGCCGATTCGAATAGATTTCGCCAAGTCTTCCTCTCGCACTTGATTACGAATCACTTCTTTGGATAAATAATTAAGAATTTTTGTTGAATGTCTTCTTCAGGGACATTTCATTCATTTACTTTCAATTTTGATTTACATTTATTAGCAAAATGTCATGGTTTACCACATTTATAACACTTTGGACTTTAGATTTATCTTTTTACTATTGTTCCTTCTTTTCTTAGTGGTTTTTTTCGGGGGTTTTGTTCTTAGATTTCTTAGAAGAACGTCTTGATGAAGGTATAGAGTGCTTGAAATCATTATTTTTAGCCTTATTGGGATATCTTTGTAATTTTGTATCATAAGAGAATTGGTCACAAAATTCTCTTATCTCATGTCTTTTTAGTGAAATTACATTTGTTTCATTAATTGTTGGAGTTTCATATCATTAGGACATTGATCTGGGTCCTCCAATATCTAAACCATTCATTTCAACAATGGCTTTTCAATTATTAAATGTGTTTTAAAATTTTAGGATGATCTTTTGAATCAAGACTTTTTAATCCGAAGTTGATTGCTTCACCGCAAAAGGATATTTAAAAAGATGTTCAGAATTTAGCATCTAAAGATATTTGCAACTTTGGCAGAGTACTTTATCCAGTATTTGACTTTGATATTGAATATATCAAAGGAAAATGTAATTCTTTACTGATTTTCTAACCCGAGAATATTTTCGTGAATGACCAAGTAGAATCAAGTGGTCATGATCAATGAGGGCGTGGCAGTAATAATTTATACTATACAGAATTCCCGTCATTAAATACTCAATCCAACATTTCTTCGGCTTCTTCTAGCCATCTAACGATGAAAGGATGTTCTCCTATTACCCGAACAATTACATTCCCAACAAAAATACTAAGAAGAAAAAGTATTGATCGTCAATGTAATGATGATGAGAAATGGATGAAAGATCCATGGGAGATAAAGAGACGTTATTTAACGATCGTCGGGTAGTATGGGGAATAATACCCCAATTAGCAAGAGCGCATGATGCTCTTGACGGTTGTTTTAATTGTATTGGATTGGACTAGGCGATTTTGATGGATCGTAAGCGTGTGCTTAATGTCCATGGATCTTTATTCAAGGATAATTTGCTCATAAACATAGCGATCTTGATTGAAGCATGCGAGGAGGACCGTGGAGTCGTTAAATAACGCCTCTTTATCTCCCATGGATCTTTCATCCATTTCTCATCATTCTGTTCAATGATCAATACTGTTTCTTCCGTATTTTTGTTGGGAATGTACTGTTCAATGATCAATACTTTTTCAAAAGAAAATAAAATTTCTTCTACGTAGCGTAGAATTTTACAACCTTCTTTACGTAACAAGATAAAATAATAATAATAATAATAATAATAATAATAATAATAATAATAATAATAACAATAACAATAATAATAATAATAATAATAATAATAATAATAATAATAATAATAATAATAATAATAATAATAATAATAATAATAATAATAATAATAATAATAATAGTAATAGTAGTAGTAGTAGTAGTAGTAGTAATAATAATAATAATAATAATAATAATAATAATAATAATTATTATTATTATTATTATTATTTTAATTATTTTAGTTATTATTATTATTTAATTATTATTATTATTATTACTATTATTTTAATTATTATAATAATAATAATTATTATTATTTTAATTATTACAATTATTATTATTATTATTACAATTATTATTATAATTGTAATAATAATAATAATAATAATTATTATTATTACAATTATTATTATTATTATTACAATTATTAGTATTATTATAATTATAATAATTATTACAATTATTACAATTATTAATTACAATTATAATATTAATTATTTCTACTACTCGCATACCCACATTATAACCTTATTTAATGTTAATGTTTATTTAAACATTTAGTTCCTTTCTCAGTTTCTAGAACACACCGATATTCAACCGTTTATGTATTACAATTACATATGAACTTATTGTACTACTTGGTACCTTATATTAACATAATGTACTCTTATCCTATGTTTTATTAATGTCACACATATAACATTAATGTATCAATTCAGTGCTACAGTAGAAATTAACCAACTTCAATGATCGATTGGCAATGTTGCTTGATTTATCTTCTTTGAGACCAGCCTAGCAATCTGCAAGTACCACTCTGAAAGCAGTGGTTTAGCTTTAATTCAGTGTTAACTTTTATCACCATATTTGTTTTACATGACATGTATTACTGTCCACATGAGTGACATTGCTAATCTAAGAGTGTGTTCATTACTTATATGAAATCACATGCTCAAACACGATTAATCTTCTTAATTCCCTTTTTAACTCGCTTAGTGAATTTCCTCATTTCACATCATGCCACCTGAAGGCATTCCACCATTCTCATTGTCAAATTCACACTTCTTAATACGCATTAATCTAGTGCAACTCAATTGAATTAATCAACTTACAAAACATTAACACTTATATTCACATAAATATTATTTCCATTAATATATTTATTTAATAACACGTGGAAATTCTCGGGTATTATAGCACACGTAGGCGTCTACTACGTGGCAAGCATTGGCATGTATATTTCTTGACGTGACGTCTGTTAAATTTTTTTTCAAAAATTGTTTTTGCAAAGATTTGAACTCATGACCTCACATTTGGAATTTTGGTTATCATACGATTCTTGATCTGACACGAATCAACTATTAATATCTTACGAGGATTAATATTTATTTCAAAACATGATATTTCCCCGATATATTCCTTTCTTCTCCTTCAAATAACTAAATGTACATGAAAGTCTTGAGATACATACATAAATGTACATAACTAATTGAGTGATAATAATGATAATAATAATTATAATAATAATATTATTATTATTGTTATTATTATTATTATTATTATTATTATTAGTAGTATTATTATTATTATATTATTATTATTATTATTATTATTATTATTATTATTATTATTATTATTATTATTATTATTATTATTATTATTATTATTATTATCGCGCGAATTATTTATGGTATGTAGTGAATGAGAATAAAGGAATATATGGAAAAAATCTCATGTTTTGATATAAATATTAATCATTGCAAAATATTAACAATTGATCCATGTTACTTTAGCGGTCGTATGACCAAAATTTCAAATGTGAGGTTCTCGAGTTCAAATATATGCAAAGGCAATTTTTGGAAAAATTTAATCAACATAGGCAATTTTTGGAAAAATTTAATCAAACAAACATGTGAGGGATAGTTTAGCTAGGTTTCAACCTAAGACCTATGAGTTTTGGGCCATCAAGCTACCACTAAGTCATTCTAATTTATTCGATTAACCAAACTAACGCCATAACTTGTAGCGGTAGAATGATGTAACACATGAGCAAATGAGGGTAAATGAGTAATTTCTCGTGTCGCTTCTGATGCAGTAGCAGCGGGGAGGAAATCTTTTTCAATCCGTGACATCTAATGTTGCGATCAACGATATAGATTATGGTTGTTGAAATAGTACCCGTGACAACCGATTGCCAAGCATGTTAGTTCCGGGCCTCCGACCCAAATAAAACCAATCTTATCAAACCTGATTATTATATCTATGTTTCCCAATGTTTCCTATTTCTAGATAGAAGTAGGATATACTTACAAGTACTCCTCACTCCAAAAAATGAAAGTGATGATTGATTTTATGCGAAATTAAAAAATGTCAAATGATAAAATTATTCATATTTAAATTCTCATCTAATTGCATATTTTTTATATACATGGCTAGTGATATTTTATAAATAATAAAAATATGACATTTAATACTAAGGATATTACACACAAATTATTATAAAAAATAGATTATTTAATATAAGTAAATATTTAACTTGAGATTACATAAAATAATAAGAACTTTTATTCTTAGGCGGAGGAGTAACTTAAATCATGAACATATTTTTAAGTCCGTAAACAAAACATAAAAATAAGAATAGTAATGGTATACCCCTAGCTATTTCTAGTTCACCTTTAACCTTTTTTCTAAATATATTATAAAATTAAATTATAATACTTATCGGTTTAAGATAAAACATAAAAGATGAAGAAAAATTTATTATGTTTTATGAACTAGAATGAGAATAAAGTTATTTAAAAATAACTTTTAAGTCATTCTTAATAAGTTAGTTTGACCCCATATTAATGTAATATTAATTTTATCCCTATTTTATTTTAATTTTTTTTAAAATGAAATATTAAGATAAAACGTCACTTTAATTGGTGTTAGAATTTTTATTTTTATTTTTTTATAGCTAAAATCTTATATACTCCTTCATTTTCAACACCGATGATGATAGAGAATAAACATAAAAAATATATTAATATTTGTAAACAAGTACAAGATATCAAAAAATAAAAAAAAGAGATTCCTACGTTAATTAAAGTGATGTTACATCTTACTCTTTTTTATAAATTTGCTTTATAAAAATTTTTTAAAAAAAACTACAAAAAAATGTTTATTTCCCACGAAACCAATTCTATCGGAATAAACCTTCCTTTTACTTCGTCATCTCCTTGCCCTCACTCTCTCTCTCTCTCCTCTTCTTTCAACAATTTGTATAAAAAAAACCTTCTCCTTAATGAAGAGATCCGACGACAACTCCTTCAACTCCCCTAGAAGTAGATCGGTGTTTGGACTTCATAGTAGTAGATTGTGGCGAAAACTCAATCGGCAAAACACCAAGAGTCGTGGTCATTACCTCCCGCAAAGGCGATGTTGGCAAAACCACTACCACCGCTTGACATCGGCCTTTCCTCGCCACTTGCTTTCTCCATCGTCGCCATTATCGACGCCGACGCCGGCCTCATGACCTTGACCTCCTCATTGGACTCGAAAACAGCGTCGACTACACTCGTTGAAGTCCTCAACGATGATTGCCATGTGAAACAAGCCCTAGTTACGCCACAAACATTTTTCCAACTTCGAATTACTCTTTATTTCCAAGCCCCGATCTAAACTCCCAATTGGGTTTGGTGGAAAAGCCCTAGTTTGGCTAATGGACGCCTTAAAAGACCTCCAAGAGGGCTCCCCTGATTTCATTTTAATCGATTACACGGCTAGGATTGATCTTTGGGTTCATAACAGCAATCACACCGTGAATGAGGCTATTTTGGTAACAACGCTTGGACATCACGCGGCATTGCGTGATGTTGGCAGGTTACAAGCTTCTAAGAATGCTTCAAGTTAAAGGTAAGGCATTGACCAACTCGGATCATTTCGTTGTTTGTCGAAACTCATTAATTTATTGTGGATGTCCCATTGAAACAAAGTAATGAGTTTTCTCGTCCACATTACTCGTATTATATTTGAGTTTAGTTCTTCTTGCAGCGAAAATTGTCATTTTATTGGTTGGAATGTGTGGACCACCCAGGCAATAATTTGTGGTTAGAGCTCATATGTTAGAGAGTGGGATTACGCGAGATTTAGACAGATTAGCGATAAGTGCTTGTTATTTTTTTGATGTGTGACATGGATCAAATTAGTGGTCTTATAGCAGCAAAGGTGAAATATTCATGTTTAAACTGAAAAGAATTTGTGCTTTAGCTTGTTTACGCATGTCTTGCTTGAAATTTAATTTCTTTTGTTAACCTTATGAATAATCTATTAGTTTTGTGTTAGCTATGGTTTATAATTTGAGAATCAAAGTAGTACACCGTAAACAACTATAAAATAAAAAAATGAGAATCAAGATGCGCTTTGTTGGAAAAGTCACTAGATGAATGTGTGGAATCATTGATTCTGATTATTTTTGGGTTTCATTAGGACATTGATCTTCGGGTCCTCCAATATCTAAACCATTCATTTCAACAATGGCTTTCCAATAGTCGACTTTTAGTAGTCGATTATTACGCTTATTTTTAATAGTACAAGCTTGACATTGATCCTTATGTAATTATCGTCGATTCGAGAATAGATTTCTACGCCAAGTCTTCCTCCGCACTTGATTACGAATCACTTCTTTGGATAAATAATTAAGAATTTTTTGTTGAATGTCTTCTTCAAGGGACATTTCATTCAGTTTCTGTTTCAATTTTGATTTACATTTATTAGCAAAATGTCATGGTTTACCACATTTATAACACTGGACTTTAGATTTATCTTTTTTACTATTGTTCCTTCTTTTCTTAGTGGTTTTTTCAGGGGTTTTGTTCTTAGATTTCTTAGAAGAACGTCTTGATGGTATAGAGTGCTTGAAATCACATTATTTTTAGCCTTATTGGGATCTTTGTAATTTTGTATCATAAGAGAATTGGTCACAAAATTCTCTTATCTCATGTCTTTTTAGTGAAATTACATTTGTTTCATTAATTGTTGGAGTTTCATATCATTAGGACATTGATCTTTGGGTCCTCCAATATCTAAACCATTCATTTCAACAATGGCTTTTCAATTATTAAATGTGTTTTAAAATTTTAGGATGATCTTTTGAATCAAAGACTTTTTAATCCGAGTTGATTGCTTTCACCGCAAAATGTATATTTAAAAAGATGTTCGTAATTTAGCATCTAAAGAGATATTTGCAACTTTGGCGAGTACTTTATCCAGTATTTGACTTTGATATTGAATATATCAAAGGAAAAAGCGAATTCTTTACCGATTTTCTAACCCGAGAATATTTTCAGGAATGACTAGTAGAATCATGTGGCTGGCCATCGGTAGTAGGCGAAAGCTAATTTATACTATCTGAAATTCCGGCCATTAAATACTCGATCCAACATTTCTTCTTATTCTTCTAGCCATCTAACAAAGAAAGGATGTTCTCCTATTACCCGAACAAAGACATTCCCAACAAAAATACTGGAAGAAACAAAGTATTGATCATTGAATGTAATGATGAGAAATGGATGAAAGATCCATGGAGATAAAGAGACGTTATTTAACGATCGTCGGGTAGTATGGGGAATAATACCCCAATTAGCAAGAGGCATGATGCTCTTGACGGTTGTTTCTTGTATTGGATTGGACTAGTGATTTTGATGGATCATAGGCGTGTGCTTAATGTCCATGGATCTTTATTTCAAGGATAATTTGCTCGTAAACATAAATGCGATCTTGATTGAAGCAGGGAGGAGGCGTGGAGTCGTTAAATAACGTCTCTTTATCTCCCATGGATCTTTCATCCATTTCTCATCATTACGCTCGATGATCAATCTCTGCTTTCTTAGTATTTTTTTGTTGGGAATGTCTTTGTTCGATGATCAATCTTGTTTCAAAAGAAATAAAATTTCTTACTACGTGAGCAGTAGAATTTTACAACCTTCTTTCTGAAACGAAGATAAATAATAATAATAATAATAATAATAATAATAATAATAATAATAATAATAATAATAATAATAATAATAATAATAATAATAATAATAATAATAATAATAATAATAATAATAATAATAATAATAATAATAATAATAATAATAATAATAATAATAATAATAGTAGTAGTAGTAGTAGTAGTAGTAGTAGTAGTAATAATAATAATAATAATAATAATAATAATAATAATAATAATAATTATTATTATTATTATTATTTTAATTATTTACGTTATTATTATTATTTAATTATTATTATTATTATTCTTATTATTTTAATTATTATAATAATAATAATTATTATTATTTTAATTATTACAATTATTATTATTATTATTACAATTATTATTATAATTGTAATAATAATAATAATAATAATTATTATTATTACAATTATTATTATTATTATTACAATTATTAGTATTATTATAATTATAATAATTATTACAATTATTACAATTATTAATTACAATTATAATATTAATTATTTCTACTACTTCGCATACCCACATTATAACCTTATTTAATGTTAATGTTTATTTAAACATTTAGTTCCTTTCTCGGTTTAAACACAATTAGATATTCAACCGTTTATGTATTACAATTACATATGAACTTATTGTACTACTTGGTACCTTATATTAACATAATGTACTCTTATCCTATGTTTTATTAATGTCACACATATAACATTAATGTATCAATTCAATCTTCAGAGAAATTAACCAACTTAATCGATCATTTGGCAAGCAATTGCTTGATTTATCTTCTTCACTGAACGGGCAGCCTTGTTGTCTTAGTACCACTTACTGAGCGCAATTTGGTTTAGCTTTAATTCAGTGTTAACTTTTATCACCATATTTGTTTTACATGACATGTATTCGTCTCACACGAGTGACATTGCTAATCTAAGAGTGTGTTCATTACTTATATGAAATCACATTGCTCAAACACGTTAATCTTCTTAATTCCCTTTTTAACTCGCTTAGTGAATTTCCTCATTTCACATCATGCCACACAAGGCATTCCACCATTCTCATTGTCAAATTCACACTTCTTAATACGCATTAATCTAGTGCAACTCAATTGAATTAATCAACTTACAAAACATTAACACTTATATTCACATAAATATTATTTCCATTAATATATTTATTTAATAACACGTGGAAATTCTCGGGTATTATAGCACACGTGGCGTCTACGTGGCAAACGTGGCATGTATATTTCTTGACGTGGCGTACATTAAATTTTTTCAAAAAATTGTTTTTGCAAAGATTTGAATTCACAACCTCACATTTGGAATTTTGGTCATACGATTGCTGATGCAACACGAATCAACTATTAATATCTTGCAAGGATTAATATTTATTTCAAAACATGATATTTCCCCAATATATTCCTTTCTTCTCCTTCAAATAACTAAATGTACATGAAAGTCTTGAGATACATACATAAATGTACATAACTAATTGAGTGATAATAATGATAATAATAATTATAATAATAATATTGTTATTGTTATTGTTATTGTTATTATTATTATTATTATTAGTAGTACTATTATTATTATGACTGTTATTATTATTATTATTATTATTATTATTATTATTATTATTATTATTATTATTATTATTATAATTATTTTTATGGTATGTAGTGAATGAGAATAAAGGAATATATGGAAAAATCTCATGTTTTGATATAAATATTAATCATTGCAAAATATTAACAATTGATCCATATTACTTTAGCGGTCGTATGACCAAAATTTCAAATGTGAGGTTCTCGAGTTCAAATATGTGCAAAGGCAATTTTTGGAAAAATTTAATCAACATAAACAATTTTTGGAAAAATTTAATCAAACAAACATGTGAGGGATAGTTTAGCTAGGTTTCGAACCTAAGACCTATGAGTTTTTGGGCCATCAAGCTACCACTAAGTCATTCTAATTTATTCGTTAACCAAACTACTGCCATAACTTGTAGCGGTAGACAATGTAACACATGAGCAAATGAGGGGTAAATGAGTAATTTCTCATGTCGCTACAGTCTGTAGCGGCAGGAGGAAATCTTTTTCAATCCGTGACATCTAATGTTGCGATCAACGATATAGATTATGGTTGTTGAAATAGTACCCGTGACAACCGATTGCCAAGCGTATTAGTTAAGACCTCAAGGCCAAAATAAAACCAATCTTATCAAACCTGATTATTATATCTATGTTTCCCAATGTTTCCTATTTCTAGATAGAAGTAGGATATACTTACAAGTACTCCCTCACTCCGAAAATGAAAGTGATGATTGATTTTATGCGAAATTAAAAAAATGTCAAATGATAAAATTATTCATATTTAAATTCTCATCTAATTGCATATTTTTATATACATGGCTAGTGATATTATATAAATAATAAAAATATGACATTTAATACTAAGGATATTACGCACAAATTATTATAAAAAAAATAGATTATTTAATATAAGTAAATATTTAACTTGAGATTACATAAAATAATAAGAACTTTTATTCTTAGACGGAGGGAGTAACTTAAATCATGAACATATTTTAAAGTCCGAAAACAAAACATAAAAATAAGAATAGTAATGGTATACCCCTAGCTATTTCTAGTTCACCTTTAACCTTTTTCTAAATATATTATAAAATTAAATTATAATACTATCGGTTTTAAGATAAAACATAAAAGATGAAGAAAAATTTATTATGTTTTATGAACTAGAAACGAGAATAAAGTTATTTAAAAATAACTTTTAAGTCATTCTTAATAAGTTAGTTTGACCCCATATTAATGTAATATTAATTTTATCCCTATTTTATTTTAATTTTTTTTAAAAATGAAATATTAAGATAAAACGTCACTTTAATTGGTGTTAGAATTTTTATTTTTATTTTTTTATAAATTTGAAATCTTATATACTCCTTCATTTTCAACACCAATGATAGAGAATAAACATAAAAAATATTAATATTTGTAAACAAGTACAAGATATCAAAAAATAAAAAAAAAGAGATTCCTACGTTAATTAAAGTGATGTTACATCTTACTCTTTTTATAAATTTGCTTTATAAAAATTTTTAAAAAAAACTACAAAAAAATGTTTATTTCCCATTTAAAACCAATTCTATCTAATAAACCTTCCTTTTACTTCATCATCTCCTTGCCCTCACTCTCTCTCTCTCTCTCTTCTTTCAACAATGTATAAAAAAAACCCTTCTCCTTAACAGAGATCCGACGACAACTCCCTTGACTCCCTAGAAGTAGATCGGTGGTTTGGACTTCATAGTAGTAGTAGATTGTGGCGGCGAAACTCATCGGCAAACACCAAGAGTCGTGGTCATTACCTCCGTGAAAAGGCGATGTTGGCAAAACCACTACCACCGCCAACATCGCCTTTCCTCGCCTACCAGCTTCTCCATCGTCGCCATTAGCGTCGGCGCCGGCCTCGCAACCTTGACCTCCTCATTGGACTCGAAAACAGCGTCGACTACACTCGTTGAAGTCCTCAACGATGATTGCCGCTGTAACAAGCCCTAGTTAAGCCACAAACATTTTTCCAACTTGAATTACTCTTTATTTCCAAGCCCCGATCTAAACTCCCAATTGGGTTTGGTGGAAAAGCCTAGTTTGGCTAATGGGCGCCTTTAAAAGACCTCCAAGAGGGCTCCCCGATTTCATTTTAATCGATTACACTGCTGGGATTGATCTTTGGGTTCATAACGGCAATCACACCGTGAATGAGGCTATTTTGGTAACAACGCCGCACATCATCACGATCAAGCGTGATCTTGGCAGGTTCTGAGCTTCTAAGAATGCTTCAGTTAAAGGTAAGGCATTGACCAACTCTGGGATCATTTGCGTTGTTTGTCGAACTCATTAATTTATTGTGGATGTCCCATTGAAACAAAGTAATGAGTTTTCTCGTCACATTACTCGTATTATATTTGAGTTTAGTTCTTCTTGCAGCGAAAATTGTCATTTTATTGGTTGGAATGTGTGGACCACCCAGTGAATAATTTGTGGTTAGAGCTCATATGTTGTAGAGAGTGGGATTACGCGAGATTTGGGCAGATTCTTTGATAAGTCTTGTTATTTGTTTTGATGTGTGACATGGATCAAATTAGTGGTCTTATAGCAGCAAAGGTGAAATATTCATGTTTAAACTGAAAAGAATTTGTGCTTTAGCTTGTTTACGCATGTCTTGCTTGAAATTTAATTTCTTTTGTTAACCTTATGAATAATCTATTAGTTTTGTGTTAGCTATGGTTTATAATTTGAGAATCTGAAAGTAGTACACTGTAAACAACTATAAAATAAAAAAAATGAGAATCAAGATGCAGTTTGTTGGAAAAGTCAGCTAGATGAATGTGTGGAATCATTGATTTACAGTTATTTTTGGGTTTCTGTTAGGACATTGATACTGGGTCCTCCAATATCTAAACCATTCATTTCAACAATGGCTTTCCAATAGTCAGCTTTAGTAGTCGTATTACAGTTATTTTTAATAGTACAAGCTTGACATTGATCCTTAATGTAATTATCGTCGATTCGAGAATAGATTTACGCCAAGTCTTCCTCTCGCACTTGATTACGAATCACTTCTTTGGATAAATAATTAAGAATTTTTGTTGAATGTCTTCTTGAGGACATTTCATTCGGTTTTCGCTTCAATTTTGATTTACATTTATTAGCAAAATGTCATGGTTTACCACATTTATAACATTGGACTTTAGATTTATCTTTTTACTATTGTTCCTTCTTTTCTTAGTGGTTTTTTCGGGGTTTTGTTCTTAGATTTCTTAGAAGAACGTCTTGAAGGTATAGAGTGCTTGAAATCATTATTTTTAGCCTTATTGGGATACTGTAATTTTGTATCATAAGAGAATTGGTCACAAAATTCTCTTATCTCATGTCTTTTAGTGAAATTCTGTTGTTTCATTAATTGTTGGAGTTTCATATCATTAGGACATTGATACTGGGTCCTCCAATATCTAAACCATTCATTTCAACAATGGCTTTTCAATTATTAAATGTGTTTTAAAATTTTAGGATGATCTTTTGAATCAGCACTTTTTAATCCGAGTTGATTGCTCAAATTTGCCAAAAAGAGATATTTAAAAAGATGTTCGAAATTTAGCATCTAAATGATATATTTGCAACTTTGGCGAGTACTTTATCCAGTATTTGACTTTGATATTGAATATATCAAAGGAAAATGTAATTCTTTACCGATTTTCTAACCCGAGAATATTTTCGGGAATGACCAAGAGAATCTGTGGGTCAGCACAATGAGGTCGGTAGTAGAAGCGAACTAATTTATACTTATCTGAAATTCCGTCATTAAATACTCGATCCAACATTTCTTCTGACTTCTTCTAGCCATCTAACGATGAAAGGATGTTCTCCTATTACGAACGGACATTCCCAACAAAAATACGGAAGAAAGCAGTATTGATCATTGAGCGTAATGATGAGAAATGGATGAAAGATCCATGGGAGATAAAGAGACGTTATTTAACGATCGTCGGGTAGTATGGGAATAATACCCCAATTAGCAAGAGGCATGATGCTCTTGACGGTTGTTTTACCGTATTGGATTGGACTAGTTGATTTTGATGGATCATGAGCGTGTCTTAATGTCCATGGATCTTTATTTCAAGGATAATTTGCTCATAAACATAGCGATCTTGATTGAAGCAGGAGAGAGACGTGGAGTCGTTAAATAACGCCTCTTTATCTCCCATGGATCTTTCATCCATTTCTCATCATTCTGTTCAATGATCAATACTGTTTCTTACGTATTTTTGTTGGGAATGTACTGTTCAATGATCAATACTGTTTCAAAAAGAAATAAAATTTCTTCTTCTACGAGCAGAGAGAATTTTACAACCTTCTTTACGAGAACAAGATAAAATAATAATAATAATAATAATAATAATAATAATAATAATAATAATAATAATAATAATAATAATAATAACAATATAATAATAATAATAATAATAATAATAATAATAATAATAATAATAATAATAATAATAATAATAATAATAATAATAATAATAATAATAGTAGTAATAGTAGTAGTAGTAGTAGTAGTAGTAATAATAATAATAATAATAATAATAATAATAATAATAATAATAATAATAATTATTATTATTATTATTTTAATTATTTTAGTTATTATTATTATTTAATTATTATTATTATTATTACTATTATTTTAATTATTATAATAATAATAATTATTATTATTTTAATTATTACAATTATTATTATTATTATTACAATTATTATTATAATTGTAATAATAATAATAATAATAATTATTATTATTACAATTATTATTATTATTATTACAATTATTAGTATTATTATAATTATAATAATTATTACAATTATTACAATTATTAATTACAATTATAATATTAATTATTTCTACTACTTTCGCATACCCACATTATAACCTTATTTAATGTTAATGTTTATTTAAACATTTAGTTCCTTTCTCAGTTTAGAACACACCGATATTCAACCGTTTATGTATTACAATTACATATGAACTTATTGTACTACTTGGTACCTTATATTAACATAATGTACTCTTATCCTATGTTTTATTAATGTCACACATATAACATTAATGTATCAATTCGATCTTCACGGTGAAAATTAACCAACTTCAATCGATCATTTGGCAAGCAATTGCTGCCGATTTGTCTTCTTTGAGACTACACGGTTGTTGCTTGAGTACCACTTCTGATGCTAAAGTGGTTTAGCTTTAATTCAGTGTCAACTTTTATCACCATATTTGTTTTACATGACATGTATTACTGTCCACATGAGTGACATTGCTAATCTAAGAGTGTGTTCATTACTTATATGAAATCACATGCTCAAACACGATTAATCTTCTTAATTCCCTTTTTAACTAGCTTAGTGAATTTCCTCATTTCACATCATGCCACACAAGGCATTCCACCATTCTCATTGTCAAATTCACACTTCTTAATACGCATTAATCTAGTGCAACTCAATTGAATTAATCAACTTACAAAACATTAACACTTATATTCACATAAATATTATTTCCATTAATATATTTATTTAATAACACGTGGAAATTCTCGGGTATTATAGCACACGTGGCGTCTACGTGGCACACGTGGCATGTATATTTCACGACGTGACGTCTCATTAAATTTTTTCAAAAATTGTTTTTAAAGATTTGAACTCATGACCTCATTTTGGAATTTTGGTCATAAATATTGATTCTTGATCTGACACGAATCAACTATTAATATCTTGCGAGGATTAATATTTATTTCAAAACATGATATTTCCCCAATATATTCCTTTCTTCTCCTTTAAATAACTAAATGTACATGAAAGTCTTGAGATACATACATAAATGTACATAACTAATTGAGTGATAATAATGATAATAATAATTATAATAATAATATTGTTATTGTTATTGTTATTGTTATTATTATTATTATTATTATTATTAGTACTATTATTATTATGATTATTATTATTATTATTATTATTATTATTATTATTATTATTATTATTATTATTATTATTATTATTATCGCGCAATTATTTATGGTATGTAGTGAATGAGAATAAAGGAATATATGGAAAAAATCTCATGTTTTGATATAAATATTAATCATTGCAAAATATTAACAGTTGATCCATGTTACTTTAGCGGTCATATGACCAAAATTTCAAATGTGAGGTTCTGAGTTCAAATATGTGCAAAGGCAATTTTTTGGAAAAATTTAATCAACATAGGCAATTTTTTGGAAAAATTTAATCAAACAAACATGTGAGGGATAGTTTAGCTAGGTTTCGAACCTAAGACCTATGAGTTTTTGGGCCATCAAGCTACCACTAAGTCATTCTAATTTATTCGTTAACCAAACTACTGCCATAACTTGTAGCGGTAGACAATGTAACACATGAGCAAATGAGGGGCAAATGAGTAATTTCTCATGTCGCTACAGTCTGTAGCGGCAGGAGAAAATCTTTTTCAATCCGTGACATCTAATGTTGCGATCAACGATATAGATTATGGTTGTTGAAATAGTACCCGTGACAACCGATTGCCAAGCATGTTAGTTCCGGGCCTCCGACCCAAATAAAACCAATCTTATCAAACCTGATTATTATATCTATGTTTCCCAATGTTTCCTATTTCTAGATAGAAGTAGGATATACTTACAAGTACTCCCTCACTCCGAAAATGAAAGTGATGATTGATTTTATGCGAAATTAAAAAAATGTCAAATGATAAAATTATTCATATTTAAATTCTCATCTAATTGCATATTTTTATATACATGGCTAGTGATATTATATAAATAATAAAAATATGACATTTAATACTAAGGATATTACACACAAATTATTATAAAAAAATAGATTATTTAATATAAGTAAATATTTAACTTGAGATTACATAAAATAATAAGAACTTTTATTCTTAGACGGAGGAGTAACTTAAATCATGAACATATTTTTAAGTCCGAAAACAAAACATAAAAATAAGAATAGTAATGGTATACCCCTAGCTATTTCTAGTTCACCTTTAACCTTTTTCTAAATATATTATAAAATTAAATTATAATACTATCGGTTTAAGATAAAACATAAAAGATGAAGAAAAATTTATTATGTTTTATGAACTAGAATGAATAAAGTTATTTAAAATAACTTTTAAGTCATTCTTAATAAGTTAGTTTGACCCCATATTAATGTAATATTAATTTTATCCTATTTTATTTTAATTTTTTTAAAATGAAATATTAAGATAAAACGTCACTTTAATTGGTGTTAGAATTTTTATTTTTATTTTTTTATAGTTGAAATCTTATATACTCCTTCATTTTCAACAATCGATGATAGAGAATAAACATAAAAAAATATTAATATTTGTAAACAAGTACAAGATATCAAAAAATAAAAAAAAGAGATTCCTACGTTAATTAAAGTGATGTTACATCTTACTCTTTTTTATAAATTTGCTTTATAAAAAATTTTAAAAAATTACAAAAAATGTTTATTTCCCACGAAACCAATTCTATCTAATAAACCTTCCTTTTACTTCGTCATCTCCTTACCTCACTCTCTCTCTCTCTCTCCTCTTCTTTCAACAATCAGATAAAAAAACCCTTCTCCTTAATAAGAGATCCGACGACAACTCCCTTCAACTCCCTAGAAGTAAATCGGTGGTTTGGACTTCATAGTAGTAGATTGTGGCGTAAACTCAATTGGCAAAACACCAAGAGTCGTGGTCATTACCTCCCAAGAAAGGCGATGTTGGCAAAACCACTACCACCGCCAACATCGCCTTTCCCTCGCCCACTGCTTCTCCATCGTCGCCATTGACGTCGACGCCGACCTCCGCATGACCTTGACCTCCTCATTGGACTCGAAAACCGCGTCAACTACACTCGTTGAAGTCCTCAACGATGATTGCCGCCTTGAACAAGCCCTAGTTCGCCACAAACATTTTTCCAACTTCGAATTACTCTTTATTTCCAAGCCCCGATCTAAACTCCCAATTGGGTTTGGTGGAAAAGCCCTAGTTTGGCTAATGGACGCCTTAAAAGACCTCCAAGAGGGCTCCCCTGATTTCATTTTAATCGATTACCTGGCTAGGATTGATGCTGGGTTCATAACGGCAATCACACCGGCGAATGAGGCTATTTTGGTAACAACGCCAGACATCACGGCATTGCGTGATCTTGACGAAATTCTGAGCTTCTAAGAATGCTTCGAGTTAAAGGTAAGGCATTGACCAACTCTGGATCATTTGCGTTGTTTGTCAGAACTCATTAATTTATTGTGGATGTCCCATTGAAACAAAGTAATGAGTTTTCTCGTCACATTACTCGTATTATATTTGAGTTTAGTTCTTCTTGCAGCGAAAATTGTCATTTTATTGGTTGGAATGTGTGGACCACCCAGGCAATAATTTGTGGTTAGAGCTCATATGTTAGAGAGTGGGATTACGCGAGATTTAGACAGATTGCTGATAAGTGCGGCGCTGTTTTGATGTGTGACATGGATCAAATTAGTGGTCTTATAGCAGCAAAGGTGAAATATTCATGTTTAAACTGAAAAGAATTTGTGCTTTAGCTTGTTTACGCATGTCTTGCTTGAAATTTAATTTCTTTTGTTAACCTTATGAATAATCTATTAGTTTTGTGTTAGCTATGGTTTATAATTTGAGAATCTGAAAGTAGTACACTGTAAACAACTATAAAATAAAAAAAATGAGAATCAAGATGCGCTTTGTTGGAAAAGTCACTAGATGAATGTGTGGAATCATTGATTCTGATTATTTTTGGGTTTACATTAGGACATTGATCTGGGTCCTCCAATATCTAAACCATTCATTTCAACAATGGCTTTCCAATAGTCGACTTTAGTAGTCATTATTACAGCTTATTTTAATAGTACAAGCTTGACATTGATCCTTATGAATTATCGTCGATTGAATAGATTTACGCCAAGTCTTCCTCTCGCACTTGATTACGAATCACTCTTTGGATAAATAATTAAGAATTTTTGTTGAATGTCTTCTTGAGGACATTTCATTCGATTTCTGTTTCAATTTTGATTTACATTTATTAGCAAAATGTCATGGTTTACCACATTTATAACATCGGACTTTAGATTTATCTTTTTACTATTGTTCCTTCTTTTCTTAGTGGTTTTTCGGGGTTTTGTTCTTAGATTTCTTAGAAGAACGTCTTGATGAGGTATAGAGTGCTTGAAATCATTATTTTTTAGCCTTATTGGGATCTTTGTAATTTTGTATCATAAGAGAATTGGTCACAAAATTCTCTTATCTCATGTCTTTAGTGAAATTACATTGTTTCATTAATTGTTGGAGTTTCATATCATTAGGACATTGATACTGGGTCCTCCAATATCTAAACCATTCATTTCAACAATGGCTTTTCAATTATTAAATGTGTTTTAAAATTTTAGGATGATCTTTTGAATCAGCACTTTTTAATCCGAGTTGATTGCTCAGCTGCAAAACAGATATTTAAAAAAGATGTTCAGAATTTAGCATCTAAACAGATATTTGCAACCTGGCAGAGTACTTTATCCGTATTTGACTTTGATATTGAATATATCAAAGGAAAACAGAATTCTTTACCAGATTTTCTAACCCGAGAATATTTTCAGGAATGACCAGTAGAATCCGTGGCCGCGGTCAGCGAGGCCGAGGCAGAGCTAATTTATACTATACAGAATTCCCGTCATTAAATACTCAATCCAACATTTCTTCGGCTTCTTCTAGCCATCTAACAGTAAAGGATGTTCTCCTATTACCCGAACAGTACATTCCCAACAAAAATACGGAAGAAACAGTATTGATCATTGAACAGAATGATGAGAAATGGATGAAAGATCCATGGGAGATAAAGAGACGTTATTTAACGACTGTCGGGTAGTATGGGGATTAATACCCCAATTAGCAAGAGGCATGATGCTCTTGACGGTTGTTTTACTGTATTGGATTGGACTAGCTGATTTTGATGGATCATGAAGCGTGTGCTTAATGTCCATGGATGCTGTTTCAAGGATAATTTGCTCATAAACATAACGATACTGATTGAAACAGGGAGGAGACTGTTGAGTCGTTAAATAACGTCTCTTTATCTCCCATGGATCTTTCATCCATTTCTCATCATTCTGTTCAATGATCAATACTGTTTCTTCCGTATTTTTGTTGGGAATGTACTGTTCAATGATCAATACTGTTTCAAAAAGAAATAAAATTTCTTACTACAGAACAGAGAATTTTACAACCTTCTTTACAGAACAAGATAAAATAATAATAATAATAATAATAATAATAATAATAATAATAATAATAATAATAATAATAATAATAATAATAACAATAACAATAATAATAATAATAATAATAATAATAATAATAATAATAATAATAATAATAATAATAATAATAATAATAATAATAATAATAATAACAACAATAACAGTAGTAATAGTAGTAGTAGTAGTAGTAGTAGTAGTAGTAATAATAATAATAATAATAATAATAATAATAATAATAATAATAATAATAATAATAATATTATTATTATTATTTTAATTATTTTAGTTATTATTATTATTTAATTATTATTATTATTATTACTATTATTTTAATTATTATAATAATAATAATAATTATTATTTTAATTATTACAATTATTATTATTATTATTACAATTATTATTATAATTGTAATAATAATAATAATTATTATTATTATTACAATTATTATTATTATTATTACAATTATTAGTATTATTATAATTATAATAATTATTACAATTATTACAATTATTAATTACAATTATAATATTAATTATTTCTACTACTCGCATACCCACATTATAACCTTATTTAATGTTAATGTTTATTTAAACATTTAGTTCCTTTCTCAGTTTCTAGAACACACCGATATTCAACCGTTTATGTATTACAATTACATATGAACTTATTGTACTACTTGGTACCTTATATTAACATAATGTACTCTTATCCTATGTTTTATTAATGTCACACATATAACATTAATGTATCAATTCAGAGTCTTCTGATGAAATTAACCAACTTCAATCGATCATTTGGTGCAAGCAATGCTACTTGATTTATCTTCTTTCTTCAAATGCATTGTCTTGCACCCTTTACTGATGCAAGTTTGGTTTTAGCTTTAATTCAAAGGTCAACTTTTATCACCATATTTGTTTTACATGACATGTATTACTGTCCACATGAGTGACATTGCTAATCTAAGAGTGTGTTCATTACTTATATGAAATCACATGCTCAAACACGATTAATCTTCTTAATTCCCTTTTTAACTCGCTTAGTGAATTTCCTCATTTCACATCATGCCACACAAGGCATTCCACCATTCTCATTGTCAAATTCAAACTTCTTAATACGCATTAATCTAGTGCAACTCAATTGAATTAATCAACTTACAAAACATTAACACTTATATTCACATAAATATTATTTCCATTAATATATTTATTTAATAACACGTGGAAATTCTCGGGTATTATAGCACACGTGGCGTCTACGTGGCACACGTTAATATGTATATTCTTGACGTGATCGTCATTAAATTTTTCAAAAATTGTTTTTGCAAAGATTTGAACTCACAACCTCACATTTGGAATTTTGGTCATACGATTGCTGATGCAACACGAATCAACTATTAATATCTTGCAAGGATTAATATTTATTTCAAAACATGATATTTCCCCAATATATTCCTTTCTTCTCCTTTAAATAACTAAATGTACATGAAAGTCTTGAGATACATACATAAATGTACATAACTAATTGAGTGATAATAATGATAATAATAATTATAATAATAATATTGTTATTGTTATTATTATTATTATTATTATTAGTAGTACTATTATTATTATTATTATTATTATTATTATTATTATTATTATTATTATTATTATTATTATTATTATTATTATCATAATTATTTATGGTATGTAGTGAATGAGAATAAAGGAATATATGGAAAAAATCTCATGTTTTGATATAAATATTAATCATTGCAAAATATTAACAGTTGATCCATATTACTTTAGCGGTATATGACCAAAATTTCAAATGTGAGGTTCTCGAAGTTCAAATATGTGCAAAAGGCAATTTTGGAAAAATTTAATCAACATAAACAATTTTTGGAAAAATTTAATCAAACAAACATGTGAGGGATAGTTTAGCTAGGTTTCGAACCTAAGACCTATGAGTTTTTGGGCCATCAAGCTACCACTAAGTCATTCTAATTTATTCGTTAACCAAACTACTGCCATAACTTGTAGCGGTAGACAATGTAACACATGAGCAAATGAGGGGCAAATGAGTAATTTCTCATGTCGCTACAGTCTGTAGCGGCAGGAGGAAATCTTTTTCAATCCGTGACATCTAATGTTGCGATCAACGATATAGATTATGGTTGTTGAAATAGTACCCGTGACAACCGATTGCCAAGCATGTTAGTTCCGGGCCTCCGACCCAAATAAAACCAATCTTATCAAACCTGATTATTATATCTATGTTTCCCAATGTTTCCTATTTCTAGATAGAAGTAGGATATACTTACAAGTACTCCTCAATCTCAAAAATGAAAGTGATGATTGATTTTATGCGAAATTAAAAAATGTCAAATGATAAAATTATTCATATTTAAATTCTCATCTAATTGCATATTTTTATATACATGGCTAGTGATATTATTATAAATAATTAAAATATGACATTTAATACTAAGGATATTACACACAAATTATTATAAAAAAATAGATTATTTAATATAAGTAAATATTTAACTTGAGATTACATAAAATAATAAGAAATTTTATTCTTAGACGGAGGGAGTAACTTAAATCATGAACATATTTTTAAGTCCAGAAACAAAACATAAAAATAAGAATAGTAATGGTATACCCCTAGCTATTTCTAGTTCACCTTTAACCTTTTTTCTAAATATATTATAAAATTAAATTATAATACTATCGGTTTTAAGATAAAACATAAAAGATGAAGAAAAATTTATTATGTTTTATGAACTAGAATGTAATAAAGTTATTTAAAAATAACTTTTAAGTCATTCTTAATAAGTTAGTTTGATCCCATATTAATGTAATATTAATTTTATCCTATTTTATTTTAATTTTTATTAAAATGAAATATTAAGATAAAACGTCACTTTAATTGGTGTTAGAATTTTTATTTTTATTTTTTTTATAGCTGAAATCTTATATACTCCTTCATTTTCAACACCGATGATAGAGAATAAACATAAAAAAATATTAATATTTGTAAACAAGTACAAGATATCAAAAAAATAAAAAAAAAAGAGATTCCTACGTTAATTAAAGTGATGTTACATCTTACTCTTTTTTATAAATTTGCTTTATAAAAAATTTTTAAAAAAAATTACAAAAAAATGTTTATTTCCCACGAAACCAATTCTATCGGAATAAACCTTCCTTTTACTTCGTCATCTCCTTGCCCTCACTCTCTCTCTCTCTCCCTCTTCTTTCAACAACTGTATAAAAAAAAACCCTTCTCCTTAACAGTAGATCCGACGACAACTCCCTTCAACTCCCTAGAAGTAGATCGGTGGCTGGACTTCATAGTAGTAGATTGTAGCGGCGAAACTCACTGGCAAAACACCAAGAGTCGTGGTCATTACCTCCGGCAAAGGCGATGTTGGCAAAACCACTACCACCGCCAACATCAGCCTTTCCCTCGCCCGCCTTGGCTTCTCCATCGTCGCCATTGACGTCGGCGCCGACCTCCATGACCTTGACCTCCTCATTGGACTCGAAAACCGCGTCAACTACACTCGTTGAAGTCCTCAACGATGATTGCCGCCTTGAACAAGCCCTAGTTCGCCACAAACATTTTTCCAACTTCGAATTACTCTTTATTTCCAAGCCCCGATCTAAACTCCCAATTGGGTTTGGTGGAAAAGCCCTAGTTTGGCTAATGGACGCCTTAAAAGACCTCCAAGAGGGCTCCCCTGATTTCATTTTAATCGATTACCTGGTTAGGATTGATGCTTTGGGTTCATAACGGCAATCACACCGGCGAATGAGGCTATTTTGGTAACAACGCCAGACATTACGGCATTGCGTGATGCTGACAGGGTTACAGGCTTCTAAGAATGCTTCAGGTTAAAGGTAAGGCATTGACCAACTCTGGATCATTTGCGTTGTTTGTCAGAACTCATTAATTTATTGTGGATGTCCCATTGAAACAAAGTAATGAGTTTTCTCGTCACATTACTCGTATTATATTTGAGTTTAGTTCTTCTTGCAGCGAAAATTGTCATTTTATTGGTTGGAATGTGTGGACCACCCAGGCAATAATTTGTGGTTAGAGCTCATATGTTAGAGAGTGGGATTACGCGAGATTTAGACAGATTATTTGATAAGTCTTGTACTTTGTTTTGATGTGTGACATGGATCAAATTAGTGGTCTTATAGCAGCAAAGGTGAAATATTCATGTTTAAACTGAAAAGAATTTGTGCTTTAGCTTGTTTACGCATGTCTTGCTTGAAATTTAATTTCTTTTGTTAACCTTATGAATAATCTATTAGTTTTGTGTTAGCTATGGTTTATAATTTGAGAATCAGAAAGTAGTACAATTGTAAACAACTATAAAATAAAAAAATGAGAATCAAGATGCGCTTTGTTGGAAAATCACTAGATGAATGTGTGGAATCATTGATTTACGATTATTTTGGGTTTCATTAGGACATTGATCTTTGGGTCCTCCAATATCTAAACCATTCATTTCAACAATGGCTTTCCAATAGTCAGCTTTAGTAGTCGTATTACAGTTATTTTTAATAGTACAAGCTTGACATTGATCCTTATGAAATTATTATCGTCGATTCGAGAATAGATTTCTGCCAAGTCTTCCTCTGCACTTGATTCTGAATCACTGCTGGATAAATAATTAAGAATTTTTTGTTGAATGTCTTCTTCAAGGGACATTTCATTCAGTTTCTGTTTCAATTTTGATTTACATTTATTAGCAAAATGTCATGGTTTACCACATTTATAACACTGGACTTTAGATTTATCTTTTTTACTATTGTTCCTTCTTTTCTTAGTGGTTTTTTCAGGGGTTTTGTTCTTAGATTTCTTAGAAGAACGTCTTCGGTAAGGTATAGAGTGCTTCGAAATCTGTTATTTTTTAGCCTTATTGGGATACTGTAATTTTGTATCATAAGAGAATTGGTCACAAAATTCTCTTATCTCATGTCTTTTAGTGAAATTCTGTTGTTTCATTAATTGTTGGAGTTTCATATCATTAGGACATTGATACTGGGTCCTCCAATATCTAAACCATTCATTTCAACAATGGCTTTTCAATTATTAAATGTGTTTTAAAATTTTAGGATGATCTTTTGAATCAGCACTTTTTAATCCGAGTTGATTGCTCAGCTGCAAAACAGATATTTAAAAAAGATGTTCAGAATTTAGCATCTAAACAGATATTTGCAACCTGGCAGAGTACTTTATCCGTATTTGACTTTGATATTGAATATATCAAAGGAAAACAGAATTCTTTACCAGATTTTCTAACCCGAGAATATTTTCGTGGAGTGACCAAGAGAATCAAGTGGCGGCAAATGAGGTAGGCCGAGAAACTAATTTATACTATCTGAAATTCCGTCATTAAATACTCAATCCAAGATTTCTTGACTTCTTCTAGCCATCTAACAATGAAGGATGTTCTCTATTACCCTAACGAAGACATTCCCAACAAAAATACGGAAGAAACAATTGATCATTGAATGAATGATGAGAAATGGATGAAAGATCCATGGGAGATAAAGAGACGTTATTTAACGATCGTTCGGGTAGTATGGGGATTAATACCCCAATTAGCAAGAGGCATGATGCTCTTGACGGTTGTTTTACCAGATTGGATTGGACTAGGCGATTTTGATGGATCATGAAGCGTGTGCTTAATGTCCATGGATCTTTATTTTCAAGGATAATTTGCTCATAAACATAAGCGATCTTGATTGAAGCAGGGAGGAGACTGTTGAGTCGTTAAATAACGTCTCTTTATCTCCCATGGATCTTTCATCCATTTCTCATTATTACATTCGATGATCAATCTTTGCTTTCTTCCGTATTTTTGTTGAGAATGTCTTTGTTCGATGATCAATCTCTTGTTTCAAAAAGAAATAAAATTTCTTCTTCTGAACGTAGAATTTTACAACCTTCTTTACTGAGCAAGATAAAATAATAATAATAATAATAATAATAATAATAATAATAATAATAATAATAATAATAATAATAATAATAATAACAATAATAATAATAATAATAATAATAATAATAATAATAGTACTAATAATAATAATAATAATAATAATAATAATAATAATAATAATAATAATAATAATAACAACAATGATAATAGTAGTAGTAGTAGTAGTAGTAGTAGTAGTAGTAATAATAATAATAATAATAATAATAATAATAATAATAATAATAATAATAATAATAATAATAATAATAATAATAATTATTATTATTATTATTATTTAATTATTTTAGTTATTATTATTATTTAATTATTATTATTATTATTACTATTATTTTAATTATTATAATAATAATTATTATTATTATTTTAATTATTACAATTATTATTATTATTATTATTATTATTATTATAATTGTAATAATAATAATAATTATTATTATTATTATTACAATTATTAGTATTATTATAATTATAATAATTATTACAATTATTACAATTATTAATTACAATTATAATATTAATTATTTCTACTACTTTCGCATACCCACATTATAACCTTATTTAATGTTAATGTTTATTTAAACATTTAGTTCCTTTCTCAGTTTCTAGAACACACCGATATTCAACCGTTTATGTATTACAATTACATATGAACTTATTGTACTACTTGGTACCTTATATTAACATAATGTACTCTTATCCTATGTTTTATTAATGTCACACATATAACATTAATGTATCAATTCAATCTTCTGATGAAAATTAACCAACTTCAATCGATCATCAAGTGTAACATTGCCATTGATTTGTCTCTTCTTGAGACTGACCTTGCATCTTGCATACCACTCTGATGCGAAGGTCAAGGTTTAGCTTTAATTCAGTGTCAACTTTTATCACCATATTTTTTTTACATGACATGTATTACTGTCCACATGAGTGACATTGCTAATCTAAGAGTGTGTTCATTACTTATATGAAATCACATGCTCAAACACGATTAATCTTCTTAATTCCCTTTTTAACTCGCTTAGTGAATTTCCTCATTTCACATCATGCCACACAAGGCATTCCACCATTCTCATTGTCAAATTCACACTTCTTAATACGCATTAATCTAGTGCAACTCAATTGAATTAATCAACTTACAAAACATTAACACTTATATTCACATAAATATTATTTCCATTAATATATTTATTTAATAACACGTGGAAATTCTCGGGTATTATAGCACACGTGGCGTCTACGTGGCACACGTGGCATGTATGATCACGCGACGTGACGTCATTAAATTTTTTCAAAAATTGTTTTTGCAAAGATTTGAACTCATGACCTCACATTTGGAATTTTGGTCATATGATTCTTGATGCAACATACGAATCAACTATTAATATCTTGCAAGGATTAATATTTATTTCAAAACATGATATTTCCCCAATATATTCCTTTTCTTCTCCTTCAAATAACTAAATGTACATGAAAGTCTTGAGATACATACATAAATGTACATAACTAATTGAGTGATAATAATGATAATAATAATTATAATAATAATATTGTTATTGTTATTGTTATTGTTATTGTTATTGTTATTATTATTATTAGTAGTACTATTATTATTATATTATTATTATTATTATTATTATTATTATTATTATTATTATTATTATTATTATTATTATTATTATTATTATCGCAATTATTTATGGTATGTAGTGAATGAGAATAAAGGAATATATGGAAAAATCTCATGTTTTGATATAAATATTAATCATTGCAAAATATTAACAATTGATCCATATTACTTTAGCGGTTATATGACCAAAATTTCAAATGTGAGGTTCTTCGAAATCAAATATGTGCAAAGGCAATTTTTTGGAAAAATTTAATCAACATAGGCAATTTTTGGAAAAATTTAATCAAACAAACATGTGAGGGATAGTTTAGCTAGGTTTCGAACCTAAGACCTATGAGTTTTTGGGCCATCAAGCTACCACTAAGTCATTCTAATTTATTAGTTAACCAAACTACCGCCATAACTTGTAGCGGTAGACAATGTAACACATGAGCAAATGAGGGCAAATGAGTAATTTCTCGTGTAAGCTACAAATCTGAAGTGGTGAGGAGGAAATCTTTTTCAATCCGTGACATCTAATGTTGGGATCAACGATATAGATTATGGTTGTTGAAATAGTACCCGTGACAACCGATTGCCAAGCATGTTAGTTCCGGGCCTCCGACCCAAATAAAACCAATCTCATCAAACCTGATTAATATATCTATGTTTCCCAATGTTTCCTATTTCTAGATAGAAGTAGGATATACTTACAAGTACTCCCTCACTCTGAAAATGAAAGTAATGATTGATTTTATGCGAAATTAAAAAATGTCAAATGATAAAATTATTCATATTTAAATTCTCATCTAATTGCATATTTTTTATATACATGGCTAGTGATATTATATAAATAATAAAATATGACATTTAATACTAAGGATATTACGCACAAATTATTATAAAAAATAGATTATTTAATATAAGTAAATATTTAACTTGAGATTACATAAAATAATAAGAACTTTTATTCTTAGGCGGAGGAGTAACTTAAATCATGAACATATTTTTAAGTCCGAAAACAAAACATAAAAAGAAGAATAGTAATGGTATACCCTAGCTATTTCTAGTTCTCCTTTAACCTTTTTTCTAAATATATTATAAAATTAAATTATAATCTTATCGGTTTTAAGATAAAACATAAAAGATGAAGAAAAATTTATTATGTTTTATGAACTAGAAAGAATAAAGTTATTTAAAAATAACTTTTAAGTCATTCTTAATAAGTTAGTTTGACCCCATATTAATGTAATATTAATTTTATCCTATTTTATTTAATTTTTTTAAAAAAAATGAAATATTAAGATAAAACGTCACTTTAATTGGTGTTAGAATTTTTATTTTTTTTTTTTATAGTGATATCTTATATACTCCTTCATTTTCAACATCGATGATAGAGAATAAACATAAAAAAATATTAATATTTGTAAACAAGTACAAGATATCAAAAAAATAAAAAAAAAGAGTATCCTACGTTAATTAAAGTGATGTTACATCTTACTCTTTTTTTATAAATTTGCTTTATAAAAAAATTTTAAAAAAAAATTACAAAAAAATGTTTATTTCCCACGAAACCAATTCTATCGGAATAAACCCTCCTTTTACTTCGTCATTTCCTTGCCCTCACTCACTCTCTCTCTCTCTCTCTCCCTCTCCTTTCAACAGCTGTATAGAAAAAAACCCTTCTCCTTAACAGTAGATCCGACGACAACTCCCTTAGATCGGTGGCTGGACTTCATAGTAGTAGATCGTAGCGGCGAAACTCACTGGCAAAACACCAAGAGTCGTGGTCATTACCTCCGGCAAAGGCGATGTTGGCAAAACCACTACCACCGCCAACATCAGCCTTTCCCTCGCCCGCCTTGGCTTCTCCATCGTCGCCATTGACGTCGACGTCGGCCTCCGCAACCTCGAACTCCTTATTGGACTCGAAAATCGCGTCAACTACACTCGTTGAAGTCCTCAACGATGATTGCCGCCTTGAACAAGCCCTAGTTCGCCACAAACGTTTTTCCAACTTCGAATTACTCTTTATTTCCAAGCCCCGATCCAAACTCCCAATTGGGTTTGGTGGAAAAGCCCTAGTTTGGCTAGTGGACGCCTTAAAAGACCTCCAAGAGGCCTCCCCTGATTTCATTTTAACGATTACTTGGCTAGGATTGATGCTGGGTTCATAACGGCAATCACACCGGCGAATGAGGCTGTTTTGGTAACAACGCCAGACATTACTGACATTAAGCGTGATCTTGATAGGTTTCTGAGCTTCTAAGAATGCTTCAGGTTAAAGGTAAGGCATTGACCAACTCTGGATCATTTGCGTTGTTTGTCAGAACTCATTAATTTATTGTGGATGTCCCATTGAAACAAAGTAATGAGTTTTCTAGTCACATTACTCGTATTATATTTGAGTTTAGTTCTTCTTGCAGCGAAAATTGTCATTTTATTGGTTGGAATGTGTGGACCACCCAGGCAATAATTTGTGGTCGGAGCTCATATGTTAGAGAGTGGGATTATGCGAGATTTAGACAGATTGCTGATAAGTGCGGCGCTGTTTTGATGTGTGACATGGATTAAATTAGTGGTCTTATAGTAGCTAAGGTGAAATATTCATGTTTAAACTGAAAAGAATTTGTGCTTTAGCTTGTTTACGCATGTCTTGCTTGAAATTTAATTTCTTTTGTTAACCTTATGAATAATCTATTAGTTTTGTGTTAGCTATGGTTTATAATTTGAGAATCTGAAAGTAGTACACTGTAAACAACTATAAAATAAAAAAAATGAGAATCAAGATGTAATTTGTTGGAAAAGTCACTAGATGAATGTGTGGAATCATTGATACTACATCATTCATTAAAAACGTATTTAAATAATAAAAATACCATATAATTCTTTTATCATTAATATTTATTTATTATCAAATATTAATGAAATACATGCCATAATATTATAATATATTTATAATGTATCAAAGTATTTTTAATACCTTAAAATCATATTTATATAATTTTAAACACTTAAATTCATTATCCTAGTAATTACTATTAATATTAAAATATTAATATTTTTATGACAAAATATCAAAAGTTTTATTTTATAACTTAAAATATTTTTCTAACACTTAAATCATTTTTATATGATTTATAAATCATTAATTCTATTTTTCTATAATTTATTTAATATGGTTATTAAATAAACTAATTATCATTAATATTGATTAATTAGTGAAATTCATCCCAAAATATTAAAAGTCATCAAAAATAACTTGAAATATATTTCTAATATCATAATATGATTTTTCATGAATTAAAATCATTTTTAAATCGTTTATTTAATATTATAATTAAATAAATTAAATACTATTTATATTCTAAAAATATTAAATATTTAAGGTTTGGAAAACCTTAGGATTTGTAATTTAATTTTCTAAAATTTCTAATTTAGGTTTTAAAATAAAAATTAATATTTCTAAATTATAATTAGAATTTTCTAATTATATTAAAATTTCTTAATCATACTTTATATATTGCTAATTAGGATTAATAATTCCTAATTAAAGTTGCTAATTAAGCAATTAGGGTCAAAATTGTCATTAGGGTTTATAAACCACTAATTAGAGTTTCTAATAGAAAAAATAATTTTCTAATTTAGAAATTACATTTTAAGTAATTAGATTAGGGTTTTCTAATTACTTATAACTTTAAAATTATTAAATCAACAATTAGATTTTTCCTATTTATAAATTAGGGTTCCTAATCCAGAAATTAGGGTTTTCGAAATTTGAAATTAGGGTTTGCTAATTAATTAATCTTTACCCTAATTAATATTTTAATTAATATCACTTAAGCAATATAATAATCATTTAAGTTCCCAGATTAGAGTTTTAATTTCCCGAATTAGGGTTTCGAATTTTCGAAACTGAAATTAGGGTTTCCAGAACCGATTTTAGGGTTTCTTGTTAAACGCTAGGGTTTTCTAACCGAACGTTGACGTTCTTAATATATACTTAGGGTTTGTTACATATATCGTTTATCTGGTCAACCCTTGACCTTAACCACATATTTTACACATATAATAACATTTACACAGAACATCAACACTTATTCCTTAATCCTGAATAATTCACCTAAATCTTTCACAGAATTTTGAAATCCTCAAAATTCTATCTTAAAAATATCAAACGCATACACTTATTTTCTGTCTAGGTTCTAATTTTGAATCTTAAACTAATTAATTAAAATTTTAAAAATATTCAAAATTCTCGGGTTGTCACATTCACCCATTTTTCTAAAAATTTTGTCCCCGAAATTTACCTTACACCTTACACCTTACACCATATTTGTCTGTCATTTTCACAAAAGTTTTATGGAAATTCATCCGCAAGCCGTCATTACTTACAGACACAAAAGGTGATTAGCCCGATATGTCCTGTACTGGCCAAGTACTAATTTTGTCTGTTTCTCTTCACTGCCATATACACAAAATTCTACCTCAGTCTTATTTGATTCCACACCAAAACAATTTGGTTAGGGAAAATTTCTTTCAATGAACACTTAGAGTTTTCATAAATGTTTGTCTAGCTGAATCGAATAGCATAGACTCATATCAATAATTCAATTCAATCGAATTATTTAGGTGTAGCCAAACCCCGTTGGCAAATTAAAATTTTTGAAAATATTTTCGAGAATGACGTTATGATGCCGTACTGTATTAATAGTCCGTTTGAGGATGCCGTCATTATATAACTTTGTCATAACATATCATACAATAGTGGAACAATGATTTTCAGATCGGATTCACACTAAGTATTCTTGCATTTACAACTCCATCAACTTTTATCATCTCTGTACCAGGTTATATGGTACATGAGTGATAAATAAAAGATATTTTGATATTTTAAATCATTTTCATCTTGCTGAAATAAGTAGCATAGACTATACTTTAAACCGTTTCAAAAATGATTACGAGTCTACATTTTTTTTAAAAAAAAATCACATAGTGCGTATTTAGCTTGCTGTCAAACTTTCGAAGTCTAGCATAGCTAGGAGTTTCGGAAAACTTATGTCTCCACTAATAATCATTCGCTTAACAATCTATCTTTTCCTATAATCTTCAATACTCCATTTATACACAACTATACCCAGTTCGTCAAACCACACTTATGAGTCCATAAATTGACACAATCATATGAGTTTAAGAACTTTCCTAGACAGACATTTGGCGTCCATTCGCTGAGGGGTTCATAAACATTTCATATAACTATGAATCAAGTTTGTCACATAAGTATGAGTCTTAAGAACTCGTACTTAACCTTATATCATCTACCTATGACATATTTATCTGTTATACACATGAGAAAAGAATCACCCTCTTAACATGCATATATCAAATAGCGCGACACAACATTTCAATGATTATCATTGTCAAAACTAAATAGTTGTTACACCAAGTACAATTCTCTGCCCACACAAGGAATCATACAACTCAGCTGCCGACATGAATCCTCAATTGAATCCCCACCTAACACTAACTCCCTTTTCAATACGAATTTCATTCAACTCGTATTCATAATCCTTTTCTCCGAATCTGTACGAATTAATATAAGACAACCGACACCCAAAGAATCTTCTTTAAAACTTTTCAATCATTAGATTGATTCTTATTCCATATTATCACTTAATCAGATCATGGGGTGATCTCATCGTATATATTATGATTCATTTTTATACCTTGATCGTTTTGTTTTACGATCTCCTATCACTGTACTTTTAGTCTTTTAGACTCTATCTATTCACCACTAATGTTCAACTTTATTATCTGAGTTAGGGAAATCTGTATCTTATAACTCGTCGAGATTTATCTTTGAATCTTACCGACACACTAACTCTATTTGAGTTAGTACTTATCCTAATCAATGCGGTTATTAGTCTCAGGTATTCCTACCTAAGGTTCATAACCAACAACTCTGATACCAACTGTGACGGCCCCCGAATCCGAGGTCCCGAATCACCGCGGATCCGGTTCGATCATTCTATACAACTATTACTATATTTGCGGAAGATATAAACATAAATTGTTTATACAATAACTTTACACACTATTCTCCAAGGTCGAGTAACCTTAACTTATACACAAATCATAACTTTTCTAACATATAACATTATTATCAAACTACACTATTACAAAACTAATCGCGCACATTAACTTTAAGTTGGAATTGTCTTTAACTTTTTCTTGTATCTGAAGCATTCACCTTAATCTGCAATGTTTTATCATGATATAGCAAGGGTGAGCATAAGGATTGCCCAGCAAGTTTAAGTTCAATAATATAACGATATATCATGATTGAAATGATTTGAATAATTAGCTGGCTATAATTCAACAATATAATTGTGAACTAGCAGGAACAAATTTATGACTGAACAAGTATTATACATGAACAAATATATCTGAACCAACTGGTAATGAAGGTGATCAGCCTTTCATACCTAACTTATACATGCAATATGTACAGAGTACAATTCATGGCAACCAGCAATGATTAACCATAAGCTTATCCAAATGAAACAACTCCTATTAGAGTTAAGTAAAAACAAACTTGCCTGAACCGTTGATTATCGCTACGCATTTTATAACGCTTTATCCGAAGACCTAATATCAGTAATATAGATCTCCAATATTAGAATAATATCATCACAATATAATACTATTATATATATATATATATATATATATATATAGAATAACCTAAACACATAACACATAACCTATCGACCAACAACACACATAAGACTTTTAGTATCAAGTCAAACTATTGCGATGCAGAGTTGAACTGAAACACAATTCTAACATCCCGACGGTCTAGTCAGACAATTCACGAGTTTAAGTTCAATTAAACTCTGCCTAAACACTTAACAATTAACTTAAATAATTTTAATATCAGTCGAAATATTTTTCACAAGCTCATAATAATTTTTAAATAATTATTACTATTTATCTTGAATTTTAAATCATTAAAACGTATTTAAATAATATAAATACCACATAATTCTTTTATCATTAATATTTATTTATTATCAAATATTAATGAAATACATGCAATAATATTATAATATATTTATAATGTATCAAAGTATTTTTAATACCTTCAAATCATATTTATATGATTTTTAAACATTAAATTCATTATCTGGTAATTACTATTAATATTAAAATATTAATATTTTCATGATAAAATATCAAAAGTTATATTTTATAACTTCAAATATTTTTCTAACACTTAAATCATTTTTATATGATTTATAAATTATTAATTCTATTTTTCTATAATTTATTTAATATGGTTATTAAATAAACTAATTATCATTAAGATTGATTAATTAGTGAAATTCATCCCAAAATATTAAAAGTCATCAAAAATAACTTGAAATATTTTCTAATATCATAATATAATTTTTCATGAATTAAAATCATTTTTAAATCATTTATTTAATATTATAATTAAATAAATTAAATACCATTTATATTTCAAAAATATTAAATATTTATGAAATATACTCTACATAATTAAAAACTATTTTTCAGAATTTAAAATAATTTTTCAGAATTTATTTAGTATTTTTTATAATTAAAAACCATTTTTATCTATTTTTAAATAATTTTCAGAAAATCAGAAATTAAAATAAAATAGAAACTGTCGCTAAAGGGCCCTATAGCGACAGACCTGTCGCTATAGTTGTTCTTCGCCTGTTCTTGAGTGTTCTTGAGCTTCATCGCCAGTTAACGAGGTGGGTGGTTTGACCAGCCTTAACTCTTAGTCTAATCCGATTCTGGGATAGTTTAAACGTTTATAATGTAGTCAGTGTGCACCACTACAACTATCAATCACAATATAGGTCATACATCAACATATCACGAAGATCTGGGCTTACAAACATGTTGTCAGAACGTTCCTGGGTTTTCCAGAAACCCAGGCAATTCGAGTGCTCTTTCTAGATTAATTTTATTTATGTTCTGGTCATCAAATGGTTGATATTACGATTTTAATATATAGTCCATATGTCAAGTAATATGTACATGACAACATATCAGTTCAACAACATCACCAATGTCAGATGTAGCACGGTTAAACTACCTATCAGAAAACGTGTTCTTGAAGATCTGGGTTACCCAGAATCTTCATACAGTGTGTAGGTCAACGGTCGTTTGACCATGATTATCTACTATTCTGTTCAGGATCTAGGTGATCTAAGGGCATATACATGTAGTCCATATGTCCGGCTACATTATCAAAACCACAACTGTCCCAAACAAACCAAACACAAAGAAGAAGATCCGTAGCTTGAAAGTGACTATCGGGGCTTTACGGGCAAATCTGGGCTGCCTAGAAATCCAACTTCGTGATCGGTCAACGATGTTTGACTGCTTATATCTGGAGATCTAGACATGGTATGACCATGATTCAAAGTCCAGATTACAGTCCTGATAACATACTATAAACACCAAACTTTAAAACACCAAACACATTAACAGGTACGGATTTATGAGTCTTGACATTGGCTTGTCAGACAACAAAATTAGGGTTCTTGACCATTTTTTAAAACTTGATTTTTGTGCATCTAGATGTTATAGATCCAAGATCTATCAACCTAGATCACTTATTAACACCCTATAACATAACTTTAACAAACCAATTTCAACATACAACATCAAATCAAAAGATTTCTAGGATTAGGGTTTATACCTCTTTAGACTTTGATTTTTGATTTCTGCCTTTTGATTCTGATCTTGTAAAGTTAGGGACTGATATTGGCTTAGTATATATCACTCTCTCACTCTAACTCCTGAATTTCTAGATAGAGAAGGGCTTGGTAGAAAATGAAAAGTCAAGTGGCCTTTCTATCTCTCTAATCTATATAAATGTTGTCATGTTGTTATGATCTGATTATTTTCGGCTGGAATGGCTGAGATTTGTAGCATGTGGCTGATCTAGGGTGGTTGAGCAACCAATATATGGCAAGATACACAAGCAACCTTCAATAATGCTGTAACGACCCCAAAATAGGTCCATTCCATCCAACCCATTCTCGAGTGCGCCAATATATGGTACGAAAACAACTACTGACTTTATTACAAAATTGTCGTGCAAAATACAACAACACATATCTTTGTGAGTTTGGATACAAATATATACAAACCGTAAGCACGTCCACAATGACACCTTACATAAAGGTATAGTCAAAACTATTTTAGAAATTAGAATCTTTGGGAAGTGCTCAAGAAACCTTCGTACATGGGAGGCCATGCTTTTAGGTTATGGTAGATATCATATGGTCACGAAATTATCCTTGGTTGACCCTAATAGACCCCAAAGAAAAACGAGAAGATTACTATCATATTCTTCCCAATGGTGAGTCTTCTCTTGACATATCATTATCTCCACTTGTCTCTATTTGGGTATTATACTCCAAACAAACACCAAGATTATATAGGTAGTGCTTGTAAATATACTCAAAGAAGTGGATGAGCACAACCATGTCTTATGATAACACGAGTTTGTATGTCATTAGACATCTTGTATGATAGTGACAAAACACCTTCCAAAGTTGGGTTCCTCACCCTATTTAATTCACCAAAAATAACTATTAAATGATGTATAAAATACAACACACTAAAGTCCTCAATAAAATTATTTCCATACTCTTTAGGGAGAACCTCAACAACTATAGACCACCACTCTATTCCCTCGCTATCCCCCGCTCGACCCAACTACACTTTTATTACCTGAAAGGAATTGTGAAACAAAAAGGGTGAGCACAACTAGCTCAGTAAAGAATATTATGACTAAAGATAAATAAATTATCAATAGTCTTCATCGAATAAATCGTAGATTTAGAACATATGGTAGATGATAAAACTTTTCAACCATAGTTAAAACGGTGAACGAAGCGATCCATTAAAAGAGTCAAATAGACTATAAAGTCTATTGTCTTCTCCACGTTAAAAGTCCACCAACAATATTTTATCCTCAGAACATCAATCAATAGTTCCTTTCCACAATCATATGAATAACTTCATAATCATAATTGTGATTCTAAATTCCTCTTCTCATCCGGAGACGAAGATAATTTTCATCACTTTTACTTTACCAAAACATCAAATATCATGGTTATACCAAATCACGGTTCTGCTCATAATCATACTAATAAATTCATCTTTGCTTACACGCCAAAGATATTCATCAACAGCTTCATCTTTACACTACAGGATAAGGATATTCAACAACAAATATCTTTGCATTCTGAGCCAAAGATATTCATCATTAATTCATCTTTGCACTACCGGCTAAAGATATTCAACATCAGGTCATCTTTGCATTACGAGCAAAAGATATTCATCAATAATTCATCTTTGCACTACCGGCTAAAGATATTCAACATCAAAGAAATACATAATCATTTCAGAAGTTATATAACAATAATTATAACCATGTTGATCAATTCACCTTTGCACTTAAGCTAAAAATATTCAATTGTAAATTCAATGGTCATGATCATACCAGTCAACAATTCAACTTTTGCACTACTGGCCAAAGAGAACCTATGGTCATGATCATACCAATAATCTACTCATCTTTACACTCAAGTCAAAGAGAAATATCATCATTAGAGTTATAAGAATGTTATATAAAAACAATATAATCAAAACATGGTTTTAATTTCAAGAGTAAGATTCATAAATCAACGATAATTTGGTCAAAGAAGAAACCAATTTGTCGTGAATAGTACCCCGTATTCGTACATAGTACCGTATACGTGCATAGTAACCTCGACACGAAAAGATAAAGTTTCATAATAAAATTCATATCCATATTTATAACACCTTAATCCAAATGTTATAAATCACTTAGAAATCTCATAATCTAATATTATTAATATTACAATAATATTTTAATCATTTCTAAAACTTATAAATAATTCAATCCAATTATTTACACTTTAATAATTAATGCATTTAATCATCTAAAAATGCCAAACTCATAAGATTTCATCATCATTAACCAAAACCCTCATAAAAATCTGCATATACCTCATATATGATTCTCAAGCCAATAAATCATATTTTCCAATTTTTTTACTTCACATAACATATTTAATTCATTTACTCATAACTAGAACATTTTCATGAAAAATACCAAATCAGTTCCAAAAATATTTCTTTTCTGGGATTTAGCATAACATAGTCCCATATTGAACATATATTTTTCTCGAAATTTTAAAAATTCACTTACTATTTTTCATATGGCCAAAACCATCGAATATTTAAATATTTATCATAAATTATAATTTTATCCAAAATTCTGAAATTAATACGGTATCTGATATTATATAGATGTACTCCCAATAAAAATTTCATCAATTTTGGAGTTAATCACAAGGAGTTATAAATAGTTACTTTTAAAATAGTCTTTTCTCATAAAATCCATAACTCCTAATCTATACATCCAAAAATCGCCATTTTTGGACACAATCTACAAAATTCATCAAAATATCATTTCAAATATTTCCAGAATTTTGAAGGTTCAGAAAAATTTCAAACTAAAAACATAATAACCCTTAAAATCTCTTACTATCCCTTACCTCAAAAAGCGAAGACTTGATTTGGAATAACGTTGAATCGAACTTGCACCGTAGATAGCAATACTCAAAGTATACTCACAAGAATACGCTCAATATATCGAGAGAAAATAGAGAGAAACTTGGGTTTACGGTGTGATTTTCAATTCTAACCTAAGCACCCTATTTATAGAAATTGCTTAGAACACCAAAGCGAAAAATTGAATATAATATTAATATAATTATACAAATTTTCCTTAGCCCACCTTTTGGTCAAAAACACCAGCCACACATGTTAATGATGTCCAAAAAATACAAAAAAACATTTTTCTAACAAAAATAATTTAAACTCCAAAAATCAATTCACACCCGATATACCGAAACTTCAATAATTCACAATAAATAGCTCTTTTATCAGAAAATTCAAATCTCGCGAGTTTTTATAGGAAATTCAATTCTCTACAACTTTGCAGAAGAAAGTTTTTCCAAATTCCAAATAGAAATTGACCGAAATCCACAAACTGGTCGATTTTACGATCTATAATCAATTTTCGATCGAGAAATGGATCCACCAACACACAAAACATGTGTTAAACATTTAATGCCACAAAAATACTCTTCCTCCTCATATACTCATATATCCCACATTCATTATAAAAATATCACCGTTATTAAAATAATATATTTAAATGAATTATTTTATCAGAAAAAGATAAAATATTAATTTTCAACAATTGTCACATTAAAAATTTTCTCCATCTATATCCACATAAAATCAATATTTTCCTCATCATATAAATCAATAATTAATTATTCACAAATAATATTACGAGAATCACATTATTGACAACTGTGCAGCTTCAGGAAAGAGGGCTTTCCAATAAGAATTTCTCTCTACTTGGCAAGCATTGATTAGGTGACCAAACCTCTCCTTGGCGTAACTTTCTAGACATTGCCAATAATATTATCTAATAATATTATTCAGATAATATGAATTATTGCATCGATAATAAAAAATATTGTCTTGTGACAATTATTGAAACAACAATAATATAAAATATCAACGTAGCAATTATTGAATCAATAAAATAAAATATTGAGCGAGAATTATTTATAACAATTATTGAGTAATGCCTTTCTTAAAAAAAAAAATTATCATGCTTCATGAATAGTACTCGTGAATAGTAACTCGTGAATAGTAACTCGTGAATAGTAACTCATGAATAGTAATTAAAAAAATTGAATTCTTTTATTTCATAAAATTCGGGGTCTTACAAATGCAACCAAGGGTATTTTGTACATTTTGCATTTAATTTTAATGGCATTTTGGACAATTAGCCAAACCCTTAGGGTTTAGGGTTTGGTTAGGGTTTAAGGTTTGGAAAACCTTAGGATTTGTAATTTAATTTTCTAAAATTTCTAATTTAGGTTTTAAAAATAAAAATTTAATATTTCTAAATTATAATTAGAATTTTCTAATTATATTAAAATTTCTTAATCATACTTTATATATTGCTAATTAGGATTAATAATTCCTAATTAAAGTTGCTAATTAAACAATTAGGGTCAAAATTGTCATTAGGGTTTATAAACCACTAATTAGGGTTTCTAATAGAAAAAAATAATTTTCTAATTTAGAAATTAAATTTTCGTAATTAGATTAGGGTTTTCTAATTACTTATAACTTTAAAATTATTAAATCAACAATTAGATTTTCCCTATTTATAAATTTGGGTTCCTAATCCAGAAATTAGGGTTTTCGAAATTTGAAATTAGGGTTTGCTAATTAATTAAGCTTTACCCTAATTAATATTTTAATTAATATCACTTAAGCAATATAATAATCATTTAAGTTCCCAGATTAGGGTTTTAATTTCCTGAATTAGGGTTTCAGATTCCCGGAACTGAAATTAGGGTTTCCAGAACCGGTTTTAGGGTTTCTTATTAAACGCTAGGGTTTTCTAACCAAACGTTGACATTCTTAATATATACTTAGAGTTTGTTACATATATATCATTTATCTGGTCAACCCTTGACCCTTAACCACATACTGTACACATATAATAACATTTACATAGAACATCAACACTTATTCCTTAATCCTGAATAATTCACCTAAATCTTTCACAGAATTTTGAAATCCTCAAAATTCTATCTTAAAAATTTCAAACGCATACACTTATTTTCTGTCTAGGTTCTAATTTTGAACCTTAAATCAATTAATTAAAATTTTAAAAATATTCAAAATTCTCGGGTTGTCACACGATGCCTTCTCATGATGGACTTGCTAAGATGACTGTGAGCTCTTCTCTATGGTACTTAGAGTCTTCCCATGATGGACATCAAGATGACATGACGCTCTTCTTTCTCTCGGCAGTTCAGAACACTCTTAATGTAGTAGAACTCTCACTTCTACATTGTAGAACTCTCACTTCTACTTTTTTCTTTGTCTGACTCTAAGTGTTCTTGGTGGATCATAGAGTGAGCCTTCGGACTCACTATTTCACATGGTTTAGAACAGTCCACCGTTACTCTAAAACCCGACAACTCCAGCAACCCTCGATCTTTGAAGCTCTTTCTGATTTATACTCCTTCCCAATCCTTCCGTTGGAAAGTAGCCGTTGAAGGCTATTCAAATATCTTCACAGATCTCGAGGTGACTGAGGTAGACTGCTGATGTGACAAGTCATACTTTCTCTGACACTGCAGTCTACTGTTTCACTTACCCATCAGTGATGTCACTTTAATGTCTTGGGCAGGTCGAAGACTTTATTTCCTCCTTCTGATTTCTCGATCAGATGTTGTCCTTTTGCATCGAACCTCTCAATAAGCTCTTGTTCGAATATTACCCTTCAGATTGAACCGTTGCCAATGCTTCAGTCTTCAGTTATTCGAACTCTACAATTCTGATGCATGTCTTCAAGGACCTGATCGTAGTGTCATGTTGACTGGTAGAGTCAACACTACGATCTTGAAGAGTGTTGATTGGATCTTCAATGTAGAACACCTCTTCTTTCTTTTGTGCAGTGCTTCAACACTTCTGTTTGCCTCAACAGCTCTCAGATACTGATGACTTGACTTCTTTGTTCTGTCCCCTTCTGAATAGCAAGACACTTCAGATTTTTGGCGTGTCCAGCTCGCTTTTTCCTTGTGATCTCCCATTCACTTATCATTAATGGATTGACCCAATGCTTAATCACTTTAGCCTTGTTCTTCAGAAGCTGTCCAGTATCTCTGTATGCACTTCATCAGTTCTTTCTTTGTTTGGCAAACACTATGATCCTGGTTGCTTCCAAGATCGTTGTCTTGATCCGCTTGATGATTCTTGCACTTTGCTTGCTTTTCTTTCGCTCGGGTTTACAAGTCTTCTTCTGATCTCATTGTGGAAGACTTCATCTCGAATGGCTTCACAACTCAATCTTGATACTGATTGGGTTGGTGCTTAGATCTTCTGTTAGCTTGCATGCCATTCGTTGAGTGCTCTCTGGTTTCCTTTAGGATGGGATGTATCTTTGCAGTGCTAACCAGAGGCTTCATTCCTTTGGATATTCTGGGAGTGCTCATTCGTTGATAATCGTACTTGCTTTACGATTATGCCATGGCATTGTGAGCACAATGGTTGAGGTCTTAGTTCTGCACTCTACGATTCAGCTTTGGTTGTGCAGACACTACGACTCCGAGATCAGTTCTTAGCACTCTACGATTTCTGTCGTTGTGCTTGTTGTCTTTATCTGATCTTGTTCGACTACGATCTCTGCCTCTGGTGTGATCAGTAGACTCTACGACTCTGAGTGTAGTCTACAATTCTTGACTTGGCTTCTGCAGATACTTCGTCGGCTCGTAGGCAGGCTGTCTCTACGATTCTGAATATGACTTCCTTAGAAGTCTACGGTCCTGAGGAAGTTCCCCTCGACACACTACGATCCTCTCCTCGTCTCTTCTGGCAGTCTAAGAACTCCAAGACTACTATCTTGCAGACTACGATTCTGCCTTGATAACTCTCGAGTTTCCTTGACTCTCCTGGCAGACTACGATTTCTGGTGCAGTGGTCGACGATCAGACAAGCCTATCTATTACATCATAAGATCAACCTAACATGCTTGATCTTTCTATGTTTATAGTCCTTGGACATCATTTCTTTTTAAGGACTTTACAAAGCTGTTTTGCTTATGTAGGATCAACCTAACATAATTGATCAATTCATTCTAAGTCCTTGCACACATGTTTCTATTATCTATCAAAGGACTTTACAACTTTTCTTAATGCAAGCATACTTGCATATTCATTCATATATATCATAATCAAATCATATATAAATAGGAATAACATTCACATGCTTATTCCTGACAGTATACACCTATTAAAAAAAAAATTCATCAATAAATTATTCATCTTAATTATTATATTATCATTTTTATTTTATTTTATTTAATCTTCAAATTTTTTTTGAACAATAAAATAGAGGAGAGGGAAGAAAAAAATATGGTTGTGATTCTAATGTCAAAATTAATAGTGCTACTTTTTCCAATGTATGTCTTGTTATTTTCAATATTTTTTTAAAAATTAAATGAGTATATTATTGAAAAGTAATGTCAAAAATAATATTAAAAGGAAGGAAGACAAATAAATTTGGACAAATTAAAATGAAAATTAGGTCAAATATACTTAAAGCGACAATATTATTTATATTGTTATGAATATGGATGTAGATTGTTAGGATGAGTTATTGAGGGGGATAATGTTAACAATCTACATGAGATTACAAATATATAAAATTTGATGATGAACAGGTTGATGTAAATTATATTTGTAAATGAAAGTTTTGTGAAGTTCTTAATAAAATGATGAATAAACAATGACTTATAATAGAAAGATCAAAATATTAGGTTGATCTCACTAAGTTGATCCAAATGAATGTAATATATATGAACCGATTGATCAAAGTACACTTGTGAAGATAAGCTTTTAAAGTCCTTAACAAACAAATGTAAATGGAGTTATAATAGAAAAGATCAAAAATGTTATGTTGATCTAAATTGAATTATCATTATCTGATGAACAAATGATTAAAGTATATTTATAATGATAAGTTTTGTTAAGTCCTTAAGAAACACATGTACAATGACTTAGACTAGAAAGATCAAATTGTTAGGTTGATCTTATTAAAACTTTTCATGTATAGTCAATAGGACCAACCAATCATAGAATCAATCTACCGAATCGTAGTGTGATCACAAATAGCAGAATCAGCTCATTCACTGAAGTGCACAAGACAAAAATCGTAGAGCTCAACTACAAGTCACAAAGAAGAGTTGAAGGTTAAACAAGAGGAAAATGATCACAAAAGGACATACTCTAAGAATGGATTAGTATAGTCCTAATTATAAAGAATCTTTGGAATGTCTCTATAAAGGCTAAATTGTAATTGTACTCTTCCTAGTCATAAAGCACAAGTTAGTTCGCAGAGTAACCAAGATTTCGTAGAGCAACAGGTTGTATTGTAAAGTATCAAGAGACAGCCAGATCGTAGAGTTATCTTTAGTATTGTAGAGCTGCTAAAGTATTTAGAGAATAAAGAGAAGTATGTAAGTCTGCTCAAGAATCATGAAATACTTATTCGTAGAGCAGACAGAAGATGAGATAATAGAGCAGAAGTAAAGTCAATAATCGTAGATCAAATGCAAAGCTCAACTTTATAATTCTCATCAGTCTACTATCATCAAAGTTAATAGAACAAAGTCATGTTTGACAGAGAAGACTGATAAATGGAATGTTAGCAAAATTGAAGGTCCTGAGACATCCAACAATATATTTTTGAACAAGACTGAAGAACAAATCGTTGTGTCTAACAACTAGTTTGAAGAGAGAATACATATATCAGTTAGGAGACAAAGTTGCAGTCTGATGTGACCTGTGACTCCCCAAAAATATGTCCACACAACCCAATTTGAGTTGCCAAAATATATGGTACATAATCCAAATGCAAACTTCCATATTTACAACTATTAAACTGTCGTATAAAATACGACAACACATAATCTGTGAGTTTGAATATAAATATTGCACCGTACATAATAAGACAATATCCAAACTCAAATCTAGTCTTCATTACAATTATTATCACACTATTTCAAAACATAGTGAATGTACGACCCCAAATTTTACGGGAAAAAAATATTCAATATTTTTATAATTCTATTCTATTCAGTAAATGGTTAGATTGATAAAAGGTTAGGGTGATATGTGCAAATTTTATAAAGTAAGCAAGTTGTTATAAAATATTCGTTTGGTCGGGGAATATTCGTACGACAGCGCAATCATTGGTGGACCCCACAACAGAATAATTGTGGGATATAGAAAATGACAAAAATAACCTCTTTTATAAAAATAACAGCAAGATTTTTAATGTTGAACTGTTGAAATATCCGGTGATAAAATTACAGTAATACACTTTGATCTACGAGACATTATCCGTGTTGAAACTCTCAGCTACGTTTTGTCGTACTGTATAAAAGAAGTTTGTATTTGAATTTTGTACCATGTATTTGGCGACTTAAGATGGGTGATGTATACCTATTTTGGGGGCGTCACATCACTCCTATATATTGCTTAAAATTGAACTTTTATATAAATCAAACCCTTTGTATATAGGTGCAAACAAGGCATAACACTACTGTGATGCCCCCAAAATAGGTATACATCACCCATCTTGAGTCGCAAAATACATGGTATAAAATTCAAATACAACTTAATAATACAACTGTCGTGTAAAATACGACAAAACATAAACTGAGAGTTTTAATACGAATATTATCTTCTAGACAGTATTCAACTCAAATGGAGTCCTCAATACATTTATTATCACATTATTTCATAGAATAGTGATGACTACTAATGCTATCATCTGGACCATCACTCCATTCCTCGACTAGTCCCAGCTACGTTCTCATTTCTTGAAGAGAACAATGAAAGCAAAAGGGTGATCTCAACTAGCCCAGTAAGAAATATTATGACTAAGATAATGCAGAATAATTTATCGTTAGCCTTCAACAGTGTTAAACTGATAAATATAACAAACATCAAGTTTAACTGCAGCGAAACAAACAATCCATTAGAAGAGTCAAGTAGAACATAAAATCTACTATCTTCTATGATTTAAAAGATTTTTCATCACTTTTATCACTGAGACTCAGCTTAATAAATAATCCACATCATCAAATCACCCCTGCACTATGGCCAAGGATATTCTTTAGTATCATGACCACAAATTATCCATGCACTACAGGCCAAGGATATTCGTGTATTCATCAATGGTCATGATCATGCCAACAACTGTCCATCAATGCACTACGGGCCAATGAGGACTTTTACCACATCATTTGTAACATTACGGTCATGATTATACCGAATAATCCCTGGTCATAATCATACTAAGTCCATCTATGCACTACAGGCCACGAATGACTTTCAACATAATATAAACATGAGGATGATGACAATGATATAAGAATTCAATAAAACAAGTTCAAGTATAAATTTTTAAAGATTTATAATTTAATTTATCCATAATTCAATATTTTCCAAATTGTCAACATGATATTACTTTGTGGAGTAAAATTCAAGAATGATAATGTATCAAAAATGATTTGGACCGAAAAAAAATCATTTTTTGTTATGAATAGTACTCCAGGTGAATAGTACCTATGTGAATAGTATCCTGTGAATAGTACTTCGGGAATAGTACTCCGTGAATAGTACTTTGTGAATAGTACCCGAGAATAGTACTTTTGTGAATAGTACCGTATAAATGGATAGTACTCATGGACAGTACTCCGGCATGAAAAACTTAAAATTTAACAAGAATGTGCAGAAAATATTCATTCAAAGCAATACTAAATGAAGCGCAAATTTCAAGGATATTCTACAAATTTCATGGAATATAGAAGCAATACTTTAACCGAATGATGGTATAATCAGGAATACGAGACGAAATAATATTACTCACATACTACAGAGTATGGAAGAAAATATTATTCCTATGATTACTGAACAAAATAATATCCCTTACCTCAAAAGAAGACTGGATACTGGAATAGTGAGGTAGCAGACTTCTCTTCTACTTTCTCTCTAAAGCTTCTATCTCTATAAATGCTCTTGTAAGTCTTAGTGAATTGGTGAGAATGAAGGAAGAATGAGCTTCTATTTATAGGAAAATATAGTTTCGATAATTTATTGCGTTTGGGGCTCAAATATTACAAAGATAATACCTTCATCTTTTCCTTCATTTTTAATTTAGTCATGCAAGTATTATCAATCTTGCACCACCTCCCCTAATAGTACATTCATGCGAATCAATAGTATACACATGTGAATAAATAGTTATAAGCATGTGAATTAATAGCAATTAATTGCTCATTTATCCGATTAATTACCCGATTGGTCAATATAACCTCCAGACATCAATTATTATCGGAATAGATGTCGATTTCCATTAACACTAATAATCTCAACACAATGGAAATATCAATTTCATCTTTAATCAACACGAACTTATTCATCATTAATAATATAACTCACAATATTTAACAACCAGATCATTCTCAGGAAAGAGGGGGCTTTCCGATAAGGATTTCTCCCTATTGGCGCGCAATTAGGTGACCAAAACTCTCATTGACAACCCTTTCTAGACATTGTCAATATTGCAAATAATAATATGAATAACTTTATCGTCTCAATTATTGATTTAATAATATAAAATATTATGCAGATGATAATCTTTGTGACAATTATTAAATCAATAATATGAAAGATATTATCGCGTGAATTCTTGTAGCAATAATTGAGTATAAGCCGAGTGACTTCTCACGTAAGCATTAATAATCAATACCGTGTTACTCTTATGCAACCATGCGACATTCTTGTACTTTTACCACCGGGTAGTTCAACGGTAAAAATTTTGCCGTTATTTTTATAAAAAGATAATTCTGTCGTTTTCTAACTACGACAATACTTTCGTTGTGGGTTCCACCAATGATTGTGCCGTCGTACGAATATTTCCTATTAAAACGAATATTCCCCAACCAATCGAATATTATATAACCAATTGCTTACCTTTCAAGATTTGTAAATAATACCCACAACTATAACATTATATGAAATCCACACCATAATATTCAAAAATATATTTCAAAAAAAATTAATCTTTATTCATAAAAGTTGGGGTCTTACAACCTCCCCTTCTTATGAAATTTCGTCCTCGAAATTAGGGTGCGTACCTGGTATGTCGAAGAGGTGAGGATACCTTGACTTTATTTCAGATTCTAACTCCCAGGTCATTTCCTCAACATCGTGGTTTCTCCACAAAACTTTGACTTGAGGTATAACCTTGGAGCGTAGAATATGATCCTTCTTATCCAAGATTTTAACAGGTACCTCCTCATACGTTAAATCTTTCGCTATCTCGTCCAATTCTAATTCAATAATGTGGTTCGGGTCTTTTACATATTTACGTAACATATACGTAAAAAACGTTATGAACACGAGATATACTTAGTGGTAAGGCGAGTCTATAGGCCATAGTTCCTACTCGATTGAGGATTATAAATGGGTCAATGAATAGAGGATTGAGCTTTCCTCTCTTTCCAAATCTTGTAACTCCTTTCCATGGAGCAACACGTAACAACACATGATCTCCAATATTGAATTTCACGTCCTTTCGATGAAGATCAACATAACTCTTTTGTCGATCTTGTGAGGTTTTTATACGTTGTCGGATCGTTTGAATCTTTTTCGTAGTCATACATACCAACTCTGGTCCCAACAACGTTGCTTCACCCACCTCATCCCAGCATACTTAGAACGACACTTTCTTCCATACAACGCCTCAAATGGAGCCATGCCAATACTTGTTTGATAACTGTTGTTGTAAGAAAACTCCACCAATGGTAAGAACTTGTCCCAAATTTCTTTAAAGTCAAGGACACAGAGTCTTAATAAATCTTCAAGAGTTTGAATAGTCCTCTCCGACTGCCCGTCCGTTTGAGGATGATATGTCGAACTAAATCGTAAATCCGTGCCCATAGCTTTTTACAAACTAACCCAAAATCGTGAAGTGAATCTTGGGTCTCGATCAGAAACTATGGATACTAGCATACCATGTAATCTTACAATCTCGTTTATGTACATACGAACAAGACATTCAAGTGAATAAGTTTCTCGTATCGGGAAGAAATGAGCAGACTTGGTCAATCTGTCAACAATGACCCAAATCGCATCTATGCCTTGAGAAACCTTGGGAAGACCAGTAACGAAATCCATGGTAATGTGCTCCCACTTCCATTCTGGAATTTCAAGTGGTTGTAATGGACCTTTTGGCACTTGATGCTCACCGACTCGTTGACAAGTTAGACACCTTGAGATAAACCCCGCTATCTCTCTCTTCATATTGCTCCACCAAAATGTATGTCAAGATCACAATACATTTTGGTATTCCCAGATGGATTGCAAATGGTGTCTTTGTACCTCCATCATGATTTTATACTTCAAGTCAGAATCGTTAGGAACACAAAGTCTGGAGTTGACTCGAAGTATTCCTTCTTCATCGATTCTTGGTTCCAGAATAGCATCTTCTTGCACTTTCTTTCTCATACGCATCAGCTCCAGGTCTGTATCTTGAGCAACTTTAACTTTATCGATAAAAGTCGGTTCTACTCATATATTCGCCACCATCACATGGGTCCCTGAAGTCTTTAACTCTATCTCCATCCTTTGTAAGTCATACAAAATGGGCCTTTGTATTGACAATATCACACTCGTACCCGCATATGATCTTCTACTCAATGCGTCAGCTACTATATTCACTTTTCTAGGATGGTATTGAATGGTATGGTCGTAATCTTTCAATAGCTCAAGCCATCGTTGTTGCCGCATGTTGAGTTCCTTTTGAGTGAAGAAATATTTGAGGCTTTTATGATCCGTATAGATATCCACCTTCTCTCCATACAAGTAATGCCTCCAAATCTTAAGTGCAAAAATGACAGCTGCCAACTCTAGATCAAGAGTAGGATAATTCCTCTCATATTCTTTGAGTTATCGTGAGGTATAGGCTATGACTTTCTCATGTTGCATGAGAACACACCCTAAACCTTTGCCTGAAGCATTGCTGTATATGACAAATCCCTTTGAACCAGCTGGTATTGTCAAAATAGGTGCTGAAATGAGCCTCATCTTGAGTTCTTGAAAACTCTTCTCACATTCCTTGCTCCAACCGAATTTTATATCTTTTCGAGTCAGCTGAGTTAATGGATTAACAATTCGAGAAATTCTTCCACGAACCTCCGATAATAACCAGCTAAGCCGAGAAAGCTACGTACTTCGGTCACTGACTTAGGTTGCTCCCAGCTTTGAATTGCTTCAATCTTTGCTGGGTCAACAGATATTCCGTGATTTGATATTACATGCCCAAGGAATGCTATTTCCTCAAGCCAGAACTCGTATTTCTTTAACTTGGCATATAACTTGTTTTCACGAAGCTTTTGGAGTATCAACCTCAGGTGTTGCTCATTATCTTCACGGCTTTTGGAGTAAATGAGGATGTCATCAATAAAGATGACCACAAAGTGATCCAAATATTCCTTGAATACTCGGTTCATCATATCCATGAAGGCAGCATGTGCATTAGTCAATCCAAAAGACATGACTAGGAATTTGTAATGCCCGTACCTAGTTCTGAAAGCAGTCTTTGGAATGTCATCACTTTTAATCTTCAGCTGATGATATCCGGAACGAAGATCGATCTTTGAAAAGAATTTGGCACCTTGCAACTGGTCAAATAGGTCATCAATGCGAGGGAACGGATATCTATTTTTGACAGTGACATGGTTTAACTCCCGATAATCAATACAAAGTCGCATACTCCCATCTTTCTTTTTCACGAATAGAATAAGAGCACTCCAAGAAGACGTACTAGGACGAATGAAATCGATGTCTAATAATTCCTGCAGTAGGGTCTTTAACTCCTGAAGTTTAATAGGATCCATTCGATATGGGGCTTTGGAAATGGGTTTTGTACCGGGTTCAAGGTCGATACAAAATTCAATTTCACGCTCTAGGGGTAGGCCAGGAAGTTCTTCGAGGATTATGTCAGGAAATTTATTAACAATAGAAATATCATTCAAATCTGACGTATTTTTGTTTAAATCCTTGACATGATCTAAGAAAGCTTGACATCCGTTTTTCAATAAACGAATAGCTTTATGGCTTGAGATGACAATGATTGATTTTAATGGTTTGGTTGCTAGAATTCGCATAATAGGTTGGTTAGGAATATGAAAGCTAATAACCTTACGAAAACAATCAATTTTTGCATGATGAGTAGTTAACTAATCAATCCCTAGAATTACGTCAAATGCAAGTATTTTCAATGAAATAAGATCGACAGGTAATGTGAGGGTACCGATTTGAACCAAACAAGACTTATAAACAGTGTATGTAATGAAGGTTTCTCCCAACGTAGTTTCAACAGATAAGTTAAAGTCTAATTTCTCCGGAGTCAAATTTAAACGTTGAGCGCAAGTAGGAGAAATAAAAGAATGGGTAGAACCGGTATAAAATAAGTTATATACTTCGTTAGAGTTTATGATAAACTTACCCTTGATGACCTCGTTCGGGTTCCTTGCTTTTTGGGAGGTCACAACAAACGCTTTCCCTTGAACTACTGGCTTTGACTTGTCTGGGACGGAATTTGGTGTCACCATTCCAACTGAACTTGGCTTCCCAGTGCGACAAAATCTAGCTAGGTGACCTTCTCTTCCACAATTGTAACACGTTTTGGACTGCTGCGCATAATTTGGACTGATGTGTCCCTCCCCTCCACATTTGAAGCATATGATAGGTGGTCGTTCTCCATCCTTAACAACGGGTGATGATGATGATGTCTTTCCATCATTGTTAAATCTCCTCTTCTTGAAATGTCCACTTTTATTGTCTTGGCCATGATTACCACCAAAGAGGTTACCATTGTTGGCATGTTGATTCCCTCCACGTTTGTTGTCACCGCTTCGATGACGGTTACCACTGTTATTATCATTTTGCCGGCTGCTTTCTCTTGGTTAGGTTGACTCGTTATCGCGCTCTAATAACTGAGCCCTATTTATAACATCTGAATACAAACACAGTTTGTGAGAAATTAAGTATTGACGTATATCAGGATTTAAACCTCTTAGAAACATCCGCGTCATTCTCTCCTCATTATCAACCAAGTGGGACGCAAACCGGGATAACTCGGCAAACTTAGCATCGTACTGTGACACGGTCATATTATTCTGCTCTAGCTTGATGAACTCTACCCCCTTCATGTGACGAATACTTTTGGGAAAGTACTTGTCGTTGAACAGTTCTTGGAACTTCTCCCAAGACATCTTTAGTGCGGCAGGTTGAGTACGCTTTACCGATTCTCACAAGTAGTCTGCCTCTCCTCGCAACATGAAGGTGGCAAAGGGAACCTTTTACTCCTCAGAGCATCCCAAGACATCAAATATCTTGGTGATCTGTTTTATCCATGTCTTCGCCTTAAGTGGTTTTGGCTCTCCAATAAACTCCGGCGGTCCCAGCTCGTTGAACTGTTTAGTAGTGACTGTAAGACCCCAACTTTTATGAATAAAGAATAATTTTCTCGAAATATAGTTTTGAATATTATGGTATGAATTTGATATAATGTTATAGTTGTGGGTAATATTTTCAAATTTTGCAAAGTAAGCAAGTGGTTATATACTATTCGATTGGTCGGGGAATATTCGTTTAAATAGGGAATATTCGCACGACGGCACAATCATTGGTGGACCCCACAACGGAAGTATTGTCGTAGTTAGAAAACGACAAAATTATCTTTTTATAAAAATAACGGCGAAAGTTTTACCGTTAAACTGTTGAACTACCCGGTAGTAAAAGTACAGTAATACGTGTGGTTGCATAGTAGCACACAGTTATTATTATTGATGCTTACATGAAAAGTCACTCAGTTATACTCAATTATTGCTACAGTAATTGCTGCATCATATCTCTCATATTATTGATTCAATTATTGTCATAATATCATCTGCATAATAATTATTATTATTAAATCAATAATTGAGACGACAAAGTTATTCATATTATTATTTGCAATATTTTCAAAGCCTAGAAGTTCTGTCAAGGAGAGGTTTGGTCACCTAATTACAAGCCAATAAGGAGAAATCCTTATCGGAAAGCCCCTTCTTTCCTGGGAACGACCTGGTTGTTAAATATTGTGAGTTATAATATTAATGATTAATAAGTTGCGTTGATTAAAGATGAATTTGATAGTTCCATTGTGTTGGAATTATTAGTGTTAGTGGAAATTGACATTTATTTCGATAATAATTGATGTCTGGAGGTTATATTGACCAATCGGGTAATTAATCGGATAAATGAGCAATTAATTGCTATTATTTCACATGCTTATAACTATTTGTTCACATGTGTGTACTATTGATTCAAATTCATGTACTATTAGGGGAGGTGGTGCAAGATTGATAATACTTGCATGAGTAAATTAAAAATGGAGAAAAAGAGGAAGGTATTATACTGTAATATTTTGAGCCCCAAAACGTGCAATTATCGAAACTATATTTTCCTATAAATTGAAGCTCATTCTTCCTTCATTTCTCACCAATTCACTAAAGCTATAGAGCAATTATTATAGAGAAAAATTATAGAGAGAAAGAAGAAGAGAAGTTTTCTACCTCACTATTCCAGTATCCACTCTTCTTCTAAGGTAAGGGGTATTATTCTTTCGTATTCATGAAGAGGGTTAGTTTCTTTCAATACTCGTAAGGGTTGTTATTCCATTCTTTATTATTATGTTGGAATAACTCGTCTATCGCCAAGCAATCGCATACATGGTGAAATTCTTCTCATTATTCCATTCTTTATTATTACATTGGAATAACTTTTCTGCATATTGATCTATCGTGATGCCCGTGAATTCTGTTGTTATTCCATTCTTTATTATTACATTGGAATATCACATGCTGCGTTGATTACGCATGACTTCGTTCTATTCTTTATTATTATTCATTGGAATATTCTGCATGCGTATGGATTATGCATAACTTTGGTTCCATTCTTTATTATTATGTTGGAATAACTTTGTCATGCATGTGGATTACTGCATGCATGGTGAATGATCCTTCGTATTCATTCCTTATTAAATTGTGGAAATGATCTGTCTACGTGGATTACCGCATGGCGGGCAAAAATCTATTTGCAGTTTCATATATTCTATTATACTCAATTGGTTAAAGTTTTGGCTTCTATACTCCATGAAATTAGTAGAATATCCTGGATATTTGCGCTTCATTCAGTATCTTTTCATGGAAATATTCTTCTGAGCATTCTAAAATTTTACTCCACAAAACAGTATCATGTTGACAATTTGGACGTTATTGATTTCAGGATAAATTAAATTATAAATCTTTAAAAATTTATCCTTGAACTTGTTTTATTGAATTCTTATATCATTGTCATCATCCTCATGTTTATAATATGTTGAAAGTCATTGGTGGCCTGTAGTGCATAGATGGACTTGGTGTGATTATGACCAGGGATTATTCGGTATAATCATGACTGTAATGTTACAAATGATGTGGTAAAAGTCCTCATTGGCCGTAGTGCATTGATGGACAATTGTTGGCATGATCATGACCATTGATGAATACACGAATATCCTTGGCCCGTAGTGCATGTATAATTTGTGGTCGTGATACTAATGAATATCATTGGTAGTAGTCTTGAGGGGATAATGTGTTTTATTTATTAAAATTTGAGTCTCGTGATAAAAGTGATGAAAAACCTTTTAAATCATAGAATATAGTAAATTTTATTCTCTACTTGACTCTTAAATGGATTGCTTGTTCAAATTGCAGTTAAACTTGATGTTTGTTATATTTTATCGGTTTAACATCATTGAAGGCTAACGATAAATTATTCGCATTATCTTAGTCATAATATTTCTTATTGGGCTAGTTGAGCTCACCCTTTCTTTTCTTTTGTTCTCTTCAGAAAATGAGAATATAGTTTGGAGACGAGTCGATCTGATCGGATTGGCCGGTCCGGATGGTTGTTTTAGTAGTCCTCACTATTCTATAAAATAGTGTGACAATAAATGTAATGAGGAATCCATTGAGTGTGGATATTGTCTAGATGACAATATTCTTATTAAAACTCTTAGATTATGTTTTGTCGTAAGTATTTTACCGCATTGTTGTATAATTAAGTGGTATTTGAATTTTGTACCATGTATTTGGCGACTCAAGATGGGTGATGTATACCTATTTTGGGGGCGTCACAGTTGGTATCAAAGCTTAGGGATATGATCCCTGACTAAGATGTGAGACAAGAACTAGGAGGGGAGAGACGGGGAATTCCTTGGCTAGTATGACCTACCTAAGTGTATTTTGTATTTAATTGGTCGGTCAGAGTATATTGATAATATATGACATGTCAATTAACACTTGTTTTGTGGCAGTATTTGAAAATGACATCCGAGAATGTTGAGAATAACAATGGAGTCTGAAAGACCGTTGAGTCACCACAGATCAACACCCGGATAATGTGCATCGGAAGGCAATAATCCTCGGTGAATAACAACAACAAACCCAAATGGCGAACGATGGAATGTTTAGGAGCTTTACGCAATTAAATGCACAACATCGGCAAGAGAGACTCTGTCCAAAATGCGGTGAAAACACCGGCAACTCTCTGGACGATCACCGCTAAGCAGTTCAAGGAGCTGGGACCACCGGAGTTTATTGGAGAGCCAAAACCACTTAAGGCGGAGACGTGGATAATGCAGATCACCAAGATATTTGATGTCTTGGGATGCTCCGAGGAGCAAAAGGTTCCCTTTGCCATCTTTATGTTACGAGGAGAGGTAGATTACTGGTGGGAATCAGTAAAGTGTACTCAACCTGCCGCACTGAAGTGTCTTGGGAGAAGTTCCAAGAACTATTCAACGACAAGTACTTTCCCGTAAGTATTCGTCACATGAAAGAGGTAGAGTTCATCAAGTTGGAGCAGAACAATATGACCGTGTCGCAGTACGAAGCTAAGTTTGCCGAGTTATCCCGGTTTGCGTCTCACTTGGTTGACAATGAGGAGAGAATATCTAAGAGGTTTGAAACCCGAGATACGTCAATATCTAATTTCTCATAAACTGTGTTTGTATTCAGATTTTGTAAATAGGGCTCAGTTATTGGAGCGCGATAACGAGTCAACTCAACTAAGAGAAAGCAGTCGATAAAATGATAATACCAGTGGTAGCAGTCATCGAAGCGGTGATAACAAACGTGGAGGGAATCAACATGCCAGAAATGGTAACCACTTCGGTGGTAATCATGGCCAAAACAATAAGAATGGACATTTCAAGAAGAGGAGATTCAACAATGATGGAAAGACGTCAGCATCAGCACCCGTGGTTAAGGAAGGAGAACGACCACCTATCATATGCTTCAAATGCGGAGGGGAGGGACATATCAGTCCAAACTGTGCGCAACAGTCCAAAACGTGTTACAATTGTGGAAGAGAAGGTCACCTAGCTAGATTTTGCTGTACAGGGAAGCCAAGTCTAGTTGGAACGATGACACCAAATGCCGTCCCAGACAAGTCAAAACCATTAGTTCAAGGGAGAGCGTTTGTTGTGATCTCCCAGAAAGCAAGGAACCCGAACGAGGTCATCACGGGTAAGCTAATCATCAACTCTAGCGAAGTATATACCTTATTTGATACCGGTTTTACCCATTCTTTTATTTCTCCTACTTGCGCTCAACGTTTAAATTTTACTCTGGAGAAATTAGACTTTGACTTATCTGTTGAAACTCTGTTGGGAGAAACCTTCATTACATCCACTGTTTATAAGTCTTGTTCGGTTCAAATCGGTAGCCTCACATTACCTGTCGATCTTATTTCCTTAAAAATACTTGCATTTGACGTGATTCTAGGGATTGATTGGTTAAGTACTCATCATGCTAAAATTGATTATTTTCGTAACGTTATTAGCTTTCATATTCCAAATCAACCTATTCTGCAAATTCAGGTGACCAAACCATTAAAATCAATCACGGTCATCTCAAGCCATAAAACTATTCGTTTATTGAAAAATGGTTGTCAAGCTTTCTTAGCTCATGTCACAGATTTAAACAAAAATACGTCAGATTTGAATGATATTTCTATTGTTAATAAATTCCCTGATGTATTCCCCAAAGAACTTCCTGGCCTACCCCCGGAGCGTGAAATCGAGTTTGGTATCAACCTTGAACCCGGTACAAAACCAATTTCCAAAGCCCCATATCGAATGGCTCCTATTGAACTTCAGGAGTTAAAAACCCAACTATAGGAATGGTTAGACATCGATTTCATTCGTCCTAGTACGTCTCTTTAGGGTGCTCCTGTTCTATTTGTGAAGAAGAAAGATGGAAGTTTGCGACTTTGTATTGATTATCGGGAGTTGAATCACGTCACCATCAAAAATAGGTACCCGTTGCCACGTATTGATAACCTGTTTGACCAGTTGCAAGGAGCCAAATTCTTTTCAAAGATTGATCTTCGCTCCGGATATCATCAGTTGAAGATTAAAACTGATAACATTCCAAAGACTATTTTCAGAACTCGGTATGGGCATTATGAATTCCTAGTCATGTCCTTTGGATTGACTAATGCTCCTGCTGCCTTCATGGATATGATAAACCGAGTATTCAAGGAATATTTGGATCACTTTGTGGTAGTCTTTATTGATGACATCCTCATTTACTCCAAAAGCCATGAAGATCATGAGCAACACTTGAGGCTGATACTCCAAAAGCTTTATGAAAATAAGTTATATGCCAAGTTGAAGAAATGTGAGTTCTGGCTTGAGGAAGTAGCATTCCTTGGGCACGTGATATCAAATCATGGAATATCTGTTGACCCGGCAAAGATTGAAGCAATTCAAAGCTGGGAGTAACCTAAGTCGATGGTGGATCATATGTAGCTTTCTCGACTTAGTCAAGGTTATTATCTCGGAGATTCAGAAGAAGGTTTTCTCGAATCACTACTCCATTAACTCAGTTGACTCGAAAAGATACAAAATTTGGTTAGAGCGAGGAATGTGAGAAGAGTTTTCAAGAACTCAAGAGGAGGCTTATTTCAAAGACCGTTACGACAATACCATCTGGCTCGGAGGGATTTGTCATCTACAGTGATGCTTCAGGTAAAGGGTTAGGATGTGTTCTCATGCAACATGGGAAAGTCATAGCCTATGCCTCATTACAACTCAAACAATATAAGAGGAATTATCCTACTTATGATCTAGAGTGGCAGCTGTCGTTTTTGCGCTTAAGATTTGGAGGCATTACCTGTATGGAGAGAAGGTGGAGATCTATACGTATCATAAAAGCCTCAAATATTTCTTCACTCAAAAGGAACTCAACATGCTGCAACAACGATGGCTTGAGCTATTGAAAGATTACGGTCATACCATTCAATACCATCATGGAAAAGCGAACGTAGTAGCTGATGCATTGAGTAGAAGATTATATACGGGTACGAGTGCATTATTGTAATCGCAAAGGCCCATTTTATATGACTTACAAAGGATGGAGATAGAGTTAAAGACTCCAGCGACCCATGTGATGATGACGAATATATGAATAGAACCCATTTTAATCGATAAAGTTAAAGCTGCTTAAGCTACAGACCTGGAGCTGACGCGTATGAGGAAAAAAGTGCAAGAAGGTGCTATTTCGGAAGCAAGAATCGATGAAGAAGGAATACTTCGAGTCAACTCTAGACTTTGTGTTCCTAACGATTCCGACTTAAAGTATAAAATCATGATGGAGGCACACAACACACCGTTTGCAATCCATCCTGGGAGTACCAAAATATATCGTGATCTTCGACATACATTTTGGTGGAGCAATATGAAGAGAGAGATAACGGGGTTTATCTCAAGGTGTCTAACTTGTCAACGAGTCAAGGCGGAACATCAAGTGCCAAAAGGTCCATTGCAACCACTTGAAATTCTAGAATGGAAGTGGGAGCACATTACCATTTAATTCGTTACTGGTCTTCCCAAGGTTTCTCAAGGCATAGATGAGATTTGGGTCATTGTTGATAGATTGACCAAGTCTACTCATTTCTTACCGATACGAGAAACTTATACACTTGAACGTCTTGCTCGTATGTATATAAACGAGATTGTAAGATTGCATGGTATGCTAGTATCCATAGTTTCTGATCGAGACCCAAGATTCACTTCAAGATTTTGGGTTAGTTTGCAAAAAGCTATGGGCACGGATTTACGATTTAGTTCGGCATATCATCCTCAAACGGATGGGCAGTCGGAAAGGACTATTAAAACTCTTGAAGATTTATTAAGACTATGTGTCCTTGACTTCAAGGGAAGTTGGGACAAGTTCTTACCATTGGTGGAGTTTTCCTACAACAATAGTTATCAAGCAAGTATTGGCGTGGCTCCATTTGAGGCGTTGTATAGAAGAAAGTGTCGCTCTCCAGTATGCTGGGATGAGGTGGGTGAAGCAACGTTGTTGGACTGAATTTGGTACGTATGACTACGGAAAAGATTCAAACGATCTGACAACGTATAAAAACCTCACAAGATCGACAAAAGAGTTATGCTGATCTTCATCGAAAGGACGTGGAATTCTATATTGGAGATCATGTGTTGTTACGTGTTGCTCCATGGAAAGGAGTTACGAGATTTAGAAAGAGAGGAAAGCTCAATCCTTGATTCATTGACCCATTTATAATCCTCGATCGAGTAGGAACTGTGGCCTATAGACTTGTCTTACCGCCAAGTATGTCTCGTGTTCATAACGTTTTTCACATATCTATGTTACGTAAATATGTAAAAGACCCAAACCACATTATTGAATTAGAACCAGACGAGATAGAGGAATATTTAACGTATGAAGAGTTACCTGTTAAAATTTTGGATAAGAAGGATCATATTCTACACTCTAAAGTTATACCTCAAGTCAAAGTTTTGTGGAGAAACCACGATGTTGAGGAAATGACCTGAGAGTTAGAATCTGAAATGAAACCAAGGTATCCTCACCTCTTCGACATACCAGGTACGCACTATAACATTCCAGAATTTTAAATTGTAGTATTAAATATTTATTGAATTATGTAAGTATTTAATGGATATGGTTATTATTGAATAAATAATTGTTCAATTTGATTTGATTTGATCTAGTTAATTATTTGTTAAGTAAATAATTAAGGAGTTAAGAAAATTAATTGTTATGAGATTATATACAAATTTAATTTAATAGTTAAGCTAGAGAGCTTATAATGATTAAATGAATGATAATATTTTAATTGGAATTTGTATTTAAAATAAGGTGTTAATTGGTTAAATAAAATTATAATTATAAAGGAAATTATAATTATGTGGTAGTGATTTATGTGTTAAAGAAATTTAATAGATTATGTTAGTTCCTAGTAGGCACAAGTTATCTAGAAGGGGGGGTTGAATAGATATTTGAAAATCTTTTCATTTTAACTTGTTCTTAGATAATGATTAAAACTTTGCGGAATTAGTATTTGTTTTAATCTTCTTTACCAAGCAATGGAGTTATGAGCGAGTAAGGCAGTTATAACAGTTATAGCGATTATAGCATGAATGTAAACGACACGTTGTTTTAAGTGGTTGAGCACTCAAAGCTCTAGTTCACTCTTCTACTCAACGCAGTAGGATATCCACTAAGGATGTCTTTTACAATCTTACGAATCACACAGATTCCTTCTGACCACCGTGATCCTAGGAACTTCTCTAGTTCACTCTTGAACTCTTCAAGTCCAATGCAGACTTGGCTTTCTTCTGATTCACTATTTAACTCTTCAAGTCTAGCGGACTTGGTATACTTCTTCAGTTGATTGATAGTTGTTGAGTTCTTGATGGTTGCTACTCGATTCTTTGTGTAAGCCTTTGGTTCGTTAAGAACCGAGTAGGCGAAAGCAAGCTTTGCAATATCTCAGATCGTAGAGTTGAGCTTGAGAGAGATGTTCACGTTGTTTGATTAATGCTTGCTTATTTCTCTCTCATCTGTCTGATCTGTATATATGTGATGTTGAAAACTATCCGTTGGATCCATCTGTTGTGGCATTAAATGCATCTGAACTTTCTATACTGTGATGGAGACATTTACGAACATCTTCCGATTACGCATTTTGGCCCAATCGACAACGCAGTTTGCTTTCTCACCTACCACCTGAAAAGGTGTTTTGTCCCTTTTACCCATAGTACTATCCTTAGCTTCTTCAATACGCTTCTTTGTTGCATACTAAGGATATTTCATACAATCTGGGGCCCGATGAGTCTTTGCGAAGATCTGGGGATCCATTCCTCACTTGTTGAAAACAAAGATCATTCGGCTCGACGTTTTCTGACGTGAGACAGATGATGCTCTACGATTTGGATCGTGGTGTTCTACGATTTAGATTGTAGTGTCTTTTACATCTTTGCACACTATGATGCTATTTGTTGAGAGCACTACGATTTCCCTTTAAAACCTTCGTACACTACGATCTTCTCTTGCTCGTGTTATTGACTCTACGTTCCCGAGAGCACACTACGATCGTTGACTTGTAAACTTCTTGTTTCCTTCAGCACACTACGATCGTGGAGTTAGCTCGGCAATCGTTGGGACCACTCTACGAAGTCCGAAGAGTCTCCTTCAAGGCAGGCACACTACGATCTTGGGCTCTCGTTTTTCGCCTTGACTTCTGCAATGTTGATCAAAATGATGCACTATGATTTCTTCAAGACTAATCTATTACATCTTAAGATCAACCTAACAGTTTTGATCTTTCTATCTATACATTCTTTAATAAAATGATACACGTTGAAAGCTTAGATCAGCCTAACAATTTTGATCTATCACTAAGTCCTTGTACATATATTCATTTAAGAACCTTACAAATAATCATGAACACATGCATTAAAACATCAAATCATAATATACATTCTCCCAACAATCTCCCCCTATTTGATGTTGACATAACCAAGGATATTTGTTGTCATGATTATTAGTGACTAGATGCATTTGCAGGAAATTTAAACATGACTTAGTATTTCCGTGAGCAACTGAAATTTCTAGAGAATAAACATGAATTTATTGATGATCAGAAGATATTACAATATAGCATTACATCAATAAAACATTAAACTCTCAACTTATCTCTATTTTCTTGGTCTCTTCTGTGGAGGAGGATTGACATACTCTTCAGCCCTTCTTTTCCTTTGAGCTTCCTCATTCCTTGCTAACTCTTTCAGCTCGCTTACACTTAGAACTAGATTTTCTTCATGTCTGCGCATGAATACAGGATCTCCAATTGGCATTCTTATGCGTACCGTAGACACGTCTTGTGAGCTAGGAGTTGGCTCCTTATGACTCAGAGGAATAGTCATTAGGAATAAATTCCTGTGACCCGGATCGTTGAGTCTGATGATGTCTTGCAGGAGGGCTTCATGATGTCTGAGCATGAAATTGACTTCTCCCCCTTTCTTGAGTTTCATGACCTCTTCCTCTGCCTTGACCTCCTTGATCTCCTTTCCTTTTATTATTCTCCCCCTTTATGTCAGCATCAAGGGTTCAATATCGGCGAGACATGCAGATTAACTCCTTGAACAAGCTCATTCATTGGCTTTGGGTTTGAGCGATGTCCTCTCTATTCTCCTTGATCTGTTTTTTCGACTCTAGCTTCTTTATTTTGGAGGATTTATCGAAATCATATCATTATGTTGCTCCTGATTGGCATAAGATTTCTGGAAGTCATAGACAGAAGCTTTTAAGTTGAGAATATTGTCCAGCATAATTTGATGTTGACGATCTTGGTTTTTATGCATTTCAAGCACAACCTCTCTTTGTTTGGCAGCAACCTGGAAATGGATCTCATCTTTATCTGATATACTCTTCAGAATCTCTTTGATAATTTCCCTTAGCCTTGTAGTGAGCTCAGTATTCATTGTACTAGGGAATTTGTTAGCAGCTTTTATCATTTGATTCAGGCGGATGTTGAGGAGATCAGAGTGGGATTCCAGACTTGCTTCGATAGACTTGATCATCTGCTCAGAGGTTTCTTTTAAGTCATCCTTGGTAGGCAGGCTTGGGAGAGCATTATTTGATTGGGGATTGTCCATTTGAGGGGTTCTTGGTGGAGATTGATCTTGCAAATTGTACAATGCAAGATCAAGACTGAAAAAGTCATGTGATGAGGAGGATGATATATCAGCTGGAGGGGTTTGGGTTTGGATATCTGGGATAGGTGACTCTACGATTTCAACATTAGACTCTACGATGTGGCTTGGGTCTGGAATCGTAGAGTTGGTGATTTGAGGGAGTAGGGTAAGGTTGACTTCTTCTGGTTCTTCAGTTACAGAATTTTGGGATTCTGCAACTGGAAACTAATTTATTGGATTGGGAATCACTTCCAGCCATTTAGGAAATTCATAGAAATAGCTAAATGAAGATGATGGCAGGTGATTAACTCTAAAACTGGTAGGGATAGTCAATACCTCAGGTTTGTCTTTTGATGAGGAATGGTTGGTAAATATCTTTTTGGCGAAGATGACTTTCCCTGGAAATCCATGAGCCAGAACTGAGATTGCTGGATATTCCTTGAAGCTCCAGAACATGTGATCCCATGATTTCAGGATTTGAGCTTGATGGTATGCCATCATGGGTAGGTAAGAAAACATTTGGTTGTACAGATAGCTTCTGTATCCATCTTTCCCTACACCAGTAATTTCAAGCTCATCATCATCATCATTTTCTTCCTCTTCTTTGGTTTCTTCTGAAGAATCCATTATCTCAATGGCCTCTGGAAGGTTTGGCATTGGTTCATCTCCATCTTGAGCAAGGACCTCTTCTTCAGCCATTGGGATATTATGAGGCTCCCCCTTACTATGAACATCTTCTTGGAGGTTTAGAAACTCCCCCTCAGCTGGTAAATCTTCTTATAAGTTTAGAGAGTCCTTCTAGTTTGGAACCTTTTCTTGAAAGCGAAGAAGCTTCTCCCCTCGGTAGATGTATACTCGATCATGAGAATTTTAGGAATCTCCCCCTCAGCTGGAGCATCTTCTTCTAAGTTTACTTGGGATAGTTCTACTTTTGTAGCCACACTCTTGGCTTCCTTCTTCAGTATTTTTTCATTCTCAAGAATATACTTCTTGACCAGTTTTCTCCTTGCTTTGCTGGTTTTAGTCACCACTTCTGGACTCTTTTGAGTCTTTGTTTTTCCACGTTGATCAGCCACCTCTTCTTGAAGCAGCTTCTTCCATTTCTGCCACACTTGGCCTAGTCTCAGAGAACAGCAGAGACTCTACGATCGAAGACACTGTTGGTCTTTTGGACTTATGACCAGTCTTGTTCTTCTTTAAGATCTGTGAAATAGTGGCTTGATCCTCTTCAGCTTCCTCTTGCTGTTGCATGTTCCTTAGCCTCCTTAGAGTCTCTATGTTAGAGGACTCTACAGGAATGTTAGTTGTAGATCCTTGAGGCTCTTTGACTTGTCTTGCCCTTAGCTTTCTCTTGCCCTTGCTTTTTCTGGCAAGAGCAGAGGGTTCTCCCTTGTCTGTTTCTTCTTCTTCTTCAACTTCTTTGACAACACACATTCCTCCTGGAAAGCCTGCTTCCTTTTGTTCCTCAGTTCTCCCACTGGACTCTGTCATCATTCTTATATAATCAGCAGGGTTCCTTTCCCAGTTCTTAAACAACTGTTGTGTCATTCTTCGATTTGGGTTGATAGCTTCTCCTTCATCATCCCTAATTTTGTCACCTAATGTAGATTATAGAATGATGCTAATGAATTTCCCATACAGCATCTTCGGAGTACTCTTTGATTTCTTTGAGCTGACGATCCACTTGCCGATCCACTCGAGTAATATAGCCCCATAATTGAGTTGAGTACCATGAACCAAAGCAGACATGAGCTTGAGCTGAGTCTCATTTACCGAGTCATGACCTGAGCTCTTGCAGCAGATGCATTTCCCAATAATGTCAGCCAAAAATTCGTACCTTTGAGGGAACTCCTTCTTTTTGTAGCCTTTCACAGAGGGATTCTTCTTGTGGTGCATTTTTTTCAAACCCTCTTGGAAGCTTATGCTGTCTAGAAATGGGTGCCCCACGTTCTTGAAACCTAGGGCCAGATTGAAGTTTTCTTCCCTTAGCATCATTTCAACTCCTCTTACTCGTGTAGTGATGGTGTTGTGTTCGTACACTCCATTCTTGTAAAACTCATTCACTAGCTTGGGATAGATGAGGGTGTCGGTGCTCAGTGCCTCTTGAGACCTGCCTTCTGTAGTAGTGCTAAGGTCTTGTGAAATTTTGCTGGAGCATCTTTGAACTCATCGAAACAGAGTCTGTAGCCTGAGATTACATTTGAAGCAGCCATGATTCTGTAGTTGAAAAGTGGAATATGACTGAGCTTTCTCTTGAGTTAGGGTTTTGCTTTGAGAGAGAGATAATATTTTGAACTTCAGATTTCAAAAAACACGGTTCCAATTTGTACTTGTGGCTTTCCTCTTTCTTTTTTGACTTAGTGGGACAGGTGTCACCTTATGCTTGGCTCTACGAGTTTGACTGTGCATGAATGTACGGATTTTCCCTTGGAGTCTTCAATGCTGAGATGTCCTTAGGATGACTACGATCGTAGAGATAGTCTTCTGGTCGTTGAGTCTGTCCTGCGATCGTCGAGTCTGTCCGGCAGTCGTTGAGTCTGATCACCATTCGTAGAGTCTGTCCTACGATCATCGAGTCTGTCCGGATTCTTGTGATGAGTTTTTGACTAAGCATTCTTTTTAAGGTAACTCATGAAGGGCCAACCTCTTGGTGATTCAAGGGTTAGGTTTGTCCCTGAGGCACCTCTTAGAGAGATTGCATTGTTATGAGGCTTGTCATCACAGGATTCACTTTGCTTGTTGGAAGGGCTTTAGGTCATCGTCGAGTCTGCACTATGATAGTTGAGTCTTTGCTACGATCGTTGAGGTAGTTGTCTCTTCGGATCTACGATCGTAAACTTCCCTTGATCATATCTACGATTTTGAGTACAGCCTTTATATCTGTCATGGTTAGCAAAATCTAGAGCATACAGTTCATGGTTGAAGATTTAGCATGCCTAGTTCACTTATTAACTTGTTAAATCTGGATTCATCCAGTGGTTTTGTAAAAACATCAGCAAGTTGATTTTTAGTAGGGATATATTGTAAAGATATAGTTCCATTTTGCATATGATCCCTAATGAAGTGATACCTTATTTCTATATGCTTGGTCCTAGAATGCATGACAGGATTATGAGTTATTGCTATGACACTTATGTTATCACAGTGTATGGGAATAGATTTGAAATCAAACCCATAGTCAGCTAGCTGATTTCTCATCCATAGGATCTGAGCACAGCAGCTACTAGTCGCAATATATTCAGCTTCTGTAGTTGAAGTAGACACTGAGTTTTGCTTTTTGCTAAACCAGGACACAAGTCTGTTTCCAAGAAGTTGACAGGTGCCACTGGTACTTTTTCTGTCTATTTTGCATCCTGCAAAATCGACATCTCCGTATCTCCTATCAGTTCAAATGAGGATTCCTTGGGATACCATAGCCCCAAGTAGGGTGTACCCTTGAGATACCTGAAGATCCTCTTTACAGCAGACAAATGTGACTCTTTAGGGTTAGCCTGAAATCTAGCACATATGCATGTTGCAAACATTATATCTCGGTCTCTTGGCGATTAGGTATATAAGAGAACCTATCATACCTCTCATATTGAGTTATATCAATACATTTACCTTTCTCATCCTTGTCAAGCTTGGTTGCGGGAGCAATTGGTGTTTTCATGGGAGAGGGTGATTCCATGCCATACTTCTTTAGTAAGTCTTTGATGTATTTGGCTTGGTTAATGAATATTCCTTCATCAGTCTGCTTCACTTGCAGTCCAAGGAAGAAATTCAGCTCACCCATCATGCTCATTTCAAACTTGCTCTGCATTAGCTTAGAGAATCTCTTACATAACTTTTCGTCAGTAGAACCAAAAATGATATCATCAACATATATTTGAACTAGTAAGACTTTGTCTTTATGCTTTCTAAGAAATAATGTGGTATCTACTCTACCTCTAGTGAACCCATTTTCTATTAAGAAGTTAGTCAGTGTTTCATACCATGCTCTTGGTGCTTGTTTAAGACAATATAAAGCTTTGTCTAATCTATAGACATAATTGGAAAGAGATGGATTGATGAAATCTGGAGGTTGTTCTATGTAGACTTCTTCTTGAAGCTCTCCATTTAGAAATGCACTCTTGACATCCATCTGGAAGACTTTGAACTTCATGTGGGCAGCAAAGGCAAGAAAGATTCCGATGGCTTCTAGTCTGGCAACAGTTGCAAATGTCTCATCATAGTCAATGCCTTCTTCTTGAGAATATCCCTTTGCCACTAATCTTGCCTTGTTTCTGGTGATGACCCCATCTTCATCCATTTTGTTCCTGAAGACCCACTTGGTTCCTATGACAGGATGACTCTTTGGTCTTGGTACCAATCTCCACACTTTGCTTCGTTCAAATTGGTTGAGTTCTTCCTGCATGACTTCTATCCAACTGGAGTCTTCCATAGCATCCTCTATTTTCTTTGGCTCTATCTGTGACAAGAAGCTTAGATAGAAGCATTCATTCTGAGTAGCAGCTCTTGTTTTAACTCTTGCACTTGGATCTCCGATGATTAGATCCTGAGTATGATCCCTTGCCCATCTGTTCCCTGTTGGGACATCTGTCCCAATCCCTTCCTGTCTTAGGTCTTCAAGGTCTATCTCTTTTTCTTGGAGTGGAGGCTCGCTGTCTTGGATGGACCTCTCTATGATTTCATTTTCATGCTCTACGATTTCACTGTCTGGTACTACGATCGTAGTGTTGAGCTCGATGATTGCATTCGTAGTGTCTGCACTATCGGTCGTAGTGTCTAGAGGCACTGCTTTGTCTGAGTCAGTTTCATCAAAGATGATGTGTATTGAGACTTCGACATTCAGTGTCTTCTTGTTGAACACCACAAAGCTTTCTTTGCTCATGTGGAATATCCAAGAAAGATCCCTTCGTCTGACTTGGGCTGGAATTTTGTCAGATACTGCTTTCCATTGTTGAGAATATAACATGCACAGCCAAAGACATGGAAATAGCTGACACTTGGCTTCCTTCCTTTCCACAGTTCGTAGGGTGTCCTCTTGATCGTAGAGTGAATTAATGATACATTACGTGTGTGTATGCGGTGTTGATGACTTCTCCGCCTGTATATTCAGCGGCATAAGCCTGCTTTTTAGTAGGGTCCTTCCAGTCTCTATCAGAGTTCTATTCTTTCTTTCAGCAACTCCATTTTGTTGAGGAGTTCGTGGAGCTGAGAAGTTATGACTGATGCCATTGTCTGAGCATAACTTGTCTATTTCTGAGTAATCGAATTCTCTTCCATGATCACTCCTTATTGCCTTAATTTTCTCTCCTTTCTCATTCATCACCAGTCTGAACATTTTGATTAATTCGGAGCTCGTTTCATCCTTTGAAGTTAGGAAGAATACCCATGTGAATCTGGTGAAGTCGTCGACTATGACTAGAGAGTATCTTTTGCCTCCAAGACTAGCTGTTGGGATTGGTCCAAAAAGATCCATGTGGAGCAGCTGCAAGGGTTTGTCAATGAAGTTGGCAGTCTTGCTCTTGAATGAGCTTCTGGTTTGCTTTCCAAGCTGGCACGCGTTGCATGGCCTTTCCTTCACAAAGTTGAACTTGGGTAGGCCAGCTATGAGATCTTTTGATGCCAGTTTGGACATGTTTTTGAAGTTTAAGTGAGACAGCCTTCTATGCCATAGCCAGCTCATTTCCTCAGATGCTTTTGCCAGAAAACATATTGTCTCATCAGAGCTTAGTTGACCAAGATCTACTATGTAGACATTTCCTTTTCTTGTTCTGGTCAGCTTTATGGCAGATGTCTTCAAATCTTTGACTAGACATTGGTTGTTGAGAAATGTTACTTGGTGACCCTTATCGCAGAGTTGGCTGATACTTAGAAGGTTGTGTTGGAGTCCTTCCACATAAGCTACTTTGTTGAAAGATCTTCACACCATTGCCCGTGAGAGCCATATCCTCTTGTCTTGCCGTAGTTATCTCCAAAGATGACTAAGGGACCCTCCTTTTCTACATAGTTGGATAGTAGAGCTTTGTTCCCTGTCATATGCCTCGAGCAACCACTATCCAGATACCATGTTGAGGTCGTGGAGCTCTTTTTCTGTCAAAACATTTGAACCTTCATTTTGGTACCCATATTTGTATGGGTCCTTCTTTGTTAGTGCCTTCGGGGACCCAAATTTGTTTAATCTTGGGTCTCACATGCATGGAATTATAATAACATTTTGTAGCCCTATGACCATTTTTATTGCATATGAAGCATCTATTATAATGAATTCCTGTGTGTGTGTGGTGATTCATCTTCCACTTGGACTTGTGTGGTTCCTTAGTTAACCTTCTGTTAAATTGATTCTCTTTCTTCCACGTGTCTTTAGGTTTCATAAATAGTGATGAGTGTGCCTTACCTCTACTGTACCTTCCCAGTTGATTCGTAGAGTTGATTTTGTTTGACTCTACGATTCTTCGAGGTTGGTAAGTAGAGGTTGGATTACTCTTTTCCTTGATGAAACCCAGACCAGCGTGAGATCCTTTACTTCTCTGAGTATAACTAGAGACAGTAGAACAAGGTTGAACTGGTTCTTCTAACTATGAGGATTTCACAAAAGCAATGCCTCTACCAAAACTTGAGACATTACTAGTGCTAGTTTCCATTGTCTTTTCCACACTTAGCTCGAGATGGATTCCCCAAGCCTAAGCACATTACGTCGAATGTGCTTCTCTGACTAGAGAGCAGGCAGTCCATGGATGATGAGGATCTGTTCCATGCAGAGATAGTCTTCTCTAGATCCTCAATTTTAGAGGTTAGCTTAGACTCTCTTTGTGCATGATGTGTGTTTATCTGTTTTAAAGTTTCATTCTCAGCTTCAAGCTTGGAGAGAAGATTAGTACTTAGAAGAGGTGTTTCAAGCTCTTCTTAAACTTTCTTCTTCTCCTCTTGAAGAAGTGAATGATCTTTAGACAAGACTGTGAACCACTTCATGTATTGATGTAGGTCAGTGGTTATGCCATGCAAAGCAGTTCTCAAGTCAAATACCTCATCGATACTTACATCATGTATGTTTAGGCTTTGTTTGTCCTTTGCATGTTTGGCCATTAAGCACAGATTGGCCATATGTGGTTCTTCCTCATCTCCGGAGTCTGCATTTGAGTCATTATCTGAATCACTCCACGATCCTCCGACAACCAGACCTTTGTCTCTTTTTTGAGGCCTCTTGGTTCCTTTGTATTCTTTCTTTGCCTGAGATTTCTTCTTTAGCTCTTCTTTGATAGGCTTGTTGCAGTTGGCAATGAAATGACCAGGTTTCTTGCAGTTGTAGCATAAATCATTCATTTGTTTCTGGTTGACGTAGTTGCTGACTTTCTTTGGCTTGCCGGTTCTGCCTTGTAGCATGAACCTTCTTAGTCTCTTTACCAGCAAAGCAAAGTCATCGTCGTCGTCTTCATCATCATCAGAGTCAATCTCGGTGATGACTTTCGATGCACTTTCATTTGCCTTGAGAGCAACACCCTTATCCTTTCTTCTTCCTTCTGATAAGGTTTGGTAGCGTTGGGTCACTCCGGTTAAATGCGTCGGAGATTTCCATACAGTTGTTGAACTGTCATCTCATTAAGATTCTTTGATTCTCTTATTGCTGTGGTCTTTGCATCCCACCTGCTCGGTAGGGCTCTCATGAATTTTATGGTTAGATCCTTGTTAGGATAGATCTTCCCATACGCTCATAGAGAATTGAGAAGAACGTTAAATCTTTCATAAGTTGCAGTCACGTTTTCTCCCTACACATGAGCGAACATTTCATACTGCTGTGTCAGGAGAGACTGCTTGTTCTCTCTGACTTCTTCAGTTCCTTCGTGCATAATCAGCAGTGCTTCCCAAACTTCCTTAGCTGTTTTGCTGTTTACAACATTTTCAAACAGACCGTCCTCTAAGGATTGGAACAGGATGTTCTTTGCCTTTTTATCAAGTTGGACAACTCTCTTCTCTGTGTCTATCCATTCTTCTTTCACTTTTATTTGTACTCTGTTTGGATCGTCAATGGTTGGTGCAAGCTTTGTCGGTATATAGGGCCCATTAAGAACAGTCTCAAATAGATCTTCATCTATTGAGTCCATGCAAGCTTGCATCCTGACTTTCCAGTTAGCAAATTTATCTTTGTTGCACATTGGTGGCTTGCTGCCTCCCTCGGTCCTGGATTCGCTTGGTACGAGTGCCATTTGGATCTACTAAAGCTTGTAAGCTATAAAATAGAACCTGCTTTGATACCAATTGTTAGTTCCTAGAAGGCACAAGTTATCTAGAAGGGGGGTTGAATAGATATTTGAAAATATTTTTGTTTTAACTTGTTCTTAGATAATGATTAAAACTTTGCGGAGTTAGTATTTGTTTTAATCTTCTTTACCAAGCAATGGAGTTATGAGCGAGTAAGGCAGTTATAGCAGATATAGCAGTTATAGCAGTTATAACATGAATATAAATGACACGATTGTTTTTAGTGCTTCGAGCACTCAAAAGCTCCTAGTCCACTCTTACTACTCAATGAGTAGGATATCCACTAAGGATGTCTTTTACAATCTTACTAATCACACTGATTCCTTCTGAACCCGGCGATCCTAGGAACTTCTCTAGTTCACTCTTGAACTCTTCAAGTCCAGCAGACTTGGCTTTCTTACAGTTCACTACGAACTCTTCAAGTCCAGCAGACTTGGTATACTTCTTCAGTTGATTGATAGTTGTTGAGTTCTTGATGGTTGCTACTCAGTTGCTGTGTAAGCACTGGTTCGTTAAGAACTGAGTAGCTGAGCAAGCTTTGCAATATCTCAGATCGTAGAGTTGAGCTTGAGAGAGATGTTCACGTTGTTTGATTAATGCTTGCTTATTTCTCTCTCATTTGTCTGATCTGTATATATGTGATGTTGAAAACTATCCGTTGGATCCATCCGTTGTGGCATTAAATGCATCTGAACTTTCTATACTGTGATGGAGACATTTCTGCACATCTTCCTAATTCGCATTACGCCCACCGACACCTTTGAAGTCGCTTTCTCACCTACCACCTGAAAAGGTGTTTTGTCCCTCTTACCCATAGTACTATCCTTAGCTTCTTCAATACGCTTCTTTGTTGCATACGAAGGATATTTCATACAATTTGGGACTGATGAGTACTGCAGCATCTGGGATCCATTCCTCACTCGTTGAAAACACAGATCATTCGGCTCGACGTTTTCTGACGTGAGACAGATGATGCTCTACGATTTGGATCGTGGTGTTCTACGATTTAGATCATAGTGTCTTTTACATATTTGCACAGTACGATGCTATTAGTTGAGAGCACTATGATTTCCCTTTAAAACCTTCGTACACTACGATCTTCTCTTGCTCGTATTGTAGACTCTACGTTCCCAAGAGCACACTACGATCGTTGACTTGTAAACTTCATGTTTCCTTCAGCACACTATGATCGTGCAGTTAGCTCGGCAATTGTTGGGACCACTCTACGAAGTCCGAAGAGTCTCCTTCAAGGCAGGCACACTACGATCTTCAGGCTCTACGTTTTCTGCCTTGACTTCTGCAATGTTGATCAAACTGATGCACTATGATTTCTTCAAGACTAATCTATTACATCTTAAGATCAACCTAACAGTTTTGATCTTTCTATCTATACATTCTTTAAAGAATGATACACGTTGAAAGCTTAGATCAGCCTAACAATTTTGATCTATCACTAAGTCCTTGTACATATATTCATTTAAGGACCTTATAAATAATTATGAACACATGCATTAAAACATCAAATCATAATATGCATTCTCCCAACAGACTAGTATTTGAATTGATTAAATTGACTATTTAATTAAATAGAAGTGTGACAAAGAACCTTGCTATAAAGGAGTTATTAAAATAAATTAAAGAAATTTAATTAGTTTTACCAAACAAGTCTTAATGCATATTAAGTCTTTAATCTAATAATGTTTTTCCAAAAAAGGTATAGGGATTAATTGATTTATTTTAATTAGGTTTACCAAACAAGGTATATGAGTTAATGGGTTATTTTATTATGTTAGCCAAACAAGCCTTATGGCTATTGATTTTCAAAACTTACATAACTGATATAAGTTATATCTATATTTATATTATATAATTAATATATATTATTACTATTATACGTTATATGTTAGTACGTAAGATAGAGTAGGAGAAGAAAGACTTAGAAGAAAGAAAAAGATGAAAAGAAGAAACTAAGAGAGAATTAGAGAGAATTCTTGAGAGGTTTTGAGAGAAGATTGGGGAAAAGAAGGTTCTTGATCAAAAAGGGAAGGGTATCATCTTGTTAAACAAAGGTAGGATCTTAATCTTTTTATTTTTAAAGTTTTGTTTTTTCTCTTCTAAAATTCTTTATAAAAATTTTCATGAAGGATGAATTGTATGTGGTATATGGTTTTATATGATAAATTATTGGTTATAAGATGGTTTCATGAGTTTATATATGATTATAGAGAAACTAGTTCATGTATGTATGTATTTTATGAAGAAACTATATTACAAAGTGTTTATATGAAAATATATGAATATGACTTAGTTTAAAATAAAATTAAGGTTGGACTAATTGTTAATATATAGATATTGACTATTGATTTTGAAAATAGATGAATAAACATAAACATGATAGTTTGAATTAATGGTTTTGGTTGAAAAACAAAGTTACAATGATAAGTTTCATTAAAAATGTCAAAATGGAGTTTTTGCCAAAAACATTGAAATTGGGTGTTATAAAGTTGATGTTTATGTTATTATATGTTTAAAAACATGTTAAGAGTATTGCAATTATGTTTATATGAAGTCTATATGTATTACATGTTAATTAGTTTGTTAGATTGGAGCTTGTAGGCCAATTTGACTTTTGTTCATCTTGTTGTTCTGGTCAATTTGCGCCAAAGTCTGAGTTTGGCCGCAGTCATGGTAACCAAAGATATTATTCTTCTTGTACATATTGCACGTATCACGCTACAGTACCATCTATATCTGCTAGTTTGAGTCTCATGCATGCCATACAGCCAAATCGGCCAACCCCACAATGTAAAATCTGTATACCAGTATGTGAGAGTTAGCGAGAATGGTCTCGACGCTTTTATTTAATTATACAAAGTCTGAAAATAAATGTTATGTGGACTGTTAAATTATGATTTCAGTAGTACTAAACTAAGAATGAGCATGTTATCAAGGGTTAACTAGTATTAGTATTAACGTAATTCGATTATGTGAATTGATAATTAAACCTACATGATGTATATACTTGTTTATATATATAAAATGTTGGTAGTGACTAATTATGTCATGATGATATATATATATATATATATATAGGGTATTGAGATTCAAGTTTTAAGGTTTAGCTTGTGCTCAAGGCAAGTTCTCTAACCCTAAAACTTCGTTGTGCAAGTTTAATTTCAGATTAAAATGCGTTATTGCTTTTAAATTCAATTACAATTTCATAAGTTGCTACCTCTACACTTTCGTAGAGCTAGATTGTTTATTATTGAGAAAGTTCTTGTATCTATTGTTAATGAGGATGCAAGTATTCTAAATCTTATATTTTAATATTGAGCAAGTTTCTTTAATATGTAACTTATTATTTAGCATGCGAGTCGCTATATTTTAATATTCTAGTCTTGAACAACTTTATCATTCAAATTACTATTCACTATGCATGCTTAGCATCCAATTTTCAATAACCTTGACTTAATATTGTTCAAGCAAATTATGTTATGATTATTCAATGTTTATGCTATTAGATTATTCCTAAAGCATGATATTAATTTACAAATATCGATTCAGTTATGATTATTCCATAGCATACAGTTAGTTCTTTTGTATTCAACTAATCCTTAGTTGATGACCGTTGAATTCTAAATTACCTTGTAATGTATCCAAACCAAACCTACTTTGGTGCGGACTTATATTCTAAATACTGAGATGAACAACTCTTTTATTAGAGGTTTACGCTTAGCGTTGAAATGGTTGTGCACAATACATTGTACGAAGGGTTGATCCCCCTAAGTATGTGGAGTCCTTATAGTCTTATGAATGTTAAAGTTAAAGTTGAAAGATTACTTATAACTGTGGACATGATTCGTGGTCATTAGACCCTCAGTAGTATGTTTCAGAATGTTAATAGGACATATCATTCAGTTCTATTGAGTCTATTTCTAGCAATTGTTGTAATGTTGTAAAGTTATTCATTCTTCTTCAAGTGAGCTTTGTTTGCTCACTCTTGCATATCTATACACTTATTGCAGCTAAGGTTGAGAAGGTCAATGAACCTACCACTAGCAAAAGAAAGGAAAAAAAAGTACAAGTGATGAAGATTTATAATTTTATTTTTATCGTTATGATAATAGACTTTTAAATATGATGTGATGTAATAAATTTTAAATTCCGCATGTGAATGATTTTAATTAAAGGTTAGATAACCTGGGAGATTTTTATTAAATGTAATCCTGTATGGGCAGATTCTTATTATTCAATTTTATTATGATTGGGTAGTTAGTAATGAATGTTTTAATTAAGTGAACATCAAATCTTGAGAAAATGAAGTACCAGGATTTGGGGGTGTCACAAGTTGGTATCAAAGCTTTAGGTTATGAACCTTAGGTGGGGAAAATCTTTAGGAAGTAACCTTTGAAAGATAGTAGTGATTAACTCTTATCGAGTTTTAAGGAAGAAGTAAAAAATCACTTATGTGCTTATGTTTTTATAAGTTATGTGCCCGTGAGTGTCGAGTAGTAATGATTAATAATTAAAGCTTAAAATTTTATTGTCAGGATGACTAATGTCGGAGAATCCAGTCAAGCTAGGGAGGGAGGACCTCAGATGCCTATAGAGGAGGAGCCTCGCGACTTTCGGGTTATTTGGGAACAACTACTACCACGGGAGTCACCCGTTGGTCACGATGAGTTGAAGATGAGGATGACAACGTGGAGACGGATGAGGAGGATCCCGTTGAGTTGCCACAAGAGGATGAGGATGATGAGGACGAGGAGGAAGAGACTTTGTTAACCTCGATGGCTGCTCGTATGTACGATGAAATCTACGACCATAACGTGGAACTTCAGGATACAGTTGAGGAGTTGCAAGAGATAGTAGCTGAACAACAGACCGCAATGACACAAAAAGACGGCAAGATCCAGGATCGTGAAGAACAACTAACAAATGTCGAGGAGAAACTAGTACAGACTGAAGGAGAAAAAGAACAACTGATCAAAGTGGTCGCTGAACTGAAGAACAAGCTGAGAGAAGAAGCTACTAAGAGGGCAAGAGCTGAAGGTGCCTACGAGGAAGCTTTTCAACGAACCAGAATAGCAGTGAGAGACGCGCAGTCAAAGAGGATGAAGATGGAAGAGATGGATAAAGTATTTAACGCCACGATTAATCGAGCTCAAGATCGGGTCATGGGATATCCTATTCAGTTCGAGACGCTGCCATCATACATATTAGATCGCAGAACAATGTTCCGAGTCATGGAGGAAGAACATAGTAAGGCTAAGCAATATCTTAGTAGAACATCGTAGTTGTTGTACGATGAATAAAATGTTAAATAAATTGTAAATCCCAATTGTTATGCAACCTATGGGATATGACGATGATGTTGTCCTGAAACTTTTGTAGTTTAGGGAAGTAATGTAAATAGCAGTGATGCTATTGTTTTATGTTTTCAAAAGGTTATGAATAAATAAAAGTTGTTACTTTATTCAAAGTGTTATGTGTTATGTGGTTATTTCTTTTTGGAGGCAAGTTAAGTAGAAATTACTTAAAAGAATTGAATAATAATCTAATTAATGTATTTTATCAAAAAATGCCTCCCAGACGTCAACCACCACGATAGAGAACCACTGAAGGAACCAATAACGACAATGTTGATGGTAACCCCGTTCAACAACTAGTGACGCTACTAACAGGAGCGTTGCAGAATTAACCACAGAACTAAGGAACAACGTTTAAGGATTTCAAGGCGGTTGGACCACCTGAATTCCGTGGGTCCATGAATCCAGTCGAAGCACAGACCTGGATTATGGAGATAGAAAAGGTGTTCGATGTTGCTAGGGTAAGGGAAGATCAGAAGACTGTTTTAACATTCATGCTTTGAAAAGAAGAAGCTAGTTATTGGTGGCGAGCCAATAAAACTCGTGAAGGGCTAGGGGTGATGACACATGATAGGTTTAAGGAAATATTCTTTGAGACCTATTTCCCGGAGAGTTCAAAGAGTTAGTTAGAAGTCCAATTTCAGGAACTAAAAACGATGAATGTATCTGAGTATGCCGCTAAATTCAACGAGTTGGCGAGGTTTGCGCCATATCAAGTCAAGATGATTTAACGCAAGGCGAAGAGGTTTGAACAGGACCAAAGCCCTAGTTATGACAAAGAGGGTTTCCTGTTTTCGATTGAAGACTTTCGCAGCAGTGATGGAGAAAGCAATACTCGCTGAAGGTGGAGGCGAGGCAGTGACAAAGTTCAATCAGGAACAGAAGAAGAAGAAGAATGAGGTGGAGATCAAAAATGGAAATGGTAGTAGTGGAAATGGCAACAACAACTTAAAGAGAAAGTGGAATGGGAACGTGGGCGTTGGAAACCAGCAGGGTAACCAGCAAAACAAGAAGTTTGAAGCATGTGCTACATGCGGGAAGTTTCACAAGGGTACATGCTTGATGGGTAAATGAGTATGCTTCAATTGTGGCCAGGAGGGTCACATCGCCCTAAACTGCACTCAACCTAAGAAGAACGTGTGCTTCATGTGTGGATCCAAGGATCACTTTGCTCGTGAATGCCCTAAGAAGAAGGATGGAGTGATAACCAGAAGCAATGGAGGTAACAGTGAAGGTACTTGGGCCATTCAGGACCTCTCTGACATCGAATAAACCCACAATGTAGAACCTTGACATGATGCAAGAAGATGTTGTGCAATCAAAAGATGTCATGTCGGTATTATCTCAATCAATGATATAAATGCTTATGTATTATTTGATTCAAAATTGCTACTTGTTCGTTTATATCTGATGAATTTGCTAAGAGGTTAAGAGTGCCTAGTGAAGAACTAAATTTTCCTTTGAACATAGAAATTGCGAATAAAGAAGTAATCCCTGTTAGATTCGTATACAAGAACTGTAGGGTGAACATTAAGGAAAATATCTTTATGGTAGATTTGATTCCAATTAGACTTGGAGAGTTTGATGTTATTTTGGGAATGGATTGGATGTTCAAGTATGAGCGGTAATTGATTGCCAAAATAAGTGTGTAAACCTTATGACTCCGTCAAAGGTAATATTCTATGGTAGCAAGTCGCCTTGACAAATGAAATGTCTGACGATTATGCAGGCCAAGAAATTGTTGAGTCAAGGCTGTGTGGGCTATTTAGCTTACATAGTCGATACTCATAAGAAGAATGTAAAACTAGAAGAAATACCAGTGGTGAGGGAATTCGATGACGTGTTTCCAGAGGATTTTTATTAAATGTAATCTCAGTATAAGCGTGTTTCTTATTATTCAATTTTATTATGATTGGGTAGTTAGTAATGAATGTTTTGATTAAGTGAACACCAAATCTCGAGGAAATGAAGTACCGAGATTTGGGGTGTCACATGCACCCTAATTTCGAGGATGAAATTTCATAAAAAGGGAGGTTGTAAGACCCCAACTTTTATGAATAAAGAAGAATTTTCTCGAAATATATTTTTTGAATATTATGGTGTGGATTTGATATAATGTTGTAGTTGTGGGTATTATTTTCAAATTTTACAAAGTAAGCAAGTGGTTATATAATCTTCGATTGGTCGAGGAATATTGGTTTTAACGAGGGAATATTAAATGACGACGACAATCATTAGTGGACCCCATGAACGGAAGTATTGTCGTAGTTAGAAAACGACATAATTATCTTTTAAAAACTAACGGCGAAAGTTTTACTGAGTTAAACCGTTGAACTACCCTAGTAGTAAACGTCTGATAATCTGGCGTGGTTGTATAGTAGCACATGGTATTGATTATTGATGCTTACGTGAGAAGTCATTCGGTTATACTCAATTATTGCTTTCAGATAATTCTTGCGATAATATCTTTCATATTATTGATTCAATAATTGTCATAAGATCATCTGCATAATATTTTATATTATTAAATCAATAATTGAGACGACAAAGTTATTCATATTATTATTTGCAATATTGACAATGTCTAAGTTACATCGAGGAGAGGTTTGGTCACCTAATTGCGCTGGCCAATAAGGAGAAATCCTTATCGGAAAGCCCCTCTTTCTGAGGAGCGACTCGTTGTTAAATATTGTGAGTTATAATATTAATGATGAATAAGTTGTGTTGATTAAAGATGAAATTGATAGTTCCATTATGTTGGGATTATTAGTTTTAGTGGAAATCGACATTTATTTCGATAATAATTGATGTCCGGAGGTTATATTGACCAATCGGGTAATTAATCGGATAAATGAGCAATTAATTGTTATTATTTCAATGCTTATAACTATTTGTTCACATATGTGTACTATTGATTCACATTCATGTACTATTTAGGGGAGGTGGTGCAAGATTGATAATACTTGCATGACTAAATTTAAACTAGAGGTATAGATGAAGGTACTATATCTTGTAATTAGTTTTTCACATGATTATACTATTAAGTCACATAAATGAACTATTAATTCACATTATTTACTATTAGGGAGATGGTGCAAATTTGATAATACTTTCGGGACTAAATTAAAAATGAAGAAAAAGAGGAAAGTATTATCTTTGTAATATTTTGAGCCCCAAAACGCAATTATCGAAACTATATTTTCCTATAAATAGAAGCTCATTGTGGCGCCCCAAAATTCCAAAGTATACATCACCTATTACGAGTTGCCAAAAACATGGTACAAAATTCAAATACAACTTAATTATACAACGATGTGTAAAAAATACGACTAAATATATCTTTGTGAGTTTTAATACAAATATTGTCATCTAGACAATATACAAACTCAATGGGGTCCTCATTACATTTATTATCACACTATTTCATAGAATAGTGAGGACTACTAATGCTATTATCTGGACCATCACTCTGTTCCCCGACTAGTCCCTGCTATGTTCTCATTTCCTGAAGAGAACAACGAAAGAAAGGGCGAGCTCAACTAGCCCAGTAAAAAATATTATGACTAAGATAATGTTCAATAAATTATCATTAGCCTTCAACAGTGTTAAACTGATAAAATATAACAAACATCAAGTTTAATTGCAACGGAATAAGCAATCCATTAGAAGAGTCAAGTAGAGAATAAAATCTACTATCTTCTATGATTTAAAAGGTTTTCACGACTTTTATCATTGAGACTCGACAATAAATAATCCACATCATCCACTCAAGACTACTACCAATGATATTCATTAGTATCACAACCACAAATTATCAATGCACCAAAGCCAAGAATATTCGTGTATTCATCAATGGTCATGATCATGCCAACAACTGTCCATCAATGCACTACGGGTCAATGAGGACTTTTCCCACATCATTTGTAACATTACGGTCATGATTACACCGAATAATCCCTGGTCATAATCATACCAAGTCCATCTATGCACTACATGCCACAGATGACTTTCAACATAATATAAACATGAGGATGATGACAATGATATAAGAATTCAATAAAACAAGTTTAAGAATTAATTTATCCAGGAACTAATAATGTCCAAATTGTCAACATGATACTTCTTTGTAGAGTAACACTCAAGAATACTCAGAAGAATATTTCCATGAAAAGATACTGGATGAAGCACAAATATCAAGGATATTCCACTAATTTCATGGAGTATAGAAGTCAAAACTTTAACCAACTGAGTATAATAAAGAATGGAATAACAAAAGAAATCACCAGGCATGCGATAGACCGCATGATGAGTTATTCCAATGAATAATAAATAATGAAATCGGTCATGCGTAAATTAATTGCGAAGCGGATATTCCAACGAATAATAAATAATGGAACCAGTCATGCGTAAAAAATTACGCATGAGGATGTTCCAACAGAATAATAAACAATGGAACCAGGTCATGCGTAAACGCATAGACAGGATGTTCCAACAAAATAATAAATAATGGAATAACAGAAGAATTTCACCAAGTATAGGGTATCCTACATATACAGGTTATTCCAATAGAATAATAAATAATGGAATAACAAAAGAATTTCACCAATAAGAAAGAAGGAATACCCCTAACGAGTACAACAAATAATATCCCTTACCGTAAAAGAGTATTTTGACTGGTAGGGTGAGGATATACTCAAAAAAAACTTGCACTACGCTCAAAGCTTTCTTAAACTCTAAAGAAATACGCTCAAGATTATAGAAGAAGAACTCTATTTATAGTTTCTCTCTCTAGAGTTTCAGTGAATTTGTAAGAAATAATGAAGGAATGAGCTTCTATTTATAGAAGAATGGACTGCATAGTAACTAATTCATGAACGGTCCGATTGATTTATAATAAAATATAATATATTCTATTTATAATCTAATAAAACGAATAACTTTATAAAAGTATTACATTTTTATATAAAAGGTTTTTACTATCTGAAACACTATGCAGGCACTATGCATAATAAAATATATATTCTAATTATTGTCAATAAAATAGATAACTTTATAAAAGTATTCTATTTTATATAAAAAGATTTTACTATTAGTCTAATAAAGCGAATAACTTTATAAAAGTATTACATTTTTATATAAAAAACTTTTCATTTTATTAAATTAATAATACTAATAAAACAAAGCTCATCATAATTATTATAATTCACAATATTAATCGAAAAGGTCGTTTTTCGGAAAGAGGGCTTTCCAATAAGGATTTCTCCCATTGCGCGCAATTAGGTGACCAAACCTCTCCTCGACAGTAACTTCTGAACATCGTTAATATTGTAAATAATAATATTAATAACTTTGTCATCTCAATTATTGATTATAAAATATTGACAATAATTGAATCAAATAACGTGAGATATTATACAAACAATTCTTTGTAATAATAATTGAACAAAATGAGTGACTTCTCACGTAAGCATCAATAATCAATACCGTAGTACTCTTCATGCAACTACGCCAGATTCTTGTACTTTTAACACCGGTGTTTCAACAGCTTAACGGTAAAAACTTCCGCCGTTATTTTCATAAAGTATTTTGTCATTTTTTCAATCCGATAATAATTCCAGTTATGGGGTCCACCAATGATTGTGCTTGGTTATGCGAATATTCCCTGTTAAAACGAATATTTCCCGACCAATCGAATATTATATAACAACTTGCGTACTTTGCAAAATTTATAAATATTACCCACAACTATAACATTATATCAAATTCGTTCCATAATATTCAAAAATGATATTTATAGAAAATTCATCTTTATTCATAAAAGTTGGGGTCTTACAACCTCCTCTTCTTATGAAATTTTGCCCTCGAAATTAGGGTACGTACCTGGTATGTCGAAGAGGTAAGGATACCTTGATTTCATTTCAGATTCTAACTCCCAAGTCATTTCCTCAACATCGCGGTTTCTCCACAAAACTTTGACTTGAGGTATAACCTTAGAGCGTAGAATATGTTCCTTCTTATCCAAGATTTGAATAGGAATCTCTTCATACGTCAGATCTTCCGCTATTTCGTCCGGTTCTAACTCAATAATGTGGTTCGGGTCTTCCAAATATTTACGTAACATGGATATGTGAAAAACGTTATGAACACGAGACATACTTGGTGGTAAAGCGAGTCTATAGGCCATAGTTCCTACTCGATCGAGGATTAAAAATGGGCTGATGAATCAAGGATTGAGCTTTCCTCTCTTTCTAAATCTCGTAACTCCTTTCCATGGAGCAACACGTAACAACATATGATCTCCTATATCGAATTCCACGTCCTTTCGATGAAGATCAGCATAACTCTTTTGTCGATCTTGTGAAGTTTTTATACGTTATCGGATTGTTTGAATCTTTTCCGTATTCATACGTACCAACTCCGGTCCAAATAACGTTGCTTCACCCACCTATCCCAGCATACTGGAGAACGACACTTTCTTCCATACAACGCCTCAAATGGAGCGACGCCAATACTTGCTTGATAACTGTTATTGTAGGAAAACTCCACCAATGGTAAGAACTTATCCCAACTTCCCTTGAAGTTAAGGATACAGAGTCTTAATAAATCTTCAAGAGTTTGAATAGTCCTCTCCGACTGCCCGTTCGTCTGAGGAAGATATGACGAGCTAAATCGTAAATCTGTGCCCATAGCTTTCTGCAAACTAACCCAAAATCGTGAAGTGAATCTTGGGTCTCAATTAGAAACTATGGATACTGGCATACCATGCAGTCTTACAATCTCGTTTATGTACATACGAGCAAGACGTTCAAGTGTATAAGTTTCTCGTATCGGTAAGAAATGAGCAGACTTGGTCAATCTATCAATAATGACCCAAATTGCATCTATACCTTGAGAAACCTTTGGAAGACCGGTAACGAAATCCATAGTAATGTGCTCCCACTTCTATTCTGGAATTTTAAGTGGTTACAATGGACCTTTTGGTACTTGATGCTCCGCTTTAACTCGTTGACAAGTTAGATACCTTGAGATAAACAGCACTATATCTCTCTCTTCATATTGCTCCACCAAAATGTATGACGAATATCATGATACATTTTGGTACTCCCAGGATGGATTGCAAACGGTGTGTTGTGCACCTCCAACATGATTTTATACTTTAAATCAGGGTCGTTAGGAACATAAAGTCTTGAGTTGACTCGAAGTATTCCTTCTTCATCGATTCTTGCTTCAGGCATAGCACCTTCTTGCACTTTCTTCCTCATACGCATCGGCTCCAGTGTCAGAGCTTGGCGACTTTTAACTTTATCAATTAAAGTCGGTTTTACTCGTATATTCGCTATCATCACATGGGTCCTGAGTCTTTAACTCTATCTCCATCCTTTGCAAGTCTCACAAAATGGGCTTTTGTGTTGACAATATCGCTTTTCGTGCTTGTATATGATCTTACTACCCAATCGTCGGCTACCACGTTAAACTTTTCGAGGATGGTATTGGATGGTATGATCATAATCTTTCAATTCAAAGCCAACGTCGTTGTCGCATGTTGAGTTCCTTTTAAGTGAAGAAATATTTGAGGCTTTTATGATCTCAGAAAGATCTCCACCTTCTCCCCATACAAGTAATGCCTCCAAATTTTAAGTGCCAAGACAACAACTGCTAACTGGTCATGAGTAGGATAATTCCTCTCATATTCTTTAAGTTGTCTTGAGGCATAGGCTATGACTTTCCAATGTTGCTTAAGAACACATCCCAACCTTTGCTCAAGCATCACTTGTGAGATGACAAATCCTCTGGCAGCGATGGTATTGTCAACACAGGTGCTGAAATGAGTCTCCTCTTGAGTTCTTGAAAACTCTTCTCATATTCTTCGCTCCAACCGAACTTTTTATCTTTTCGAGACAGCTGAGTTAATGGAGTATGTAAGACCCCAACTTATTATTAATGAAATTTAATTTTCTCTATTTATTATTTTGAAATAGTAAGGATTGATTTGATTAATGTGAATAGTTATGGGTAAAATACGCAAATATTTCAAAATAAGCAAGTGGTTATAAAATATTCATTGTTGTCGGGTAATATTCGTTTGGTCGTGGAATATTCTTCTTTGTCGGGGGAATATTAAATGCTGACGTTAAATATTTTGTGGGCCCCATAACTAAAAAAGCGATTGGATGAAGAAAACGACAAATATAAGTGGTTTAAAAATAACTTGGCGTAGTTATTACTGAATTATCTTTGTTAAAATACTCGGTGGTTAAAACACGGTAGCACCACGATGTTGCACCAATTATTGATTCTTACGTGAAGAAGGCACTACTCAATAATGGTTACGATAATTACTTATTCAATATTTTATTGATTTAATAATTCTTTGCGTTGATATTTTATATTCATTGTTATTTCAATAATTGTCATTACACGGTATTTTTCATTATCGAAGCAATAATTCATATTATCCTAATAATATTATTAGATAACATTATTGGCAATGTCTAGAAAGTTACATACAAGGAGAGGTTTGGTCACCTAATTGCACTTGAAGTGAGAGAAATTCTTATTAGAAAGCCCCTCTTTCCTGTGAACTGCACAGTTGTCAATATTGTGATTACGTAATATTATTTGTGAATAATTAATTATTGATTCATATGATGAGGAAAATATTGATTTTATGTGTATATAGATGGAGAAAATTTTAATGTGACAATTGTTGAAAATTGAAATTTTATCTTTTTTCCGATAAAATAATTCATTTAAATATATTATTATATTTTAATAATATAATAATGGTGATATTTTTACAACGAATGTGGGATATATGAGTATACGAGGAGGAAGAGTATTTTTGTTGCAATAAATGTTTAAAACATGTTAAACATGTCATTGGACCCCATTTATTGATTTGAAATTTGATTATAACACAATAAAATCGCCTTGCTTTGTGGATTTCGGTCAATTTCTGTTTGGAATTTGAAAAAAATTTCTTCTGCAAAGTTGTAGAGAATTGAATTTCCTATAAAAATTCGCGAGATTCGAATTTTCTGATAAAAGGGCTATTTATTATGAATTATTGAAGTTCCGAAGCTCCGAAATAATTAATTTTTGGAAGTTTTAATTATTTTTATTTAGAAAAACGTTTTTGTTGTTTATGGACATGTGTTAGGTGTTTGAGATCAGCTGGTAGGATGGCATAGAAGATTTATTATATATATTAATATTATATTAAATTTTCTGCTTTGGTGTTCTAAGCAATTTCCTATAAATAGGATGCTTAGGTTAGAATTGAAAATCACACCAGAAACTGAAGTTATCTCTCTCTATATTATCGAGCGTATTCTTGTGAGTATTTTGAGTATACTTTGAGTATTGCTATATGATTGCAAGTTCAAGTCATAACCTATATCCGTGTTTCAACTAGAAATCTTGTCTTTCGAGGTAAGGGATATTATTTTTTTTCAGAATGATATTATTTCTTCAATATCATTATGTTGAAATATTGATCTGAAGTTTTTATCAAATTTGGAACTTTTGGTGTCTGAATTACTATTCACGTGTATCGGCCTATTCACGATATCTGATACTATTCACGAATACTTTACACTTATTCATCGAAAAATGAAAAATTTTCTTTTCGTCAAAATATCTATTACGGATACTAGCTTTGATTGTATCCATGTTTTGATCATTCTTGAATTTTACACCACTATAATTATTTTTGAGGTATTTTTGTACATGGATAAAACAAAGTACTGAATCCTTAATCCTTAATCCTTGTCATTTTGTTTCAATTGGATTCGTTTCTTTAAAAATATTTTCATCATCTTCGATCTTAAATGATGATATTATTGAATATCTTTGGCACATGTAGTGCAAAGATGAATGATTTCTGAAGAATATCTTTGGCGTAGTGCAAAGATGAGCAGTGTTTAGATGAACATGACCAATGATGAATATCTTTGGCACGTGGTACAAAGATGAATATTTGATTCCGATATATATTGATCGATGTTACGGGGATAAAAGATATCAATGAACTTTTAAATTTTGTACATAGAAATAATAGTTTAATATTCTCTACTGTAAATTTCTAATGAATTATTATAGTCATTGGTAATATTGATTTAAATTTTTTATCAAAGTATGCAAGTGATTTTATCAATAAAGATTTAATTTTTGTTGAAATAATTTTTTAATATTATGGTGTGAATTTAAGATAATATTATAGTCGCATAACTATGCTGTGGTTAATTATTGGATTGGTGGGGAATATTAATTTAGCGGGGAATATTCGTAACTTCTCAATCATTGGTGGAAAACGACATTGAAAAAAATATTTTATTGAAATAACTGCGGAAGTTTTACCGTGGTTATTGTTGAACTACTTTCGATTGTAGTAAAAGTACAAAGAATACGTGTGGTTGCATAGTAACATTACCAGTATTGATTATCGATGTTTATGTGAGAAGTCACTCACTTTGATTCCATTATCACGATTAATAATATGAATTATTATAATGATAATGACGCTTTTGTTTTATTCAGATTATTAACGTAATAAAATGTAAACATCTTTTTATATAAAATAGAATACTTTATTAAAGTTATTCTATAAATAGAATATATTATATTTTATTATGCATAGTGTTGCATAGTGTTTTTTGCATAAAGGTTTTTTGCATAGTATTGCATAGTGTTTGCATAGTAAAATGTTTTTATATAAATAGAATATATTATATTTTATTTAAAAGATTTTTCTTTAAATATGGACCGTCGATTTAAGTAAATCAATCTGGACCGCTCATGGATTAGTTACTATGCATTCCATTTTCCTATAAATAAAGCTCATTCCTTCATTATTTTCTTACTTAATTCATCAAACTCTGTAGAGAAAATTATAGAGAGAAGCTATAGAGAGAAAATTATAGAAAGAAGAAGAGTATTCTCGCTACTTCACTACTTCTATATTCAGCCTTTTTTACTAGTAGGGTGTTATTCTTTCTTCTTGAAGAGAACTTCATTATTCCATTCATTATTATTCATTGGAATAACTCGTAAAAGTGGCATACCCTATACATAACCTCAGATACGCCAGATACCCCTATACTTGGTGAAATCCTTATGTTATTCCATTTCTTATTATTCTCGCTGAATAACTCAGTATACGCTGCCAATTTACCCTATACTTGGTGACATTCTTCTATTATTCTCATTGAACATCCTCGTCAGTGTGTTTTACAATTTGACCTCGGTTCCGCTTTTTTATTATTCTCGCTGAAACATCCTCATCTGTGTTTTTACACCTGACCGGGTTCCGCTTTTTATCATTCTCGCTGAATATCCTATCTGTGTTTTTACACCGGATCCGGTTCCATCTTTATTATTCTCGTTGAACATCCTCGCTTGCGTGAAATTTCACCGACCGGTTCCGTTATTATTATTCTCGCTTGAATAACTCGCCTATGCGGCACCGCATGCACGGTGATTTCTTTTGTTATTCCATTCTTTATTATACCCAAATTGGTTAAAACTTTGACTTTCTATACTCCATGAAATTAGTAGAATATCCTCGATATTTGCGTTTCATCCAAAGATCTTTCACGGAAATATTCTTCCGATCATTCTTGAATTTTACTCTATGAAACAAAGATTATGTTGACAATTTGGACGTTAATAATTCATGGATTAAATAATTCTTGAACTTGTTTTATTGAATTATTATGTCATTGTCATCATCCTCATGTTATATTATGTTATCTTCGGCTTACGTGCATAGATGAACTTAGTATGATTATGACCAGGGATCATTCTAAGATAATCACGACTTGATATAAATGATGTGACAAAAGTCCTCGGGGGCTGTAATGCAATGATGGATAGTTTTTGGTATGATTATGACCAGGGGTGATTCTTAAGATAGTCATGACCATTGATAACTTGATGAAAATCCTCGACCGTGGTACACGTGGATGATTAGATGTGGTGGTTTATTTATTGTCGAGTCTCGGCGATAAAAATTGATGAAAACCTTTTAAACCTAAAAGATAGTAGACTTTATATTCTCTACTTGACTCTTTTTAATGGATTGCTTATTCCGCCGCAGCTTAAACTTGTTGTCTATTGTATTTTATCGCTTTAACATTGTTGAAGGCTAATGATAATTTATTCTCGCATTATCTTAGTCATAATATTTCTTATCGGGTTAGTTGAGCTCACCCTTTCTTTCACCGTTTTTCGTGAAATGAGAACATAGCCGGGACGAGCCTGGGAACGAAAGTAATGGTCCAGAGGATAGCATTAGTAGTCCTCACTATTCTGCGTGAAATAAAGTGATAATAGTTGTAATGAGGACTCTTTTGAGTTTGTATAATATCTAGTAGACAAAATTTGTATTCAAACTCACGCTTTATGTCGTATTGTACACCTATGCTTATATTAGTAAGTTGTATTTGAATTTATGTACCATATAAGTGGCGACCCAAGATGGGTGACGATACCTAATTTTGGGGGCGCCACACTTGGTATCGAGCTTAGGATATGATCCCCGCTAAGATGTGAGATAAGAACTAGGAGGGGAGAGACGGAAATTCCTTCGCTAGTATGACCTACCTAAGTTTATTTGGTATTTAATTGGCTCACGTAGTATAGGATAATATTTGATATATTAATTAACCCTCGTGTTGTGGCAAAGTGTTTGAAATGGCAAAATGAAAATATTCACAATGGAGTGAATGTGACCGTTGACACCTTTAATCACTAATCGTGTTAATGCAAAGGTCGCGACGAGGAACAAATTAGAGATATCCACGTAGTGAATGAAGAACTAATTGTTGCACCTGAGCTAGTTGCAGAGGTAGCAGCTGAAAGTGAGGAAGAAGAGGAAGAAGAGGAAGAAGAGGAACCTGAGGAGAATTGGTTAGAAGAAATTTATGATCAAAACTTAGAATTACAAAATCGTGTTCGTGAGCTAGAAGAACAAAGTTGAAGAACTAAGAAACTATCCGTGGAACAAAGGGATACAACAATTCAAAATCGGGTTACCCGATATGTGATGCTCGAACAAAATCACGCTTTGGCGGGTGTAAGATATTAAAGTTGAATCGAGAATTTAAAAATCAAAGATCACCTAAAAGAAGAAACAATCAAACGAATGAGAATAGGCGATGCATGGGTAAAAGTCGCACAACGCGCTGATAGTGTAGAAAAGACGTCCGATCCAATAAAGCCAAAATAGATGAAATGGACTTTGCTTTTTGGACAAAGAATTGAGAGATTTAACATCGAATTCGGAATTACCTCGCATATAGCACAACCCAATTCGATATGGATCGAGAAATAATGATTCAAATCATGGATCGTGAATGTGAAGAAGCACTTTAAGGGTGGAATGTACCCTATAGTAAAGTCAAACTCGGTAATTTAAGCGAGAGCGTTTGTCGAGAAAACGAACGGGTTATTACGTAAATTAATTATCACAAGTCTATACTTTATTCAATACAAGTTCTACCCACTTTTTATTCTACCTAGTTGTGTTCAATGTTTAAATTTGACCAAAAAAAAAAAAATTTTTTTACTTTGATTTATCTATCGAAACTTCGTTGGGAGAAACCTTCATTACCTCCACTGCTTATTAATCTTGTTGTTTCAAATAAACATTTTCACGCTACTTCGTCGATCTTATCTTTTTGAAAATACTTGCCTTTGATGTGATTTTTAGGAATCAATTGGTTAGCTAATCATCATGCTTTTCATAAGGTTGTTAGCTTTTATATTTATAACCAACCTCGTTATATGAATTCAAAGTAACCAAACCCTAAAGTTAATCATCATTATATCAAGCCATAAGTAAAGAGCCCCTAACCTTTCGTTGTTAACTTCCTTGTGTGGAATGCACCGCTTTAGCCGGACTTTTAGAGGCGACGCCGTGAATCAAGATGGCAAGTTGATAGGTATCATTGTGAGGTGCCATCCAGTTAAGGATAGAAGTCACAATTGGTATCAATGTGATGTACTATCCAAGTTTTGGATGAGAGTCACAGCTTTGAATGATATCATTAATAAATTTCTTGACGATTCTTGAAGATTTTCTAGCCTACCCTAGAGCGTGAAATCGAATTTTGTATCGACCCCAAAGATAAAACCCATTTCTTAAACCCTCAAATATTTCTTCAACTAAAATGAACAGCTTACGTGGTTTATGATGAAAGTCATAATAAAAGCATTGGAATAATGAAAATCATGGGTATTCGTGGTATTAGTAAGTTTTATGATGAGTTATGTTGGTTAGTATGTAAAAACATGAAAGTTTCTTAGAAATCACAAAGAGTTGAAAATCGATTTTGGTGAAAACGTAATATGAAATTCAATTGACCATATCTCTTATTATATTTTGAATTTTGAATGCGGTCAAGTCCTAGAGTTAGATCTACGAGTTACCTAACTAATCCAAGTGGAATTACTGGAAAAGGTGTTGTGGATTTTTGTGTGGACTGATTTTAGCAAAGGAGGCCAAAGCTGTAAATTTCGAAAAATGCTATTGCCCAGAAACTTTAAGGGACTGTTTTGGCCACTTAAATTATGAGAAAAATTCTGGGTTTTGGGACATGAAAGTATATGGTATAAAGTACCTCCTGTCCAAAAAATGAGCTCATTCTCGACTTAAAATGAGCAAGTTATGACTATTTCAATATTTAGGTTTTTCCGATTTAAAAATGCTATAACCGAGTTCTATAACTCCGATGACCATGAAATTTAAACTAGAAGCTCACGTTAACATGTGTAAGACCCTGCCAAGATTTGGGAATTTTGGAGTTAAACTTGAGGTAGCAAATTTCTTAAGGAATTAATTAGAAATTGATTTTTGAAAAATAGTAAATGAATTTTAAAAATTCCGAGAAAAATATATTTTCATTATGGGACTATATTATGCTAAATCCCAGAAAAGAAATATTTTTGAGACTAATTTGGTATTTTTCATGAAAATAGTTTAGTTACGAACATATGAGTTAAATATGTTATGTGAAGTAACAAAAGTTTAAAATAGGATTTTATGGCTAGAGAATCCTATATAGAATATATGCATATTTTTTTGATGAGGATTTGATAATTGGTGATGATATTTTATGAGTATGGCATTTTTGAATGATTAAATGCATTATATGGTAAAAGCGTAAACAATTGAGATAAATTATTTATAAATTTAAGAAGTGATTAAAATATTATTATAATATTAATGTTATTAGATTATGAGATTATTAAGTGATTGATAACATGGGGATATTCTTGAATCCTGGATAAATTATATTATAAATGTTTAATATTTATCCTTTATCTCATTTGATTGATTCTTTATATCATTATCCTCATGTTTATATTATGTTGAAAGTCATCTCGTATTCAGTAGTATAGATGGATGGACTTGGTATGATTATGACCAGGATTGTTCTTATATAATCATAACCGTAATTGAAAACACAATTATCTTTGGCCGTAGTGCATGGATAATTTGTGGTCGTGATACTAATGAATACACAATTATCTTTGGCCGTAGTGCATGGATAATTTGTGGTCGTGATACTAATGAATACACAATTATCTTTGGTAGTAGTGCATGGATAATTTGTGGTCGTGATACTAATGAATACACAATTATCTTCGGTCAGTAGTGCATGGATAATTTGTGGTCGTGATACTAATGAATACACAATTATCTTTGGTAGTAGTATGGATAATTTGTGGTCGTGATACTAATGAATACACGATTATCTTTGGTCGTAGTGCATGAATAATTCGTGGTCGTGATACTAATGAATATCATCGGCTTGAGTGGTGGATGATTCGATGATATGGATTAATTATCGAAATCGAGTCTCAAAGAATGAAATATTAATTCATGGATGTGGTAAAAGTCATCTTTGTCAGTAGTGCATTGATAGACTTGGTATGATTATGACCACGGATTATTCTAAGATAATCACGATCAGAATTGAAAACACGAATATCCTTAGCCAAGAAAGTGCATAGATAATTCATGGTTGTGATACTATTAAGTCGAGTCTCAATTATTGGTTTTACAAAGATATATCTTTGGCACAGTAGTAAAAAGATGAATTATTAATAAATATCTTTGGCTGTAGTGCAAAGATGAATTGTTAATGAATATCTTTGGCCTGGATTATGAAGATGAATTTAATATTTTTAATGATAAAGGTATTCAAGGTATCCTCATCTCTTTATCATATCAGTATCGCACTTCTAATTTCGAGGGCTAAATTCCATAAGGAGGGGAGATTGTGAGACCCTTAGTTTTTTATCAATAAAGATTTAAATTTTGTTGAAATAATTTTTAATATTATGGTGTGAATTTAAGATAATATTATAGTTGTGGGTAGTATTTATAAATTTTGTAAAGTATGCAAGTGGTTATATTATATTCGATTGGCTCTGGGAATATTCTTGGTTTAGCAGTGAATATTCGCATAACTACTCAATCATCAGTGGACCCTAATAATGTAATTATTGGCTTGATCGAGAAAACGACAAAAATATTTTATTGAAATAACGGCGAAGTTTTACCGTGGTTATTGTTGAACTACTTTCAGTAGTAAAAGTACAAGAATACGTGTGGTCGCATAAGAAGCACACCAGATTGATTATCGATGTTTATGTGAGAAGTCACCACTTTGATTCCATTATCACGATTAATAATATGAATTATTATAATGATAATGACGCTTTTGTTTTATTCAGATTATTAACGTAATAAAATGTAAACATCTTTTATATAAAATAGAATACTTTATTAAAGTTATTCTATAAATAGAATATATTATATTTTATTATGCATAGTGTTGCATAGTGTTTTCATATAGTGTTTTGCATAGATTGCATAGTGTTTGCATAGTAAAATGTTTTTATATAAATAGAATATATTATATTTTATTTAAAAGATTTTTCTTTAAATATGGACCGTCCGATTTAAGTAAATCAATCTGACCGCTCATGGATTAGTTACTATGCATTCCATTTTCCTATAAATAAAGCTCATTCCTTCATTATTTTCTTACGAATTCATTGAAACTCTAGAGAGAGAAATTATAGAGAGAAGCTATAGAGAGAAAAATTATAGAGTTAAGAAGAGTATTCTCGCTACTTCACTACTTCTATATTCAGCCTTTTTTACTAGTAAGGGTGTTATTCTTCTTCTTGAAGAGAACTTCATTATTCCATTCATTATTATTCTGCTTGAATAACTCGTAAAAGTGGCATACCCTATACATAACCTCGAGATACGCCGAGACATACCCTATACTTGGTGAAATCCTTATGTTATTCCATTGCTTATTATTCTCGCTGAATAACTCAGATACGCTGCCATTTTACCCTATACTTGGTGACATTCTTCTATTATTCTCATTGGAACATCCTCATCATGTGTGTTTACACCCGACCGGTTCCGCTTTTTATTATTCTGCTGAACATCCTGTCATGTGTTTTACACCGGACCGGTTCCGCTTTTTATCATTCTCGCTGAATATCCTATCTCGTGTTTTTACACCGGATCCGGGTTCCATCTTTATTATTCTCATTGAACATCCTCGCTTGCGGTGAATTTCACCCGACCGGTTCCGTTATTATTATTCTCGCTGAATAACTCTGCCATGCAAGCACCGCATGCACGGTGATTTCTTTTGTTATTCCATTCTTTATTATACCCAAATAAGTTAAAACTTTGACTTCTATACTCCATGAAATTAGTAGAATATCCTCGATATTTCATGCTTTCATCCAAAGATCTTTCACACGGAAATATTCTTCCGATCATTCTTGAATTTTACTCTACGAAACAAAGATTATGTCGACAATTTGACGTTAATAATTCATGGATTAAATAATTCTTGAACTTGTTTTATTGAATTATTATGTCATTGTCATCATCCTCATGTTATATTATGTTATCTTCGCTTACGTGTATTAGATGAACTTAGTATGATTATGACCAGGATCATTCTAGATAATCACGACTTGATATAAATGATGTGACAAAAGTCCTCAAAGGCCTCAGAATGCAAAGTTGATGAATAGTTTTTGGTATGATTATGACCGTGGGTGATTCGGTATAGTCATGACCATTGATAACTTGATGAAAATCCTCGACCGCGGGTACGGATGATTAGATGTGGTGGTTTATTTATTGTCGAGTCTCAAATGATAAAAATTGATGAAAACCTTTAAAACCTAAAAGATAGTAGACTTTATTCTCTACTTGACTCTTTAATGGATTGCTTATTCCAACCGCAGCTTAAACTTGTTGTCTATTGTATTTTATCGCTTAAACATTGTTGAAGGCTAATGATAATTTATTCTCGCATTATCTTAGTCATAATATTTCTTCATCGGGCTAGTTGAGCTCACCTTTTTCTTTCACCGTTTCTCTTCAGAAATGAGAACATAGCCGGGACGAAGCCTGGGGAACGAAGTAATGGTCCGTAGGATAAGATTAGTAGTCCTCACTATTCTCGTGAAATAGTGTGATAATAGTCAGAATGAGGACTCTTTTTGAGTTTGTATAATATCTCTAGTTTGATTCAAACTCATTTATGTATTCATATTAGTAAGTTGTATTTGAATTTATGTACTTGTATGTCGACCCAAGATGGGTGACGATACCTAATTTTGGGGGCGCCACATATTCTATTAGATTTTTTCCTGTTAAAGACTAACAATAATTTGTTGTATATTATCTTAATCATAATATTCTTTCTTTGGGCTATTGAGCTCACCCTTTTCCTTTTTGTTCCATTTTTCTTCTCGGAGGCGAGAATATAGTGAGTACGAAAGTGGGGTAAGGAATGAAGGTTCTAGAGAGTTGTTTAGTAGTCCTCACCATTTTTGTAAAATAATGTATCAATAAATGTGATGAGAATTTATCCGAGTATAGATATTGTTATGCAGAAGATAATATTTGTATTCAAACTCACGCTTTCTTGTTGTAATAATAAAGTTGTAGTTGTTTACGCATCCGTGTATTGACAACTCTCGAATGGGTGATGTATACCTATTTGGGGGCGCCACATGCTGGTATCGTAGAGCTTAGGGATATGATCTCCATGAGATCGTGGAATAGAATTAGGAGGGAGAGACGAGTAAATCCTTCGCTAGTGTGTCCTACCTAAGCTTATTTGTTAGTTGGTCAAGATATAAGGATATTATGTGATATATTGATTTCCTTAATTAACCCCTGCTTTATGACAAAGATTTGAGAATGTCGACCGAGAATATTAACAATGGAAATGAGATCGTGGAGACGCTTTGTACTCACCAACGAGGAGAACGCGTAACAGTCAGTGGCAATGTTCCTCCCGTGAACAACACCAATCGAAAGCGTGATGATGAACGAGGGATGTTTAGAAGCTTTTTGCAGCTCATGCAAAATCGATTTGGGAGACTCGTGTTCAAAATACGAGGAGGAAATGATAGCAATTCACGGGTTGTCACAACGCAAGCGCTTCAAAGAGTCGGGACCACCGTAATTTAAGGGAAAGCCGATCCGATCATAAGCGGAAACATGGGTCAAGCAAATTACCAAGATATTCGATGTCTTGGGATGCACGGAGAGAACAGAAGGTTCCATTCGCCACCTTTATGTTCCGTGGCGAGCGCAGCGTATCATCGGTGGGAGTCTCGTGAAGCGTATCCATCCAAAGACACTCAAAGATGTCTTGGGAGACGTTTCAAAAACTATTTAATGACAAATACTTTCCTTACGGTGTTCGTCTATATGAAGGAAGTGAAGTTCATCGATTAGAACAAAACAACACGACGGTGTCTTAAATGCGAGGCAAAGTTTGCAGAGTTATCCAAAGTTTGCACCTCATTTGGTGGAGAATGAGGAACGTTATGACGCGGATGTTTCGAGAGGTTTGAAACCCGACATACGATGTTGTAAATAGGGCTCAGTTAGTGGAGCGCGATAACGAGTCAACGCAACCAAAGGAGAGCACTCATCGAAGTAGTGACAACAAGCGTGGATGGAATCAACAGACCAGAAGTGGTTACCAGTTCGGTGGTAATCAAGGCCAAACCTATAAGAATGGACATTTCAAGAAGAGGAGATTCAACAATGATGGAAGGACGTCAGCACCAGCACCCGTTGTTAAGGAAGGAGAACGACGACCTATCACATGCTTCAAATGCGGAGGGGAGGGACACATCAGTCCAAACTACGCGATGCCGTCCAAAGCATGTTATAATTGTGGAAGAGAAGGTCACTTAGCCTGATTTTGTCATTCACCGAAGACAAGTTCAGGTAGGATGGAGGCACCAAAGGCCATCCCGAAAAGTCAAAGCCTAAGAAGGTGCGAGAAGCGCTTGTTGTGACCTCCCGTAGCAAGGAACCCGAATGAGGTCATCACGGGTAATCTTATCGTAAACTCTAGCGAAGTCTATACTTTATTTGATACCGCTTACCCATTCTTTTATTTCTCCCATACTTGCGCTCAACGATTAAATCGACCGAGAAATTAGACTTTGACTTATCTGTGGAAACTCAGTTGGGAGAAACCTTCATTACATCCACTTTGGTTATAAGTCTTGTTTAGTTCAAATCGGTAACCGCACATTACCTGTCAATCTTATTTCTTTAAAAATACTTGCGTTTGACGTAATTCTAGGGATTGCTTGGTTAACTACTCATCATTCAAAAATTAATTATTTTCGTAAGACATTGGTTTCATTCATCCTAGTACGTCTCTTTGGGGTGCTCCTGTTCTATTCGTGAAGAAGAAAGATGGGAGTATGCGACTTTGTATTGATTATCGGGAGTTGAATCATGTCACCATCAAAAATAGGTACCCATTGCCACATATTGATGACATGTTTGACCAGTTGCAAGGAGCCAAATACTTTTCAAAGATTGATCTTCGTTCCGGATATCACCAATTGAAGATTAGAACCAATGACATCCCAAAGACGGCTTTCAGAACTCGGTACGGGCATTATGAATTCCTAGTCATGTCCTTTAGATTGACTAATGCTCCTGCTGCCTTCATGGATATGATGAACCGAGTATTCAAGGAATATTTGGATCACTTTGTGGTCGTCTTTATTGATGACATCCTTATTTAATCCAAAAGCCGTGAAGATCATGAGCAACACTTGAGACTGACACTCCAAAAGCTTCGTGAATACAAGCTTTATGCCAAGTTGAAGAAATGCGAGTTCTGGCTTGAAGAAGTAGCATTCCTTGGGCACGTAGTATCAAGTCATGGAATATCTGTTGACCCGCAAAAGATTGAAGCTATTCAAAGTCGAGAGCAACCTAAATCAATGATCGAAATAACGTAGCTTTTCGGTTTAGTGGGTTATTATCGGAGATTCGTGGAAGGTTTTTCTCGAATCACTACTCCATTAACTCACCGTGACTCGAAAAGATACAAAGTTCGGTTGAGCTGAAGAATGTGAGAAGAGTTTTCAAGAACTCAAGAGGAGACTCATTTCAAAGACTGCTTACGACAATACCATCCGCACGGAGGAATTTGTCATCTACAAGATGCTTCGAGCAAAGGGTTGGATGTGTTCTCATGCAACATGGGGAAAGTCATAGCCTTTATGCCTCAAGACAACTCAAAAGAATATGAGAGGAATTATCCTACTCATGATCTAGAGTTAGCAAATTTATTGTCTTCGCACTTAAAATTTGGAGGCATTACTTGTATGGGGAGAAAGTGGAGATCTTTACGGATCATAAAAGCCTCAAATATTTCTTCACTCAAAAAGAACTCAACATGCGACAAACGACGTTGGCTTGAACTCATTGAAAGATTATGATCATACCATCCAATACCATCCCGAAAAGCGAACGTGGTAGTAGACGGATTGAGTAGAAGATCATATGCAAGTACGAAAAGATATTGTCAACGCAAAGGCCCATTTGTGTGACTTGCAAAGGATGGAGATAGAGTTAAAGACTCCAGGGATCTATGTGATGATGGCGAATATACGAGTAGAACCGACTTTAATTGATAAAGTTAAAGCTACTCAAGCTACAGACCCGGAACTGATGCGTATGAGTAAGAAAATGTAAGAAGGTGCTATGCCGGAAGCAAGAATCGATGAGGAAGGAATACTTCGAGTCAACTCTAGACTTTGTGTTCCTAACGACCCTGATTTAAAGTATAAAATCATGATGGAGGCGCACAACACACCGTTTGCAATCCATCCTGGGAGTACCAAAATGTATCAGGATCTTCGACATACATTTTGGTGGAGCAATATGAAGAGAGAGATAGCGGAGTTTATCTCAAGGTGTTTAACTTGTCAACGAGTCAAGGTGAAGCATCAAGTACCAAAAGTTCCATTGCAACCACTTGAAATTCCGTAATGGAAGTGGGAGCACATTACCATGGATTTTGTTATCGGTCTTCCCAAGGTTTCTCTCAAGGCATAGATGCAATTTGGGTCATTGTTGATAGATTGACCAAGTCTGCTCACTTCTTACCTATACGAGAAACTTATACACTTAAACGTCTTGCTCAGATATATACATAAATGAGATTGTAAGATCGCATGGTATGCCAAGATCCATAGTTTCGATCGAGACCCAAGATTCACTTCACGATTTTGGGTTAGTTTGCAAAAAAGCTATGGGCACGGATTTACGATTTAGCTTCGCATATCATCCTCGATATGGATGGATAGTGGAGAGGACTATTCAAACTCTTGAAGATCTATTAAGACTCGTGTCCTTGATTTCAAGGAAGTTGGGACAAGTTTTTACCATTGGTGGAGTTTTCCTACAACAACAGCTATCAAGCAAGTATTGGCATGGCTCCATTCGAGCGTTGTATGGGAGAAAGTGTCGTTTCTCTGTATCTTTGGGATAAGGTGGGTGAAGCAACGTTGTTGGGACCGAGTTGGTACGCGTATGACTACGAGAAAAGATTCAAACGATCCGACAACGTATAAAAACTTCACAAGATCGACAAAGAGTTATCTTGATCTTCATCGAAAGGACGTAGAATTCGATATTGGAGATCATGTGTTGTTACGTGTTGCTCCATGGAAAGGAGTTACGAGATTTGGAAAGAGAGGAAAGCTCAATCCTCGGTTCATTGGCCCATTTTTAATTCTTGAGCGAGTGGGAACTGTGGCCTATAGACTCGCCTTACCGCCAAGTATGTCTCGTGTTACGTAAATATGTGAAAGACCCAAACCACATTATTGAGTTAGAACCAGATGAGATAGAGATTGATTTAACGTATGAAGAGTTACCTGTTAAAATCTTGGATAAGAAGGACCATGTTCTACGCTCCAAGGTTATACCTCAAGTCAAAGTTTTATGGAGAAACCATGATGTGGAAGAAATGACTTGGGAGTTAGGATCTGAGATGAAGTCAAGGTATCCTCATCTCTTCGACATACCAGGTATGTACCCTAATTTCGAGGATAAAATTTCATAAGAAGGGGAGGTTGTAAGACCCCAACTTTTATGAATAAAGAATAATTTTCTCGAATTATATTTTTGAATATAATGGTATTGATTTGATATAATGTTATAGTTGTGGGTAATATTTATAAATTTTGCAAAAATCACGCAAGTTGTTATATAATATTCGATTGGTCTGGGAATATTCGCTTTAACAGGAATATTCGCATAACAAAGACAATCATTGGTGGACCCCATTAACGGAATTATTGTCGGATTGAGAAAACGACAAAAATACTTTATGAAAATAACGGCGAAGGTGTTACCGTTAAAACTGTTGAACTACCTAGTAGTAAAATTACAATAATACGCGTTGTTGCACAGTAGCACACGGTATTGATTATTGATGATTACGTGAGAAGTCACTCAGTTATACTCAATTATTACTACGAAGATTCTTTGCATCATATTTTCATATTATTGATTCAATTATTGTTACAAAGATCATCCGCATTATATGATATATTATTAAATCAATAATTGAGACGGAAAAGTTATTCATATTATTATTTGCAATATCGACAATGTCTAGAAGTTCATCAAGGAGAGGTTTGGTCACTTAATTGCTTGCGGCAATAAGGAGAAATCCTTATCTAAAGCCCCTCTTTCACAGGAACGACCGTTGTTAAATATTGTGAATTATAATATTATCGATGAATAATTTCGTGTTGATTAAAGATGAATTTTATAGTTCCATTGTGTTGGACTTATTTGTGTTAGTATAATTGATGTCTGGAGGATATATTGTTCAATTGGGTATTCAGGACACTTTTCGTGTCAGAGTACTATTCACGAGTTACTATTTATGAGTTACTATTCACGAGTTACTATTCATGAGTTACTATTCACGAGTTACTATTCACGAGTTACTATTCATAAGTTAATATTCACGAGTTACTATTTATGAGTTACTATTCACGAGTTACTATTCACCCAGTTACTATTCACTCTAGTATTGTGCATTCGGGTATTTGGGTACAATATTATTCCATGAGGAGATGTGCTAATTTTTCAGACCGTTGGTTGAAGATATAATAGTAAGTCAATATGGACCGCTGGTGGAGTTTTAATAGTAAATCAATATGGATCGCTGGTTTAAAGTTTTAATAGTAAATCAATATGGACCGTTGTTTTAGTTTTAATAGTAAACCAATCTGGATCGTTCGTTTAATAGTAAATCAATCTGGACCGTTCATGAATTAGTTACTATTCATTCCATTTTCCTATAAATAGAAGCTCATTCCTTCATTATTTCTTACGAATTCACTGAAACTCTAGAGAGAGAATTATAAGAGAACCTATAGAAAAGTATTCTGCTACTTGGTACTTTATATTCAGCTTTCTTTTATGGTAAGGGGTGTTATTTCTTTCTTTCATCTTAATGAAGAGAACTTCATTATTCCATTATTTATTATTCTATTGAATAACTCAGATATGCGGCTACCCTATACATGGTGACATTCTTCTAATATTCCATTCTTTATTATTCGTCTCGAATATCCTGCATGCATTTATCTTTGGACCGGGTTCCATTATTTATTATTCATTGAAATATCATGTATCGTGCGCTTATATCTGGGACTGGTTCCATTATTTATTATTCGTCGAATATCCTCGTGCATGCATTTACGCCGGACCTGATTCCATTATTTATTATTCTGTCAAAATATCATGTCTGTGCGTTTATGCCGGACCTGGTTCCATCCTTTATTATTCTGTTGGAATAACCTGCCTGTGCGGTCTATCGCATGCATGGTGATTTCTTTTGTTATTCCATTCTTTATTATACTCAGTTGGTTAAAACTTTGACTTCTATACTCCATGAAATTAGTAGCATATCCTTGATATTTGCGCTTCATCCAGTATCTTTTCATGGAAATATTCTTCTAAGCATTCTTGAATTTTACTCTACAAAGCAGTATCATGTTGACAATTTGGACGTTATTAGTTCCTAGATAAATTAATTCTTGAACTTGTCTTATTGAATTCTTATATCATTATCTTCATCCTCATGTTTATATTTTTGAAAGTCATATGTGGCCTGTAGTGCATAGATGGACTTGGTATGATTATGACCAGGGATTATTCGGTGTAATCATGACCGTAATGTTACAATTGATGTGGTAAAAGTCCTCATTGGCCCATAGTGCATTGACGGATAGTTGTTGGCATGATCATGACCATTAATGAATTCACGAATGTCTTTGGCCCGTAGTGCATGGATAATTTGTGGTCGTGATACTAAAGAATATCCTCGGCAGTAGTGCGGGGTGATTCGATGATGTGGATTATTTATTGTCGAGTCCCAAAGAATAAAAGTGATGAAAACCTTTTAAATCATAGAAGATAGTAGATTTTATTCTCTACTGACTCTTTTAATGGATTACTTGTTCACCATGCTTAAACTTGATGTTGTTATATTTTATCGCTTTAACATCATTTGAAGGCTAACGATAATTTATTCTGCATTATCTTAGTCATAATATTTTTACTGGGCTAGTTGAGCTCACCCTTTCTTTCGTTGTTCTCTTCAGGAAATGAGAACGTAGCAGGGACTAGTCGGGGAACAGAGTGATGGTCCTAGATGTTGCATTAGTAGTCCTCACTATTATGTGAAATAGTGTGATAATAATTGTAATGTGGACTCCTTTTGAGTTTTTATAATCTCTAGTAGACAATAATTGTATTCAAACTCACAGTTATGTTTTGTCGTATTGTACACGACAGTTGTATTAGTAAATTGTATTTGAATTCTGTACCATGTATCTGGCGACCCAAGATGGGTGATGTATACCTAATTTTGGGGGCGTCACAGATGTCATCAAGAAAGACGACTACAAAGTGATCCAAATATTCCTTGAATACTCGATTCATCATAACCATGAAGGCAGCAGGAGCATTAGTCAATCCAAAGGACATGACTAGGAATTCATAATGCCCGCATCGAAGTTCCTAAAGCCGTATTTGGAATGTCATCCATTCTAATCTTCAATTGGTGATATCCGAATCGAAGATCAATCTTTGAAAAGAATTTGGCTCCTTGCAACCGGTCAAACAGTCATCAATACGCGGGTAATGGGTACCTATTTTTGATAGTGACATGATTCAACTCCCGATAATCAATACAAAGTCGCATACTCCCATCTTTCTTCTTCACGAATAGAATAGGAGCACCCCAAGGAGAAGTACTAGGATGAATAAAGCCAATGTCTAACAATTCTTGCAGTTGGGTCTTTAACTCCTGAAGTTCAATAGAAGCCATTCGATATGGGGCTTTGGAAATGGGTTTTGTACCGGGTTCAAGGTCGATACAAAATTCAATTTCATGCTCTGGGGGTAGGCCAGGAAGTTCTTCAGGGAATACGTCAGGAAATTTATTAACAATATAAATATCGTTCAAAACTAACGTATTTTTGTTTAAATCTATGACATGAGCTAAGAAAGCTTGACATATGTTTTTCAATAAACGAATAGCTTTATGGCTTGAAATGACCGTGATTGATTTTAATGGTTTGGTTGCTTGAATTCGCATAATAGGTTAATTAGGAAAATGAAAACTAACAACCTTACGAAAATAATCAATTTCTGCATGATGAGTAGTTAACCAATCAATCCCTAGAATCACGTCAAATGCAAGTATTTTCAATGAAATAAGATCGACAGGTAATATGAGGGTACCGATTTGAACCAAACAAGACTTATAAACAGTGGATGTAATGAAGGTTTCTCCCAATGGAGTTTCCACAGATAAGTCAAAGCCTAATTTCTCCGGAGTCAAATTTAATCGTTGAGCGCAAGTAGGAGAAATAAAAGAATGAGTAGAACCGGTATCAAATAAAGTATTGATTTCTCTAGAGTTTATGATAAGCTTACCTGTGATGACCTCATTCGGGTTCCTTGCTTTCTGGGAGGTCACAACAAACGCTCTCCCTTGCACTACCGGCTTTGACTTTTATGGAACGGCCATTGTCTTCGGTGAATGACAAAATCGGGCTAAGTGACCTTCTCTTCCACAATTATAACATGCTTTGGACTAAGATCGCCCAGCTTTGGACCGATGTGTCCCTCCCTCCCGCATTTGAAGCATATGATAGGTGGTCGCTTCTCCTTCCTTAACAACGGTGTTGTTGGTCTTTGCGTCTTTCCATCATTGTTGAATCTCCTTTCTTGAAATGTCCATTCTTATTGTTTTGGCCTTGATTACCACCGAAGTGGTTACCATTTCTGGCCTGTTGATTCCCTCCACGCTTGTTGTCACCGCTTCGATGACTACTCTCACTGGTATTATCATTTTGCTGGTTGCTCTCTTTTGCTTGCGTTGACTCGTTATCGCGCTCCACTAACTGAGCCCTATTTACAACATCTGAATATAAACACAGTTTATGAGAAATAAGATATTGACGTATCTCCGGCTTGAAACCTCTTGAAAACATCTGTGTCATTCTCTCTTCATTATCCACCAAGTGGGACGCAAACGGGACAACTCGGTAAACTTTGCTTCGTACTGCGACACGGTCATATTATTCTGTTCTAGCTTGATAAACTCCACCTCCTTCATGTGACGAATACTTTCGGGAAAGTACTTGTCGTTGAATAGTTCTTGGAACTTCTCCCAAGACATTTTTAGTGTGGCAGGTTGAGTACGCTTTTATCGACTCCCCACCAAGAATCTGCTCTCTCGCGAACATAAAGGCGGCAAAAGGTACCTTTTGCTCCTCGGAGCATCCCAAGACATCAAATATCTTGGTGATCTGCTTTATCCATGCTTCCACCTTAAGTGGTTTTGGCTCTCCAATAAACTCCGGTGGTCCCAACTCCTTGAACTGTTTAGCTGTGACCGTTCGAGAGTTTCCAGTGTTTCCACCAACATTTTGGACAGGAGCCGCTCTCGCCTGCTGTTGCATGAATTGCATAAAGCCTCTGAACATTTTATCATTCATCATTTGCTCAGTGTTGTTGTTTGCATGAGGATTATCGCCTTCCTGATGCACATTATCCTGATTATTGATATGTGGTGAATCAACGGTCGCCTGTGCTCCATTGCTATTCTCAACATTCTCGGATGTCATTTTCAGATACTGCCATAAAACAAAAGGTTAATTGACATGTAACATATTATCCCTATATTCTGACCGACCAATTAAATACAAAAAAAAAACTTAGGTAGGTCATATTAGCGAAGGAATTCCCCGTCTCTCCCCTTCTAGTTCTATTCTCATATCTTAGCCAGGGATCATATCCCTAAGCTTTGATACCAACTGTGACACCCCCAAAATTAGGTATACATCACCCATCTTGGGTCACTAGATACATGGTACAGAATTCAAATACAACTTACTAATACAACTGTCATGTACAATACGACAAAACATAAACTGTGAGTTTGAATACAAATATTGTCTACTAGAGAGTATACAAACTCAAAAGGAGTCCTCATTACAATTATTATCACACTATTTCACAGAATAGTAAGGACTACTAATGCAAACATCTAGGACCATCACTCTGTTCCCCGACTAGTCTCTGCTATGTTCTCATTTCCTGAAGAGAATAATAAAAGCAAAAGGGTGAGCTCAACTATCCCAGTAAGAAATATTATGACTAAGATAATGCAAAAAAAATTATCATTAGCCTTAAACAGTGTTAAACTGATACAATATAACAAACATCAAGTTTAACTGCAGTGGAACCAGCAATCTATTAAAAGAGTCAAGTAGAGAATAAAATCTACTATCTTCTATGATTTAAAAGGTTTTTCATGACTTTTATTACTGGGACTCAGCTTAATAAATAATCCACATCATCGAATCACCCATGCACTACGGCCAAGGATATTCTTTAGTATCACGACCACAATTATCCATGCACTACGAGCCAAGAATATTTGTGTATTCATTAATGGCCATGATCATGCCAACAACTATCCATCAATGCACTACGGGCCAATGAGGACTTTTTTTCCACATCATTTATAACATTACGATTATGATTACACCGAATAATCCCTGGTCATAATCATACCAAGTCCATCTATGTACTACAGGCCGCAGATGACTTTCAACATAATATAAACATGAGGATGATGAAAATGATATAAGAATTCAATAAAACAAGTTTAAGAATTAATTTATCCATGAATCAATAACGTCCAAATTGTCAACATGATACTGCTTTGTAGAGTAAAATTCAAGAATGCTCAGAAGAATATTTCCATGAAAAGATACTGGATGAAGCGCAAATATCAAGGATATTCCACTAATTTCATGGAGTATAGAAGTCAAAACTTTAACCAACCGAGTATAATAACAAATGGAATAACAAAAGAAATCACCATGCATGCGATTGCCATGATGCGGTTATTCCAACATTAATAAGTAACGGAACCAAGTCGTGAAATTACGCACGCCAAGCGTGATGTTCCAACAGAATAATAAAGATTTTAAACCAGTCCCACGTAAACACACGAATAGGATATTCCAACGTAATAATAATAAAGATTTTAACCGAGTCCCATGAGAACGCATTTATGAACGATGATATTCCAAATGTAATAAATAAAGACGGAATATTAGAAGAATGTCGCCAAGTATAGGGTAGTCCGCGTTTACTGGTTATTCCAGCAGAATAATAAAGAATGGAATAACAGAAGTTCTCTTCATGAATACAAAATAAATAATACCCCTTACCGTAAAAGAAACTGAATATAAGAGTAGGGAAGTAGCAGAATACTTTTCTTATTTCTCTCTATAATTTCTCTCTCTAGAGTTTCAGTGAATTCGTAAGAAATAATGAAGGAATGAGCTTCTATTTACAGAAAAATGGATTGAATAGTAACTAATTCATGAATGGTCCAGATTAATTTACTTTTAAACGGACGGTCCAGATTTAAAACAAAATATTTTAAATAATATATAATATATATATTATATACACATTATATATATAACACCAGTCACGGGTTGTGAACCCCGTGAACTTTTCCTGCAAAACAATCAAATTATTACTTATATATAAATATAATAATAACAATGATTGTACTCCTTCTGCTAACTTGCAAAATCATCCCACAATATATATATTTTATATATATATAATATAAAATCATGCCACTAAAACCAAAAATCCCCCCACCCACCCGTAACAACCTATATATATAATATATATCTGTATATACACATATATATATATTATCACACTCATAACATACTATTTTGAAAAATGAGTAGGCGGGGGTCCAAAAATACGCCAAAATCTACAACAAATACTATAACAATAATTGAACAAAACTGAGTGACTTCTCACGTAAGCATCAATAATCAATACCGTGTGCTACTATGCAACCACGCCAGACATTATACTTTTAACTCCGTTGTTTCAACAGCTTAACGGTAAAACTTTCATTTATTATTTTCATAAAGTATTTTTGTCGTTTTCTCAATCCAACAATAATTCCGTTGTGGGGTCCACCAATGATTGTGTCGTTGTACGAATATTTTCTGTTAAAACGAATATTCCCCGACCAATCGAATATTATATAACAACTTGCATACTTTGCAAAATTTATAAATATTACCCACAATTATAACATTATAACAAATTTGCTCCACAATATTCAAAAATGATATTTATAGAAAATTCATCTTTATTTATAAAAGTTGGGGTCTTACATTAAACCTCTTAAAAACATCTGCGTCATTCTCTCTTCATTATCCACCAAGTGGGACGCAAACCGAGACAACTCGGCAAACTTGGCTTCGTACTGCGACACGGTCATATTATTCTGCTCCAACTTGATGAACTCTACCTCTTTTATGTGACGAATACTTTCGGGAAAGTACTTGTCGTTGAATAGTTCTTGGAACTTCTCCCAAGACATCTTCAGTGCGACAGGTTGAGTAAGCTTTACCGATTTTCACCAGTAATTTGCCTCTCCTCGTAACATAAAGGCGGAAGAGGGAAACTTTTGCTCCTCGGAGCATCCCAAGACATCAAATATCTTGGTGATGTGCTTTATCCATGCTTCCGCCTTAAGTGGTTTTGGCTCTCCAATAAACTCCGGTGGTCCCAGCTCCTTGAACTGTTTAGCGGTGACTGTCCGAGAGTTTCTAGTGTTTCCACCTATATTTTGGACAAGAGCCGCTATCGCCTGCTGTTGAATGAATTGCATAAAGCCTCTGAACATTCCACCATTCATCATTTGGTCTGTGTTGTTATTTGCATGAGGATTGTCGCCTTCCTGATGCACACTATCCTGATTATTGATATTTGGTGAATCAACGGTCGCCTGTGCTCCATTGCTATTCTCAACATTCTCGGATGTCATTTTCAAATACTGCCACAAAACAAAGGTTAATTGACATGTAACATATTATCCCTATATTCTGACCGACCAATTTAAATACCAAATAAACTTAGGTAGGTCATACTAACGAAGGAATTCCCCGTCTCTCCCCTCCTAGTTCTATTCTTACATCCTAGCCAGGGATCATATCCCTAAGCTTTGATACCAACTGTGACGCCCCCAAAATCGGTATACATCACCTATTCTGAGTCGCCAAATACATGGTACAAAATTCAAATACAACTTAAATATACAACATGGTAAAATACGACTAAACATATCTCGTGAGTTTTAATACAAATATTATCATCTAGACAATATACAAACTCAATGGGGTCCTCATTACATTTATTATCACACTATTTCATAGAATAGTGAGGACTACTAATGATATTATCTCGACCATCACTCTATTCCCCGACTAGTCCCCCTTGCGCCTCATTTCTGAAGAGACCAATGAAAGCAAAAGGGTGAGCTCAACTAGCCCAAAGAAGAAATATTATGACTAAGATAATGCGTAATAAATTATCATTAGCCTTCAACAAAGTGTTAAACCGATAAAATATAACAAACATCAAGTTTAATCTGCAATGAACAAGCAATCCATTAGAAGAGTCAAGTAGAGAATAAAATCTACTATCTTCTATGATTTAAAAATGTTTTTCATCACTTTTATCACTGAGACTCAGCTTAATAAATAATCCACATCATCCCTACACTACGGCCAAGGATATTCATTAGGGTCACGACCACAAATTATCCATGCGCTACGGGCCAAGGATATTTATGTATTCATCAATGGTCATGATCATGCCAACAATTGTCCATCAATGCACTTCGGGCCAATGAGGACTTTTACCACATCATTTGTAACATTACGATCATGATTACAATCAATAATCCTCGGTTATAATCATACCAAGTCCATCTATGCACTACAGGCCACAGATGACTTTCAAAAATAATATAAACATGAGGATGATGACAATGATATAAGAATTCAATAAAACAAGTTCAAGAATTAATTTATCCAGGAACTAATAATGTCTAAATTGTCAACATGATACTTCTTTGTAGAGTAACACTCAAGAATACTCAGAAGAATATTTTCATGAAAAGATACTGGATGAAGCGCAAATATCAAGGATATTCCGCTAATTTCATGGAGTATAGAAGTCAAAACTTTAACCAACAGAGTATAATAAAGAATGGAATAACAAAAAAAATCACCAGGCTTGCGATGACCTACATTTTACGAAAGTTATTCCAATAGAATAATAAATAATGGAACCGCACTACGCGAACGCATTAATCATGCGATATTCCAATGAATAATAAATAATGGAACCAGTGTCATGCGTAAAAGCGCATGTATGTGATGTTCCAACAGAATAATAAACAACGGAATCAGTCATGCGTAAACGCACAAAATGTGGATGTTCCAAATGTAATAATAAATAGTGGAATAATGTAAGAATTTCACCAAGTATAGGGTATCCTCACAGATACAAAGTTATTCCAATGTAATAATAAAGAATGGAATAACAAAAGAATTTCACCAATAAGAAAGAAGGAATACCCCTAACGAGTACAACGAATAATATCCCTTACCGTAAAAGAAGAGTATTTTGACTGGTAGGGCGAGGATATACTCAAAGAAAACTTGCACTACGCTCAAAGCTTTCTTAAACTCTAAAGAAATACGCTCAAGATTATAGAAGAAGAACTCTCTCTATAGTTTCTCTCTCTAGAGTTTCAATAAATTCGTAAGAAATAATGAAGGAATGAGCTTCTATTTATAGAAGAATGGACTGCATAGTAACTAATTCATGAACGGTCCAGATTGATTTACAATAAAATATAATATATTCTATTTATAATCTAATAAAATGAATAATTTTATAAAAGTATTTTGTTTTATATAAAAAGATTTTACTATGCAAACACTATACAGGCACTATGCAAACACTATGCATAATAAAATATAATATATTCTAATTATTGTCTAATAAAATGTATAACTTTATAAAAGTATTCGCTTTTATATAAAAAAGATTTTACTATTAGTCTAATAAAACGAATAACTTTATAAAAGTATTCTGTTTTATGTAAAAAGATTTTCTATTTTATTACATTAATAATACTAATAAAATAAAACTCATCATCATTATTATAATTCACAATATTAATCGACCAGGTCGTTCCCAGGAAAGAGGGGGCTTTCCAATAAGGATTTCTCCCCATTGGCGCGCAATTAGGTGACCAAACCTCTCCTTGGACATCGTTAATATTGCAAATAATAATAATATTAATAACTTTGTCATCTCAATTATTGATTATAAAATATTGACAATAATTGAATCAAATAACGTGAGATACTATGCAACAATTCATCGTAATAATAATTGAACAAAACCGAGTGACTTCTCACGTAAGCATCAATAATCAATACCGTAAGCATCTTTGTGCAACTACGCCAGACATCGTACTTTTAACACCGGGTGTTTCAACAGCTTAACGATAAAACTTCTGTCGTTATTTTCATAAAGTATTTTTGTTGTTTTCTCAATCCGACAATAATTCCGTTGTGGGGTCCACTAATGATTGTGTCGTTGTACGAATATTCCCACCAATCGAATATTATATAACAACTTATGATTTTGCAAAATTTATAAATATTACCCACAACTATAACATTATATCAAATTCATTCCATAATATTCAAAAATGAAATTTATAGAAAATTCATCTTTATTCATAAAAGTTGGGGTCTTACCCTCATTCGTCCTTCATTTCTCACCAATTCACTAAAGCTATAGAGCAATTATTATAGAGAGAAATTATAGAGAGAAAGAAGAATAGAAGTCTGCTACCTCACAATTCCAGTATCCAGTCTTCTTCTAAGGTAAGGGGTAATATTCTTTTGTATTCATGAAGAGGGTTAATTTCTTTCAATACTCGTAAGGGCTGTTATTCCATTCTTTATTATTATGTTAGAATAACCTGTCTATGCGAAGTACCGCATACATGGTGAAATTCTTTTGTTATTCCATTCTTTATTATTCTGTTGGAATAACCTGTATGTGCGGTCTGTCGCATGCCTGGTGAATTATGTTGTTATTCCATTCTTTATTATTCTGTTGGAATATCCTCGTCTGCATTTGGATTACGCATGACCGGTTCTATTCTTTATTATTACATTGGAATATCCGGATCGTGTCTGTAATTACGCATGACCTGGTTCCATTATTGATTATTCTGTTGGAATAACCTGTCTATGTGGATTACCGCATGCATGGTGAATGATACTTTGAATTCATTCCTTATTAAATTATGGAAATGATCTGTCTACGTGGATTACCGCATGGCGGGCAAAAATCCATTTGCAGTTTCATATATTCTATTTTACTCAGTTGGTTAAAGTTTTGGCTTCTATACTCCATGAAATTAGTAGAATATCCTGGATATTTGTGCTTTATCTAGTATCTTTTCATGAAAATATTCTTCTGAGCTTTCTTGAATTTTACTCCACAAAACAGTATCATGTTGACAATTTGGACGTTATTGATTTTTGGATAAATTAAATTATAAATCTTTAAAAATTTATCCTTGAACTTATTTTATTGAATTCTTATATCATTGTCATCATCCTCATGTTTATAATATGTTTAAAGTCATCTGTGGCCTGTAGTGCATAGATGGACTTGGTGTGATAATGACCAGGGATTATTCGGTATAATCATGATCGTAATGTTACAAATGATGTGATAAAAGTCCTCATTGTCGTAGTAGTGCATTGATGGACCGATTGTTGGCATGATCACGACCATTGATGAATACACGAATATCCTTGGCCCATAGTGCATGGATAATTTGTGGTCGTGATACTAATGAATATCATTGGCTGTAGTGCAGGGATGATGTGGTTTATTTATTAAGTCGAGTCTCAAATGATAAAAGTGATGAAAAACCTTTTAAATCATAGAAGATAGTAGATTTTATTCTCTCATTGACTCTTCTAATGAATTGTTTGTTCTAACTGCTTAAACTTGATGTTTGTTATATTTTATCAGTTTAACATTGTTGAAGGCTAGATAAATTATTACGCATTATCTTAGTCATAATATTTCTTCTTGGGCTAGTTAAGCTCACCCTTTCTTTCAACGTTCTCTTGTAAAATGAGAATATAGTTTGGGATGAGTCGAGAGATCCATTGACCGGTCCGGATGGTTGTTTTAGTAGTCCTCACTATTCTATAAAATAGGGTGACAATAAATGTAATGAGGACTCCATTAAGTGTGGATATTGTCTAGATGACAATATTCTTATTAAAACTCTTAGATTATGTTTTGTCGTATTTTACACGACTGTTGTATAATTAAGTTGTATTTGAATTTTGTACCATGTATTTGGCGACTCAAGATGGGTGATGTATACCTATTTTGGGGGCATCACAGTGACCGTCCGATAATTTCCAGTGTTTCCTCTTGCATTTTGAACAGGAGTTGTTCTCGCCTAATGTTGCATGAATTACATAAAGCCTCTGAACATCCCATTGTTCATCATTTGGTCAGCGTTGTTATTTTCCTGAGGATTATTTCCATCCTGATGGACATTATCCTGGGTATTGATCGTTGGTGACTCAACGGTCTCATGTGCTTCATTGGTTATCTTAACATTTTTGGATGCCATTTTCAAATACTGCCACAAAATAAGGGTTAATTGACATGTCACATATTATTCCTATACTCTGACCTACCAATTAAATACCAAATAAACTTAGGTAGGTCATACTAGCGAAGGAATTCCCGCTCTCCCTCCTAGTTCTTGTCTCACATCTCAGCCAGGGATCATATCCCTAAGCTTTGATACCAACTGTGACGCCCCCAAAATAGGTATACATCACCCATCTTGAGTCGCCAAATACACGGTACAAAATTTAAATATAACTTAATAATACAACTATCGTGTAAAATATGACAAAACATAAACTGAGAGTTTTAATACGAATATTGTCTTCTAGACAGTATTAAACTTAAATGGAGTCCTCAATACATTTATTATCAAACTATTTCATTGAATAGTGAGGACTACTAATGTTATCATCTAGACTGTCACTCCATTCCCCGACTAGTCCCAGCTACGTTCTCATTTCCTGAAGAGAACAATGAAAGCAAAAGGGTGAGCTCAATTAGCCCAGTAAGAAATATTATGACTAAGATAATGCAGAATAATTTATTGTTAGCCTTCAACATTGTTAAACTGATAAAATATATCAAACATCAAGTTTAACTACAGCGGAACAAGCAACCCATTAGAAGAGTCAAGTAGAGCATAAAATCCATCTATGCACTACAGGCCATAGGTTTTTCATCACTTTTATCGCTGGGACTCAGCTTAATAAATAATCCACATCATCGAATCACTCCTGCACTACGACCAAGGATATTCTTTAGTATCACGACCACGAATTATCCATGCACTACTGACTTAAGATAATCATGTTTTCATCAACGGTCCCCGATCATGCCATAAAACAATTCATCTTTTCTGACTACCAAAGAGAATCCATAGTCATAATCATACCAAAAACCGTCCCATCAATGCACTAAGGGCCAATAAGGACTTTTTCCACATCATTTATAACATTACGGTCATGATTACAAGAATAATCTCTCGGTCATAATCATACCCGGTCCATCTATGCACTACTGTGCCACGATGACTTTCAACATAATATAAACATGAGGATGATGACAATGATATAAGAATTCAATAAAACAAGTTCAAGGATAAATTTTTAAAGATTTATAATTTAATTTATCCAGAATTCAATATTGTCCAAATTGTCAACATGATACTGCTTTGTAGAGTAAAATTCAAGAATGATAATGTATCAAAAATGATTTAGACCGAAAAGAAATCAATTTTTGTTATGAATAGTACTCCAGGTGAATAGTACCCCGTGAATAGTATTTCGGGAATAGTACTTTGTGAATAGTACTTTATGAATAGTACTTTGTGAATAGTACTTTATGAATAGTACTCATGAATAGTACTTTGTGAATAGTATTGTGACGCCCCCAAATCCGGGTCTCTTTCAACCCGACATATGGTGCTCCACGGTGCTACAGTTCACACAAACATTCAATTGAAATGCCTCAAAAGAACGAATATGTCTTATATATATTCCAAAACAATACTACCATTCCCTAGGTTCTTTATAACCGTTACATTTATTCTTGTCATAATATCAAATATTATCATTACAAACCTATACTATTACATAGGCAATTTACACGTTCACTTTAGCCTTCTCTTTATCCTTGTAGAATCCTTCGGTCCATTCGGTTTAAGTTGCATTCATATGGTTCAAGCAAGAGTGAGCATAACAAGCTCAGCAAGTACAACAATTTTATTTTTTAAAAGCATGCTTGAAACATAGGAATCGTATATCTTCAATAACTAGATGATAGTTACGAAGTATTATCAATAATTCAAAATAGCTTTCCTTTTTCCTTCAAAATATTTTACAACAACAATAGTCATCAATTCATCAATTCTGGTTCAAGACGTGAACGTCTTATAGTTTCTTTAAAAAGGACAACCCGCATCGAAGTCCTGTAAGTCCTAGATAGCTTACGAGTACATCTAGGTGATCAGCCTATAGTACCCTATGTTGATCAACACTACATCCATTAAACGTGTGTACGTTTAATTTGTGGCAACCTCACGTGCCCATCGAATACTCGATGAAAATACATTTATTTATACATATTCAGGCTTACCTTGAATCCGTACCAAAAAGTTGGCATAGGATAGCGTTAATAATTCTATATTGAAAGACTTGTAAATAAATCAATCACTCTATCAAGATTAGTCTAGCCGAGTCAAAACTGGCATCGACTCTTTCTTCAAAACCATACATGCATCTCATAACTTGAATCATTTGAAAACCTGACTAACACGAAGGTTAGACAAGGGTTTAAGAAAAACTTGCCTTCAGTGTCTGCTACCGAATAATTATGTTTCCTTTGAGTCTTTACAATCTCTACAATAAATAATCACATAATATACCACATTAGGTCATGAATGAACATATATAGTTCCTAAAGAATCTTACCCTACTTCTCAATCTAATCCCGTATTAGATTTGTTATTATTGGTTTCGGCTTTCCGTTATTCTTTACATCATTCTTACCGACTTCTGTCTCTTCCATAACTTAAGTGAAGTTATTTCATTAGGACAACTCGGTTCAACTTAATTATCCTTCCTCACGGCTTACTAACGTCCTTGCGTTATCATCCGAAACTCGATCATCATTGGTTAAGTATACTTATTGCATATCGTTCACGTTCATCTTTAATTGACTTTCTTTAACCCTAAGTGATCATACTTAAGGTTTAATTATAACTTAATAATGTATGATTAAGTTCCTTAGTTCATTACTAAACAATTTCCCTTCATCTTTACTTGAAACCATTCTTTTCTGCCTAGCTTTTAAAGGTTGGCCATGCACACGGTGATCCTTTTTGTTGTCACATGCACAAGGCCATCTATTGTAGGGCTTGGAGACCGGACTAAGTATTGCATGCAGAGTCCCTTTGTTAAATGGTCGTATTTGCAGCACGAGTTTCTGAGTCTGAAGCTCACTTTGGCACCTATCATTTAAGCTTGAGTCGCGGTGCATGGCGACTTCTGAGCCACGAATAGTTTTGATGATTTTCAACTTTCATGAGATTCCCTGACCTCGTAACTTCTTCGTTATAAGTCCAATTACGCTCATTCAAGAGCCTACGGTTCACAAATTACGTACTCTATGCGTTCATGCAAGAATTTTATCTATTTGACTTTGTTTGCTAAAATTTCACCTATTAGTCCCTTTTTAACGAAAATGATAAACGTTCGTGAACGTTCAACCCTCGTTTCTTCGTTCTAAGTCGAAATTCGGTCATTTTCGAGTCCGCAACTCTATAATGACAAATACGACTTGTCTCCATTGAAAACCAATGTTTCGAAGCTCAATATCAAAATTCGACTTCCATTCCGAGAATTTCACGAATTCGACGATCGTCGTCTAATCGTGTGAATTCTGGCGAAACTTCATTATTTGAGATTTTTAAACCGTTTCAATTGGATTCAATCCATCATACTATCATCTTGACATACATGCTTTGTTAACTTATAAACATGATAAGTTATTACTTGTTCTTAATAAGTTCAAAACTCATAAACTTATAAACTACTTATTAAAGTATAACATACTTGATTTCATTGCTTATGACTTATTAATAAGTTAAGTCCTTTAATCCTTATTCTTACATCTTATTAGTCATGCTAGCTTCTTAATGTAAACATATTACCACTTCTTACAAGTTCTTATACTTTCATTATTGTTCTTCACAAGTTCGTAACTTAAATGATTACGAATAGCTTATTCATGATTTATACGGCTTATTAAGACTTAAGCCCTTTGGTTTATCATTCCTTAACATACTAGTTCTACCAATACCCCCTTCTCTAACAATGGAAGAGAAAGAGAATCAAGGATTAAGGTTGCTTACCCTTTGATGATCACTTGCTAAACCTAAATCTTCTTCTTGCTTCTTGCTTAATAAGAACTCTAGCTTTTTCTCTCAAGCCATTAAGCTATAAGTTGTTGTGGAAAATCTAATAATAGAAGTCTAGCTTTTATGTGCTTATTCTCTCAAGTAAATAAGCTCTCAACTTATTATGTATAAGGTGTTGGAGGAAATGAACAACCAACAAAATGAATCAAGAGCTTCCTATTTATAGGAAATCCTAGATGAGGGCTCAATGGTCATTAAACCATCCACCTCCTTACTATTCATTACCTAGCTCTTAAGTTAACTTGCCTCCATAACTTTTTACTTGGCCATCACAACACTTGCTCACCACTTATCTTAGCCATTAAGTTATCTTTGTCATTAAGTCTACTTGTTCATCACTTAAGCACTTTGTGTGCTCACCACACTTACTTAGCCTCTAAGTTTGCTTGTTCATCACCTTGGATCATCCATGGGTTGCTCCATGGTTCTTACCCATTGGATACTTACTTGGGCTTAGGTTTAATTAGCTTACTTAATCATTTGGGCTTCTAAAGATAATTCGCTTAACTAACTTAACTTATACATTGGGCTTGCAATTAAACAAACACTTGGGCTTGCATTAATAAACTCACATTGGACTTAACCATCCAATACTGGGGCTCACATAATACTTAACCATTCCTACCAAATCCTTTCTTTTGGCTTAAAGCCTTATAACATATATTATACGTATAATTCTCGTATTCTAACTCGTATACTAATTCAACATGTACGACATACCATTATTCATACATACTCGTATAATACCTCGTATCATACTCGTAATCATTACTTCGTATAATACTTACGTAGTATACGATCATCGCTTAATTCATTAATCGCATTACATTTCCTTCTCGTAAATCATTTTCCTTAAACGTTAGGTTTTAAGTCCACAGGCGAAATATTACGTTTTCCATAACTGAAATATTATTGGATATTCCATCTCACATCGATATTCTATCGTTACGTATTTCTCGGAAGTTAAAAAATAATTCCCGAGCAAAAATGCGTGAATAGTGGTTTTCGGAAAATTTCTCGGAAAGCTTTTATTTTCGTTTTGGAAATTCAAACACTTTAATTCTACCACGTAGCCAAAATACTACGACGTTCTGATATGTTTAGCTCATAGAATGACCTTCAATTAGCTTGCTCCATAAATAATCCATTAAATTCATTTAATAAAAATAAAAATTTAATTCTCAAAAATCCGATTTTCTCGGGGCGTTACAAGTACTTTGTGAATAGTATCGTATAAATGAATAGTACTCATGGACAGTACTCCGACATGAAAAACTTAAAATTTAACAAGAATGTGCAGAAAATATCCTTGTGAAGCGATACTAGATGAAGCGCAAATTTTAAGGATATTCTACTAATTTCACGGAATATAGAAGCAATAATTTAACCGAATGATGGTATAATCAGGAATACGAGATGAAATAATATTACTCATATACTATAGAGTATGGAAGAAAATATTATTCCTATGAATACTGAACAAAATAATATCCCTTACCTTAGAAGAAGACTGGATACTGGAATAGTGAGGTAGCAGACTTCTCTTCTACTTTCTCTCTAAAAATTCTCTCTCTATAAATACTCTTGTGAGTCTTATAGAATTGGTGAGAATGAAAGAAGAATGAGCTTCTATTTTTAGGAAAATATAGTTTCGATAATAGCACGTTTTGGGGCTCGAAATATTACAGTATAATGCCTTCATCTTTTTCTTCATTTTTAATTTAGTCCTGCAAGTATTATCAAACTTGCACCACCTCCCCTAATAGTACATCTTGTGAATCAATAGTACAATCATGTGAATCAATAGTACAATCATGTGAAAAAAATAATTACAGTATAGTACCTTCATCTATACCTCCATTTTTAATTTAGTCATGCAAGTATTATCAATCTTGCACCACCTCCCCTAATAGTACATGCATGTGAATCAATAGTACACACATGTGAGCAGATAGTTATAAACATGTGAATTAATAGCAATTAATTGCTCATTTATCCAATTAATTACCCGATTGGTCAATATAGCCTCCAGACATCCATTATTATCGAAATAGATGTCGATTTCCACTAACACTAATAATCCCAACATAATGAAAATATCAATTTCATCTTTAATCAACACGAACTTATTCATCATTAATATTATAACTCAAAATATTTAACAACCAGATCATTCACAGGAAAGAGGGGGTTTTCCGATAAGGATTTCTCCCTATTGGCGCGCAATTAGGAGACCAAACCTCTCCTTAACAGAACTTTCTAGACATTGTCAATATTAAAAATAATAATATGAATAACTTTGTCGTCTCAATTATTGATTTAATAATATAAAATATTATCCAGATGATACTTTGACAATTATTGAATCAATAATATGAAAGATATTATACAAAGAATTCTTCGTAGCAATAATTGAGTATAACTGGAGTGACTTCTCACGTAAGCATCAATAATCAATACCGTAAGCTACTACGCAACCACGCCAGACATTGTATTTTTTACCACAGGGTAGTTCAACAGTTTAACGGTAAAACTTTTGCCGTTATTTTTAATAAAAGATAATTCTGTCGTTTTCTAACTACGACAATACTTTTGTTGTGGGGTCTACCAATGATTGTGCCATCGTACGAATATTCCATGTTAAAACGAATATTCCCCGACCAATCGAATATTATATAACCACTTGCTTACCTTGCAAAATTTGTAAATAATACCCACAACTATAACATTATATCAAATCCACACCATAATATTCAAAAATATATTTCGAGAAAAATAAATCTTTATTCATAAAAGTTGGGGTCTTACAACTACTTATAGATAATTGCACATATGCCTAATAAGCAGACACACATGCAGATAATTAGGAAAATTAAAAAGTTGCGGTAACCGTGTTTTCACGGAATTAGGGGGGTGCCTAACACCTTCCCCCGCTTAATTAAGCCCCCGAACTATATGAATCTCGGTTTTCAAGTGTTGTTAAACAGAGTCCAATCATTGGACCTTTGTGTAAACCTTTTCAAAATCGGTTGAGTTGGTACAACCATTTCAAATCTACCAACTGGAGACTCTGATATTCAAATCGTCGACATTTATATGTCGCACCTTTTCAAACTCACATTTTCAAACAAAACTCAACAAAATAGAGAACAAAAAAGGTAAGAACAAAAATGGTACTATACTGTAATTATTTTTTTCACATGATTGTACTATTGATTCGCATGATTTTACTATTGATTCACAAGATGCACTATTAAAGGAGGTGGTGCAAGTTTGATAATACTTGCAGGACTAAATTAAAAATGAAGAAAAAGATGAAAGTATTATACTGTAATATTTTGAGCCCTAAAATGTGTTATTATCGAAACTATATTTTTCTAAAAATAGAAGCTCATTCTTATTTCATTCTCACCAATTCACTAAGACTCACAAGAGCATTTATAGAGAGAGAAAGTAGAAGAGAAGTCCGCTACCTCACTATTCTAGTATCCAGTCTTCTTGATAAGTGGGTTTTACACCTACTTATGGGGTACCAATTCTTGCGAACTATGCCCATCTCAAGTACATTTTAATCTATTTTAGCTGCATTTCATGTTAACTTGCATTTCGCATACTTAAAACTCCTTTTGGTGAATAAGTGCAGGAATTGGCCTAATTTGGTGGTGATATCGGGCACGAAGTTAATGGATGGGCGAGGCGAAGCAAAAGATAGGATGTACATGACATAGGATTGAGTGGAACATAGATGGACAAACATGGATAGACATAGGACATTTTAGTAGCAAAGAAGAATTGCGAGAACCAAGCTAAGGAGCGAAGCGAAAGACATCAACCGCAGTCGCCATGCGGCGAAGAGCTTGACGCGCTACGCTATGAGTACCCAAATTGCACCTTGGAACCCATCGCAAGTTGTGCGGCCGCGAGAAGGACAATACTAGGGAACGCGCGCCCGCGCGAGAGACCGACTAAACATAAGAACCTACTGCAAGTCTCGCGGCCGCGAGCATAACAAGCCGGAGGAGCGCGCGGCCGCGCGCGAGGCCTGAAGCTATTGATTTGTTTTATTTTATTTCCAAATTTTAAGGGTTGTAATTTGATTTAAAACGATTCCTGACTGGTGTCAGGGTATCACTTGACAATTATTAAGTTTTTCACGTATCTTTACATCGTAACTAGGGTTTATTCTCTAGGGGAGATTCCAACGTAGAAGGAGGCCAAAACTCTACTTTTCTACTTCTTCTTGGGATTTTCTACTAGAGTGGATTATTATTATTAGTTTTTGCTGGAGTCTTATGAGGATTTGAATATTGATTTATATTCAGCAATTGGGTTTGATAGTTTCATCTTTCATCTTTCAATTGTCGTTTATTAACCATGTTTAGATTTGATCCCATAATGGCTATTGGTTCAGTCATGAACTAAACTCCATTATGGGATTCTAACGGATTTTAATATGTAGTTTGATTGCATGCTTAAATGCTAGATTGTTTTACATATCATATGGGATGTCTATCATGATTGTTTTGAATTTATGAATGCTTGATCACCATTCGTTTCAGTATTTATATAGAATTGACAATGAACATGCAAATATGGATTGTAATCATGATAATATACGTATATAGGGCTGTGTTATATGGATTATGTATTTCGTGAACCAAATAGACATATACTGTTTCACCGTATAAGTTAGAATGAGGGCTTGAACTTAAAATCAATATAGTTGCAATTTCACATAAACATATAGTAATTTTGGTTATATTGATGATTACATAGAGTCTATCATCTGTGGATGCTGTGTAAGTAGGTCTTAGTGCATTGAAAAATGGCTAATACTCTTTTAGTGCTCTTGGCTACTTTCCTGTGATATGTGAACAAGTCATGCATGATAGTGGCGATTGAATGAAGTATTAAATGAAGTTAGGATCCCATTAGTTCCAATATCATTTATTCCATCGTTATTATTATTTTAGTTGTTATTTGCAATTCGAGAACAAACCAAGTTTAATCATTAGTTTGAGCATATAAATATAGTGAATTAATTAATGAATAGTAGTTTAAGCTAAACAACTTTCTCTGTGGGATCGATACTTTACTTGCTTTGTATTACTTGTTGACGCATGTATGCTTGCATGAGTTAGAGATCTTTTGTTAAGACTAAAAAAGAGGCAACAAGTTTTTGGCGCCGTTGCCGGGGAAAGGCGTTTAATTTAGTAATACTATCATTAGTTTTAAGCTATATTTTATGACTTAGACAATTCTAGTCTTATCTCATTTTAGTTTTTGTTTTTGTTTCAGGAACTTGGATAAATTTTTATGCGCACGCAGTCAACCAACCCCGATTTAACACCTGTTCAGGATAACATGAATAGGAGAGGTTGGAAGGCGGGTGTTCGTAGAAATTTACAAGTCCAGTTGGAAAATACGACAGATAACATGGCAGCCGAGGCACAAGGAGAAGATCAAATAGAGGAGTATAGGGCTCTGAAGGAGTATTCCATGCACAATATTAATGGACTACAGTCTAGCATAGTCGCACCAAATGATAGCGAAAAATACATTCGAGATAAAAACGGCACTATTCAAATGGTGCGTAATACGATTCGATTTGGGGTGTCATTTTCAGATGATCCGAATGAACACCTGTTAAGTTTCATCGAAATTTGTGATACATTCAGATACAATGGTGTGACGGAAGATGATATTAGACTAAGGTTGTTCCCATTCTCATTGAGGGATAAAGCGAAAAGTTGGCTTCATTCTCTGCCAGCAGGATCTATAACTACATGGGAGGATTTAGCACAGAAGTTCTTAGCTAAGTTCTTCCCAATGGCTAAGACTGCAAAGATGAGGATAGCTATCTCTCAGTTGGAGCAACAACATGGCGAGTCATTATATGAAGCATGAGAGATACAAAAAATGAGAAAGTGCCCATCACTACGGTATGCCAGATTGATGGTAATCAACACATTTTATAATGGATTAGGATGGCAATCGAGACCAGATTGTAGATGCAAACGGGAGGGCATTATGGGCAAAGAACTATGAGAAGCCTATGACCTTATCGAGACAATGGCATCAATGATTTTCGAATCCTACATCTCAATGCCACAAACCAAAGTTGCAGCAGTGTGTTGGAGGTTGATGCTATTACTCGCTTGTCGCAGACAGATGGCGCCCATGGCAAAGAAGATAGATACTTTGGCGGAAGAAAAAGTAAAGACGGTTGCCTTCAGATGTGAGATTTGTGGGGTCACACTCGACGGATCAATGTGCTATCATCTCGAATCAAGCAGCAATATGTGAGCAACTATAGAAAAGACCAAGGTCAATTTCGTAACACATATCATCCCAACAACCAAAAATCATCCAAACTTTAGTTAGTCGAATAATCAAGGAATCAAAGAATCCGCCCAACCAAATAATCAATTTCAGCACAACCAAATAAGTAAATGCAGTTTAATCCTAGACCACCCTTTCCATCGGGATTTTCTCAACAACAACAGCAACATCACACTCCAGCTGCACCTCAGCAAGAAAAGAAATCAAAAGTGGAGGAGATAATGATGAAATACATGGCAAACACAGAAGTTATGATCAAGAGCCAAGCAGTGGCTATAAAGAATCTGGAAACTCAAATGGGGCAGATGGCGAATATGCTTACTAACAGGCCCCAAGGTTCATTGCCAAGTAATACGGAGACAAATCCAAGAAGATAAGGGAAGGAACTATGTCAAGCGATCACATTGAGATCTGGGAAAGATTTGTCAGTCATCGCAAGTCGCATACCGTCGAGAGATTGCACTCGAAGAGAACGCACGTGCATGAGGGCAGCGAAGCCACCACTCAAGAAGAAAAAATTTGAAAAATCCGAGGTTCAAGCAGGAAGAGGCTAAAAAAATAGGTTCAAAGGATAAGCTTAAGAGTCCAGTACCACCAATTCACATTCAAGTTCCATATCCGCAGAGATTAAATAAAAAAGGGAAGATAAACAGTTCAACAAATTCTTGGAGGTATTCAAAAAGCTGCAGATCAACATACCGTTCGCCGAGGCATTGGAACAAATGCCAAGCTACGCCAAATTTATGAAGGGTATATTGTCAAGGAAGAGGAGATTAGATGAGTTTGAAACGGTAGCCTTGACAGAGGAATGCAGTGCAGTGCTTCAGAAAAAATTACCTCCAAAGCTGAAGGATCCGGGCAGCTTCACAATTCCATGTACCTTTGGAAAGATGAACTTCAGTAAATGTTTATGTGATCTTGGAGCAAGCATAAATTTGATGCCCTTGTCAGTGTTTAACAAGTTGGGATTGCCGGATCCAAAGCCAACAAATATTGCATTATAGTTAGCTAACAGATACATCACATATCCACGGGGACTTATTGAAGATGTGTTGGTTAAGGTGGACAAGTTTATTTTTCCAGCTGACTTCATCATTCTAGACTACGAGGAGGACAAAAGCATACCAATAATACTGGGGAGGCCATTCTTGGCCACAGGAAGAACGTCAATAGATGTGCAAAAATGTGAACTCACTATGCGTGTCCAGGATCAAGAGATCACCTTTAACATCTTTAAAGCAATCAATTTACCAACGGATGAAGAAGAGTGCTTCCTAGTTGACGTTGTGGATTGGTGCCTACAGGATGAAGTACAGAAATCAAGGGATTATGGACCATTGATATGTACAACGGGTAAAAATTTAGAGTTGAAGGTAGAACCATTAACGAAAGATGAAGTCATTAAATTTCGGGGTGCGGCGGACAAGAAGGAAGGCACCTCAATTCTATCTGTGACATGAAACTCAGAAAGAGTCAAGCTAATTGACTATAACTTAGCGCTGGATGGGAGGCAACCCATTATTTCTATCCCCATTGATTTATTTTTAGTTATTCATTTTGGATTATTTCAGTAGTTATATCGAAGTCATTTTTAATAGGGTATTAGATGTTCATGCTTAAATGTGTAAAGAAGACTTGCTTTCATGAATATTTGCAAGATGTTAGCATTATGTGACCACTAAGTCATGCCTTAACAAGGTGCATTAATGTCTATGCAGAACCATCATCGGACAAAGATCACCGATAAAGTAGAGAGGGAATTGAAATTTAGAATTGCATATATCAAGATCGTATCGTCACAAGCAAACCCCATGAAGCATAAAATCGCTACCACGCGTAAAAGTCAATCAAAGCCAACAATTCATTTTTGCAAGTCTCATACCTAGCCTTGAAAATTTCAAAGATAAACTCAAATTACGTACACCCGACAATTGAAAAACAGATCCGAACATTTTAAATAGAGTTGTGGACCATTTGGACTCTCATTTGGAATAATAATGACACGAAATTCTCCCACTCTCCATAACTCACGCCGCTATCTATCTATCGCCATAAGTTTGTGTCATACATCTCTCAATCAATTAGCCACGATTCTCTCCTCATTCAAAGTCCATATCTCCTCAACTTCTCCAAGTGCAATATAAAGCTAGGGTTCCTACTTTGGATTGCAGAAACGAGTATTGAGGGTTATCAATTCTTCAAGCTTTTCTTCATTCTCCATCATATAATCTGTGCAATCTCTATCAAATACAAATGGGGCCTAAGCGAGCACGGTCTATTAAGGCTTCTTTCTTCATCCTCTTCGGCAAAATAAGAGGTCGATATCAGGGATCATACCAAGTTCCTCAACTTGAAGCTCAACAAGAGTACTACCGCATTGTGGCAAAAACGTTCGTCAAGGAGCGAGGATTCAAGCCGGAGGGGAAGGATGGCCAGTTGTGCGCCATGATTCGAGAGAGGGGCTGGGGTGGATTGACTGCTACTCCAATACCCGTTCCTATGAGTGTAGTCCGTGAATTCTATGCCAATGCCAAGGTCACTATGAGCGGGATATCTCTGGTCCGTGGTATCGAGGTAGATTACAGACCCCGTGCCATCCGATTAATTTTCAAAATTACTGATGCACCGTAAGTGGGGGCTGCTAATTGGGTAACCGGTGCTCATTTGGAGACCGACATGGAGTTGATTATTACAGCGTTATGTGTGCCGGGTACGAAGTGGACATATAAAGTTGGCACGACACAGGCACGTATATTCCCAGCTGCAACCCTAAATCGCTATGCAAAAGTGTGGAACTTGTTCATATGTGTCAAGCTCATGCCTTCCGCCCATTAACACGAAATAACAGCGGAGAGGGCACGTCTTTGGTGGGGCATAATCACCGGAAAGTACATCGACATTGGTCATATCATTCACGAGAATATGTTGCGCTATCTACGGGGAGGAACGATTGGGAGCATTCCACACGCATCCGTGGTTGCCATGCTTTATGCTAATCAGGGATGCAACTGGGGCAATGAGTAAATTCAATACCCAAGCCAGGACATTACTCATGCCACGATCGAAAAATTCGAGGACTGGGCAGGGGGTGTACCACACCCACGCGGACTAGGATTCATCCTTCAGCCCATTTTTCCAGAGTAGTCACAAACAACCCCGCAAATGCATTTGGGCGGGCCCATCCATCCACGCACGCACGCACACCCACGGCGATCGCCAAATTCAAGGTCGAGCGCAAGGTCGATGCCATGTACGATAATTTGGGCACATTTATGACGGACTCACAAGGGCTTTAGCCAAGCGCTTTCAGAAACAAGGAACAACACAAGAATGGCCTCGCTTGAACCCACAAGACCATATCCACCACCGGATTCACCACCCGAGGAGGGTGGCACCACCGATAATTAGGGGAGTTTTTCGTACCCTTTACCTTCATTCAATTGGGACATTGAATATTTTAAGTTTGGAAGTATTGGGTAGTAGTATTTTTAGTTTGGATATAGTTTTGCATGATTAGTTAATTTTTATAGTTGTTGCATGTGTAGATTACATTTTAGCATATAGTTGCATGTTATAGTTGCATACCTCACAGTTCTTACCGTATAGAAAATTTTTGTCTAGCCAATGATGATAGTGAAGTTTTTAAATGATTTCTGAATATTTTGGATAACATGAGCTGAGATATAACGTTTTATACAATGAAATTCATAATGTTGTTTAAATGTTTTCGGTTTGCATAAATGTGTTCACAAGCACTTGTAGGTATAAGAAGTACGTTTTGCATTGCTCGATAGAAAAATGTAGTGTTAAAAAGAGAAATATGTGAAAAGTGACTTTTAGACTGTATAAAACATTGATTTTTAAACTTTGGGAAAACATGGGTATCTATGTATAAAAAAAATAAAAAAAAGAAAGAAAAGTAGAAATAGCATGGTTAATCTTATTTCGGGGCCCTGGCTACTTGAGTAAGTATGTCCGAAGGGATTGTCTCTATACCTAGTTCCCTAAGGTCTTTCATGGTCTGGGAGTCGTTGGTCAAAATCTCGCTAAGGGGTAGCAGTGTGCCTAATGGAGTAAGATATTGCACAGTCATGTGAAAAAAAAAAAAGAAAAAAAAATAGCAATAAATACTACGGGAAAGTGCAAAAGTCGCCCTCGTGAGTAGAAATAACATAGTTAAGCCCATTGTTGAACCTTGGTTTATTTTAAAATGTTGGAATAGTCTTGGTTGCATATATATACATAAGTCTTGATTTAAGCTATAATTTTTTGTTTTGAGCAATATAAATGTGAGTATTCTGTACCTAAATCAAGTTTTGGGCTGAACAACACACACACACACACAAGATCTCTATAAAGATTTTTGAATTATCTGAGTGTGTGACATTATGCTCTCAGCTTGGTTTGAATCAGATTCTTGAATCTTAAAAAAAATTCACGAGGCAAATTGACCAATTTCTATGATAGTTGGACAATGTGAGATTAGTTGCATCATAATTTAGTTGCATAGTAATATAGCTGCATTTTCATTGTTCATTAGTATGCATTGCTTGAGGGCAAGCAACGGTTCAAGTTTGGGGGTATTTGATAAGTGGGTTTTACACCTACTTATGGGGTACCAATTCATGCGAACTATGCCCATCTCAAGTACATTTTAGTATGTTTTAGCTGCATTTCATGTTAATTTGCATTTCGCATACTTAAAACTCCTTTTGGTGAATAAGTGAAGGAATTGGCCTAATTTGGTGGTGATATCGGGCACGAGGTTAATGGATGCGTGAGGCGAGGCAAAAGATAGGATGTGCATGACGTAGGATTGAGTGGAACATGGATGGACAAGCATGGATAGACATAGGACATTTCAGTAGCAAGACAGAAGAATAGTGCGTAACCAAGCCAAGAAGCGTAAGAAGACATCAAATCGCAGTCAGTGCAAGCCAAGGCGAGAAGAGCTTGAATGCGCGCTACCGCCGAAAGTACCAAATGCACCTTGGAACCCATCGCAAGTTGCGCGGCCACGAAAGGACAATGCTTAGGGAGCGCGCTACCGCCACGCCGAGAGACCTACCAACATAAAAACTCATCGCAAGTCTTCATGCCATGAGCATAACAAGTCGGGAGGAGCTGCCACGCCCGAGAGGCCTGGTCACTGATTTGTTTTATTTTATTTCCAAATTTTAAGGGTTGTAATTTGATTTAAAACGATTCCTGACTGGTGTCAGGGTATCACTTGACAATTATTAAGTTTTTCACGTATCTTTACATCGTAACTAGGGTTTATTCTCTAGGGGAGATTCCAACGTAGAAGGAGGCCAAAACTCTACTTTTCTACTTCTTCTTGGGATTTTCTACCAGAGTGGATTATTATTATTAGTTTTTACTGGAGTCTTATGAGGATTTGAATATTGATTTATATTCAGTAATTGGGTTTGATAGTTTCATCTTTCATCTTTCAATTGTCGTTTATTAACCATGTTTAGATTTGATCCCATAATGGCTATTGGTTCAGTCATGAACTAAACTCCATTATGGGATTCTAACGGATTTTAATATGTAGTTTGATTGCATGCTTAAATGCTAGATTGTTTTGCGTATCATATGGGATGTTTATCATGATTGTTTTGAATGTATGAATGCTTGATCACCATTCGTTTCAGTATTTATATGGAATTGACAATGAACATGCAAATATGGATTGTAATCATGATAGTATACGATATATATATAAGTATGTTATATATTATGTGTATTTCGTGAACCAAATAGACATATACCGCTTTCACCGTATAAGTTAGAATGAGGGCTTGAACTTAAAATCAATATAGTTGCAATTTCACATGTATATATAGTGATTTTGGTTATATTGATGATTACATAGAGTCTATCATCCATGGATGTTGTGTAAGTAGGTCTTAGTGCATTGAAAAATGGCTAATACTCTTTTAGTGCTCTTGCTACTTTCTCGTGATATGTGAACAAGTCATGCATGATAGTGGCGATTGAATGAAGTATTAAATGAAGTTAGGATCCCATTAGTTCCAATATCATTTATTCCATCATTATTATTGTTTTAGTTGTTATTTGCAATTCGAGAACAAACCAAGTTTAATCATTAGTTTGAGCATATAAATATAGTGAATTAATTAATGACTAGTAGTTTAAGCTAAACAACTTTCTTTGTAGGATCGATACTTTACTTGCTCTGTATTACTTGTTGACGCATGTATGCTTGCATGAGTTAGAGCTCTTTTGTTAAAACTAAAAAAGAGGCAACAGTTCTTCTGAGGTAAGGGATATTATTTTATTCAGTATTCATAGGAATAATATTTTCTTTCATACTCTGTAGTATGTGAGTAATATTATTCTGTCTCGTATTCCTGATTATACCATCATTCGGTTAAAGTATTGTTTCTAAATTCCGTGAAAACAGTAGAATATCCTTGAAATTTGTGCTTCATCTAGTATCGCTTCACAATGATATTTTCTGCACATTCTTGTTAAATTTTTAAGTTTTTCATGCCGGAGTACTATCCATGAGTACTATTCATTTATACGGTACTATTCACAAAGTACTATTCACAAAGTACTATTCACGAGTACTATTCATAAAGTACTATTCACAGGGTATTATTCACTTGGGTACTATTCACCCGGAGTACTATTCATAACAAAAATTGATTTCTTTTCGGTCCAAATCATTTTTGATACATTATCATTCTTGAATTTTACTCCACAGAGCAGTATCATGTTGACAATTGGACAATATTGAATTCTGGATAAATTAAATTATAAATCTTTAAAAATTTATCCTTGAACATGTTTTATTGAATTCTTATATCATTGTCATTATCCTCATGTTTATATTATGTTGAAAGTCATCCGTGGCTTGTAGTGCATAGATGGACTTGGTATGATTATGACCAGGGATTATTCGGTATAATCATGACCGTAATGTTATAAATGATGTGGTAAAAGTCCTCATTGGCCCGTAGTGCATTGATGGACAGTTGTTGGCATCATCATGACAATTGATGAATACACAAATATCATTGGCCCATAGTGCATGGATAATTTGTGGTTGTGATACTAAAGAATATCATTGGCCGTAGTGCAGGGGTGATTCGATGATGTGGATTATTTATTAAGCTAAGTCTAAGCGATAAAAGTGATGAAAAGTCTTTTAAATCATAGAAGATAGTAGATTTTATACTCTACTTGACTCTTCTAATGGATTACTTGTTTCGCTGCAGTTAAACTTGATGTTTGTTATATTTTATCAGTTTAACATTGTTGAAGGCTAACGATAAATTATTTTGTATTATCTTAGTCATAATATTTCTTACTGGGCTAGTTGAGCTCACCCTTTTACTTTCATTGTTCTCTTGAGAAATGAGAAGAAGCGTAAATCGGGACTAGTCGAGGAGCTGAGTGGCGGTCCGAGATGATCGCATTAGTAGTTCTCACTATTCTATGAAATAGTGTGATAATAAATGTATTGAGGACTCCATTTGAGTTGAATACTGTCTAGAAGACTGTGACGCCCCCAAAATAGGTATACGACACCCATTCTGAGTCGCCAAATACATGGTACAGAAACAACTACAACTTTATTAATACAATTGTCGTGTAAAATAAGACAACACTTAAACTGTGAGTTTAAATACAAATATTGTCATCTAGACAATATCCACACTCAAATAAGTCCTCATTACAATTATTAATACACTATTTTACAGAATAGTGAGGACTACTAGAACCACTTCTAGAACCATCATTCCACACCCCGACTAGTACTCGCTACATTCTCGCCTCCTGAGAAGAAAAATGGAACAACAACGAAAAGGGTGAGCTCAACTAGCCCAGTAAAGAACATTATGACTAAGATAATATAAAACAAATTATCATTAGTCTTCAACAGGGAAATATCTAATAGAATACAATAGACAATAAGTTTTAAATCAATATTCGTAGCGAAAATAATAATTCATTAGAAGAGTTAAGTAGAGAATGAAATCTACTATCTTCTATATATGAATTTAAAAGTTCATCGTCTATCTTTTATCCCTGTAACATCAATCAATATATATCTGGAATTAAATATTCATCTTTGCACTACAGGCCAAAGATATTCATCAGTTGATCATGTTCATCTAAACACATGTTCATCTTTGCACTACGGGCCAAAGATATTCATCAAAAATCATTCATCTTTGCACTACAGGCCAAAGATATTCAGTTATATCATCATATAGGACTGAGCATGATGAAAAATATTTTAAAGAAAACGAATCCAGTGAAACAAAAGAACAAATATTAGGGATTCGTACTTTAAACAATCCAAGTTCAAAAATACTTCATAAATAACAAGAGTGGAGTAAAATTAAAGAATGAAGACCAAAACATAGATCCAATCAAAGATAGGAATCATAACAGACAATCTTGGACATAGAAAAGAAAATTTAATTTTTTTGTGAATAGTGTCGTATTCGTGAATAGTGTCGTATACGTGAATAGTAACTCCGACACTAAAAGATAGAAATTTCACAAAAAAAATCATCATGCTTCGTGAATAGTACTCGTGAATAGTAACTCATGAATAGTAATTTGTGAATAGTAACTCATGAATAGTAACTCATAAATAGTAACCCCGACATGAAAAAGTTCCAAATTTGAGAAAAAGTTCCAACGAATGTTTCGGCATAATGATATTGAAGAAATAATATCACTTACGAAGAAAATAACATCCCTTACCTCAAAAGGATAGTACTTAAGACTGGAATACTGGATATAGTGTTGAAAGAACTTGCACCGTATAGCAATACTCAAAGTACTAAAATACTCACAAGAATACGCTCGATAATATAGAGAGAGAAAGAGAGAGAAGATTTCAGTTTCTGGTGTGATTTTCAATTCTAACCTAAGCACCCTATTTATAGAAAAATACTTAGAACTCCAAAGCAGAAAATTTAATAAAATATTAATATATATATATATATTAAATTTTCCTACGCACACCACCAGCTCACAACATCAGCCACCCACCCACAATAAATAAGAAAAATGTTTTTCTCAATTAATTTATTTAAAACTCCAAATAATAATAATTAATTAATCCAGAACTTCAATAATTCATAATAAATAGCCCTTTTGTCAAAAAAATTCGAACCTTATGTCTTTCTATAGGAAATTCCATTATCTACAACTTTCCAGAAGAAAGTTTTTCCAAATTCCAAACAGAAATTGACCGAAATCCACAAACGGACGATTTTACAAGTTATAATCAAATTTCAGTCAAGAAATGGGCTCACAGACATGTTTAACATGTTTTAAACAATTTTTGCAACAAAAATACTCTTCCTCCTCATATACTCATATATCCCACATTCATTGTAAAAAATATCATCATTATTATATTATAATAATATAATTAAATATTATTTTATCAGAAAACATAAAATATCGATTTTCAACCATTGTCACTTTAAAAAAATTTCTCCATCTATATCCACATAAAATGAATATTTTCCTTATCATATAAATCAATAATTAATTATTCACAAATAATATTACGTAATCACAATATTGACAACCGTGAAATTCCTGAGAAAGAGGGGGCTTTCCAATAAGGATTTCTCTTCTTGCCAAGCATTAGGTGACCAAACCTCTCCTTAGATGTGAACTTTCTAGACATTGCCAATTATGTTCTCTAATAATATTATTCAGATAATATTATTTATTTCTTCGATAATGGAAAACACTGTGTAGTAATAATTATTAAAACAACAAGAATATAAAATATCAACGTAGCAATTATTGAATCAATAAAATAAAATATTGAATAAGAATTACTTGTAATAATTATTAGTGCGATACCGTAATGCAATCTGTGCGCAACAATGCGACATCGTGTTTTTAACCACACGGGTATTCCAACAAGATAATCTGCAGAATAACTACGCCGTTATTTATAAATAACTTATACTTGCTTTTCTTCATCCAATCGCTTTCCAAGCATGGAGCCCATTAAAAAGATCGCTACTGTCGCATTTAATATTCCCAGCGACGAAAAGAATATTCCACGACCAAAAAGAATATTCCCAACAAATAATGAATATTTTATAACCACCTGCTTATTTAAAAATATTTGCGCATTTTACCCATAACTAACACATTAATCAATTCAACCCTTACTATTTCAAAATAATAAATAGAGGAAATTAAATTTCATTTATAAAAAGTTGGGGTCTTACAACCTTCCCTTCTTATGAAATTTTGTCCTCGAAATTGACGTACGTACCTTGTATTTCGAAAAGGTGAGGATACCTCTTTTTCATTTCTGATTCTAACTCCCAGGTCATTTCTTCAATAACATGGTTTCTCCACAAAACCTTAACTTGTGGTATAACCTTAGTGCGTAGGACATGTTCTTTCCTATCCAAGATCTTGACAGGTACCTCCTCGTACGTTAAATCTTCGGCTATCTCGTCTGGTTCTAACTCAATAATGTGGTTCGGGTCCTTCACATATTTACGAAGCACAGATATGTGAAAAAACGTTATGAACACGAGACATGCTTGGAGGTAACACGAGTCTATAGGCCACATTTCCTACTCGTTCAAGAATCTGAAATGGACCAATAAATCGTGGATTGAGCTTTTCTCTCTTCCCGAATCTTGTAACTCCCTTCCATGGAGCCACACGCAACAATACATGATCCCCAATACTAAATTCCACGTCATTTCGATGAAGATCCGCATAACTCTTTTGTCGATCGTGTGCCGTTTATATACGTTGTCGAATCATTTGGATCTTTTCTGTAGTCATACGTACCAACTCAGGTCCCAACAATGTTGATTCACCCACCTCATCCCAACATATTGGAGAGCGACACTTTCGTCCATACAATGCTTCGAATGGAGCCACACCTATACTTGCCTGATAACTGTTGTTGTAGGAGAATTCCACCAATGGTAAATACTTATCCCAACTCCCTTTGAAGTCTAGGACACAGAGTCTTAATAGATCTTCAAGAGTTTGAATAGTCCTCTCTGATTGTCCGTCCGTTTGAGGATGGTATGTCGAACTAAATCGTAAATTCGTCCCCATAGCTTTTTGCAAACTAACCCAAAATCTTGAAGTGAATCTTGGGTCACAATCCGAAACTATGGATACTGGCATGCCATGCAATCTCACAATCTCATTTACATACATATGAGCAAGACGTTCAAGGGAATAAGTCTCCCGTATCGGCAACAAATGAGCAGACTTGGTTAATCTATCAACAATAACCCAAATAGCATTTATGCCTTGAGAACCCGTGGGAAGACCCGTAACGAAATCCATGGTAATGTATTCCCACTTCTATTTCGGAATCTCAAGTGGTTACAATGGACCCTTAGGCACTTGATGTTCCGCCTTTACACGTTGACAAGTTAAACACCTCGAGATAAACTTTGCAATCTCTCTCTTCATATTGTTCCACCAAAATGTATGTCGAAGATCACGATACATTTTGGTACTTCCAGGATGGATTGCAAATGGTGCATTATGTGCCTCCATCATGATCTTGTACTTCAAATCAGAATCGTTAGGAACACAAAGTCTGGAGTGGACTCGAAGTATTCCTTCTTCATCGATTCTTGCTTCTAGAATAGTACCTTCTTGCACTTTCTTCTTCATACGCATCAGCTCCGGGTCTGTGGCTTGAGCAACTTTAACTTTTTCGATTAAAGTTGGTTCTATACGTATACTTGACATCATTGCATGGGTCCCCGGAGTCTTGAATTCTATCTTCAGCTTTTGTAAATCACATAAAATAGGCCTTTGTTTTAACAACATCGCACTCTCGTTCCCAAGATATGATCTTCTACTCAACGCGTCACCTACCACGCTGCTTTTCCAGATGGTATTGAATGGTGTGGTCGTAGTCTTTCAATATTTCGAGCCAACTTCGTTGCGCATGTTGTCGAGTTCCTTTTGGGTGAAGAAATATTTGAGGCTTTTATGGTCTGAATATATCTCCACTTTCTCCCCATATAGATAGTGCATCCAGATCTTTAGCGCGAAAACGACTGCTGCCAACTCTAGATCATGAGTAGGATAATTCCTCTCATGCATATTCTTTAAGTTGTCGCGAGGCATAGGCTATGACTTTCCCACGTTGCAGGAGAACACACCCTAACCCTTTGCCCAAAGCATCGATGTAGATAACAAATCTATCCGAACCAGATGGTATTGTCAATACAGGTGCCGAAATGAGTCTCCTCTTGAGATCTTGGAAACTCTTCTCGCATTCCTCGCTCCATACGAATTTTGTATCTTTAAGAGTCAGCTGAGTTAACGGAGTAGCGATTCGAGAAAATCCTTCCACGAATCTTCAATAATAACCATCTAAGCCCAGAAAGCTACGTACTTCGATCACCGTCTTCGGTTGTTCCCAACTTTGTATTGCTTCAATCTTCACCGGGTCAACAGACACTCCATGTGTTGACACCATGTGCCCAAGGAATGCTACTTCCTCAAGCCAAAACTCACATTTCTTTAGCTTGGCATATAGCTTGTTATCACGAAGCCTTTGCAGTACCAGCTTCAAATGGCGCTCATGATCTTCACGGCTTTTGGAATAGATGAGGATGTCATCAATAAAGACAACAACGAACTGATCCAAATATTCCTTGAATACTCGATTCATCATATCCATGAAAGCAGCAGGAGCATTAGTCAATCCAAAAGACATGACTAAGAATTCATAATGCCTGTCTCGAAGTTCTCGAAGCGGCTTTGGAATATCCTCAGTTTTAACCTTCAGCTGATGATATCCAAAACGAAGATCGATCTTTGAAAAGAATTGCTCTCCTTGTAACTGGTCAAACAGGTCATCAATACGAGGTAGCGGATACCTAATCTTGATGGTGACATAGTTCAATTCTCGATAGTCAATAGAAAGTCGCATACTTCCGTCTTTCTTCTTTACAAATAAAATAGGAGCACCCCAAGGAGATGTACTAGGACGAATGAAACCGATGTCCAACAACTCCTGTAGTTGAACCTTTAACTCCTGAAGTTCAATAGGATCCATTCGATATGGGGTTTTAGAAATGGGCTTTATACCAGGTTCAAGATCAATAAAGAATTCAACTTCACGTTCCGAGGGTAGACCGGGAAGTTCTTCAGGAAATACGTCAAGAAAGTCAATAACAACAGGAATATTATTTAAATCTGACGTGTCTTTATTCAAATCCATAACATGGGCTAAGAAAGCTTGACATCCGTTTTTTAATAAACGAATGGCTTTATGGCTTGATATAACAGTGATTTATTTTAATGGTTTAGTTGTTTGAATTCGACAACAAAGGTTGTTAGGAATTATAAAACTAACAACCTTACAAAAATAATCAATTTTGGCATGATGAGTAGTTAACCAATCAATCCCTAAAATCACATCAAAAACAAGTATCTTTAAAGAGATAAGGTCAACAGGTAATATGATGGTGCCAACTTAGATCAAACAATATTTATAAACAGTGGATGTGATCAAAGTTTCTCCTAACGGAGTTTCCACAGATAGGTCAAAGTCTAATTTCTCCGGAGTCAAATTTAAACGTTGAGCACAAGTAGGAGAGATAAATGAATGGGTAGAACCGGTATCTAATAAGGTAGAAACTTCGTAAGAGTTTATGATTAGCTTACCCATGATCACCTCGTTTGGGTTCCTTGCACTTTGACCAGTCACGACAAATGCTCTTCCAGGAACCGTTGACTTTGACTTTTCTGGGACAGCCTTTTGAGTCATCATCCCTGCTGGACTTGGTTTTGCTACAGTACAATCTCAAGCGATATGTCCTTCCTTTCCACAATTATAGCATACCTTAAACTGTTGTGGACAGTTTGGGCTGATATGTCCGTCCCTCTTTTCCACATTTATAGCATACGACCAGTGGTCGTTCTCTTCCCTTAAAACCAGTTGTTGTTGGTGCTGACGTCTTCACATTGTCAGTGTTGAATTTCCTCTTTTTAAAATCTCCCCCCGACTCGCTTCTTCTATTTTCATGGCCACGATTACCACCAGAGTGGTTACCGCTTTTGTCTGAATGTTTTCCTCCCCGCTGGTTTTCATTGCTCCGATGACTATTGCCACCGGTATGACCCTGGTTGCGGTCCCTTGGTTGAATGTACTCGTTATCTCGCTCTAATTATTGAGCCATGTTGACAACATCTGAATATAAAAAAAAATTATGAGAGATAAGATTGTTAGTTCCTAGTTGGCACAATAGTTATCTAGTAGGGGGGTTGAATAGATATTTAAAAATCTTCTCCTTTTAAACTAGTTCTTTGATAATGATTAAAACTTAGCGGACCTAATATTTGTTTTAATCTTCTTTACTAAGCAATGGAGTAATGAGGGTGAGGCAGTTATGGCAGTTATAACAGATATAGTAGTTATGATATGAATGTAAATGACACAGTCATTTTTAAGTGGTTCAGAGCACTTAAAGCTCCTAGTCCACTCTTCTACTCAACGAGTAGGATATCCACTAAGGATGTCTGTTACAACTTCTGAATCACACAGATTCCTTCTAGACCAGCAGTCTAGGAACTTCTTAGTTCACTCTTGAACTCTTCAAGTCTAGCAGACTTGGCTTTCTTACAGTTCACTACGAACTCTTCAAGTCCAGCAGACTTAGTACTCTTCTTCAGTTGGTTGATAATGTTGTGTTCTTGATGGTTGCTACTCAGTCGCTGTGTAAGCACTTATTCTAAGGAACTGGGTAACTGAGCAAGCTTTGCAATATCTCAGATCGTAGAGTTGAGCTTGAGAGAGATGTTCACGTTGTTTGTTCAATGCTTGCTTAGTTCTCTCTTATCTGTCTGATCTATATATATGTGATGTTGAAAACTATCCATTGGATCCATCCGTTGTGGCATTAAATGCATCTGAACTTTCTGTACTATGATGGAGACATTTCTGCACATCTTCTGAATTCTGCATTCTGGCCCACTGACACTGCAGGCTGCTTTCTCACCTACCACCTGCAAAGGTGTTTTGTCCCTCTTACCCATGGTACTATCCTTAGCTTCTTCAATACGCTTCTTTGTTGCATACTAAGGATATTACATATATTCTGGGACTGATGAGTACTGCAGCGTCTAGGATCCATTTCTCACATATTAAAATCACAGATCATGAGGCTCGACGTCTTCTGACATGACAGATGATGCTCTGCGATTTGGATCGTGGTGTTCTACGATTCAGATCATAGCGTCTTTGACATCATTGCACACTACGATGCTATCAGTTGAGAGCACTACGATTTCCCTTAAACCTTTGCACACTATGATCTTCACTTGCTCGTGTTGTTGACTCTACGTTCCCGAGAGCACACTACGATCGTTGACTTGTAAACTTCATGTTTCCTTCAGCATACTACGATCGTGGAGATAGCTCGGCAGACGTTGGGACTACTCTACGATTTCCTAAGAGTCCCTTCAAGGCAGGCATACTATGATCTTCAGGCTCTACGTTTTCTACCTTGACTTCAGCAATGTTGATCAGATTGATGCACTATGATTTCTTCAATACTAGTCTATTACATCTCCAGATCAACCTAACAGTTTTGATATTTCTATCTTTACATTCCCTAACAGAATGGTACACGTTGAGAGCTCAGATCAACCTAACAATTTGATATATCACTAAGTCCTTGTACATGTATTCATTGAAGGACCTTACAAATAATCATTAACATATACATTAAAACATCAAATCATAATATGTATTCTCCCAACAATCTCCCCCTATTTGATGTTGACATAACCAAGGAGATTTGTTGTCATGATTATTAGTGACTAGATGCATTTGCAGGAAAATTAAACATGACTTAGTATTTCAGTGATCAGCTAAAATTTCTAGAGAATAAGCATGAATTTATTGATGATCAGAAGACATTACAATTCAGCATTACATCATTAGGAAATTTAAGTTTCAACTTATCTCTGTTTCCTTGACCTCTTTAGTGGAGGTGGGTTGGCGTACTTATCAGCCCTTCTTTTTCTTTGAGCTTCCTCTTTTCTGCCTAACTCTTCCAGCTCGCTTAGACTTAGTATTGGATTCTCCTTATGCTTGTGCATGAATGCAGGATCTCCAGTTGGCATTCTTATGCGTACAGTAAACACATCTTGTGAGCTGGGAGTTGACTCCTGACGGCTTAATGGTATAGCCATTACAATTCTCTGTTGATCAGATCGTTGAGTTTGACTGTGGAAATGTCTTGCAGGAGGGCTTCGTGATGCTTGAGCTTGATATTGTCCTCTTCCCCTTTCTTGAGTTCCATGACCTCCTCCGCCTCGCTTTGTCCTCCCCGAACTCCTTTCCTTTATTCTCCCCTTTATGTCAAGATCAAGGGTTTGAATATCGGCAGACGATCGATTAACACCTTGGACAAGCTTCGCTTGATTGGCTTTGTATCTCGAGCAATGTCCTCTATTTTCCTTGATTTGTTTTTAGATCTTGCTTCTTTGTTTTGGAGAACCGAAAGAATCATATCATTATGTTTTTCCCGATTTGCATAAGATTTACGGAAGTCGTAGATGCGAAGCTTTCAAGTTGAGGATATTGTCCAAAGATAATTGTATGTTTAAGGTCTTGGTGTTTCGCATTTCGAGTATGACCTCTCTTTTGTCAAAAACTATCTCGAAGTGGATCTCATCTTTGTCCGACATACTCTTGAGATCTCTTTGATAATTTCCCTTAGCCTCTTTGTAAGCTCGATATTCATAGTGCTGTGGAAATTATTTGCAACTGTGATCATTTGATTCAAATTTTGATATTGATGAGGTCGAGTGAGTTTCGGACTTGCTTCTATAGACGTGACCATTTTCTCGTAAGTTTCTTTCAAGTCATCCTTGGTAGGCAGGCTTGGGAGAGTATCATTTGCTTGTGGATTGTTAATTGGAGGGGTTCTCTGTTGGGATTGATCTTGCAAGTTGTAAAGAGCGAGATCAAGACTAAAGTAGTCATTTGATGAGGAGGAAGGTATATCAGATGGAGGGGCTTGGGTTTGGATGTCTGGGATAGGAGACTCTACGATTTCGATGTGGAACTCTACGATGTAGTTGGAGTCTGGAATCGTAGAGGTGGTGATTTGTGGTTGCAGGGTAAAGTTGACTTCATTTGGTTCTTCAGTTACAGAATTTTGGGATTCTGTAATTGGAAATTGGTTTACTGGATTGAGAGTCACTTCCAACCATCGAGGGAATTCATAAAAATAGCTAAATGAAGATGATGGTAAGTGATTAACTCTGAATTTGGTAGGAATAGACAATACCTCAAATTTGTCTTTTGTTTTAGATGAGGAATGGTTGGTAAGCAGCTTCTTGGCAAAGATAAATTTCCCTGGAAATCCATGAGCCAAAACTGAGATGGCTGGATATTCCTTGAAGCTCTAGAACATGTGATCCCATGAGTTCAGGATTTGAGCTTGATGGTATGCCATCATGGGTAGATAGGAAAACAGTTGAGTGTACAGATAGCTCCTATATCCATCTTTTCAAACACCAGTGATTTGAAGATCATCATCATCTTCTTCCTCTTCACTATCTTCATTTGAGGATTCCATTATCTCAATGGGCTCTTGATGACCTTTTACTGGTTCCTCTTCATGTCTGGTAAGGACATCTTGATTTTGGGCAGGAATCTCCTCTTCTGTCGAGTGGATATTATGAGGCTCCCCCTCAGCATGATCATCTTCTTGTAGATTTAGCAAGTCCCCCTTAGCTGGAACATCTTCTTGAGAGATCAGAAACTCCCCCTCAGCTGGAACATCTTCTTGAGCTGTAGATTTCTCCCCCTCAGCCGGAGCACTTGTGACTCCCCCAAAATAGGTTCATTCCATCAAACCCATTCTGATTCGCCAAATACATGGTACAGAAAACAACTACAACTTTATTACAACAATTGTCGTGCAAAATACAACAACACATATGCTGTGAGTTTGGATACAAATATATACCAACCAGAACTCCGACACCAACTTTAGATAAGACGTCACAATGACACCTTACATAAAGGTATAGTCAAAAACTGTTTTAGAAATTAGAATCTTTAGGAAGTGCTCAAGGAAACCTTTGTACATGGGAGACCATGCTTCTAGGTTATGATAGATATCATATAGCCACAGAATTATCCTTGGTTGACCAAATAGACCCCAAAGAAAAACGAGAAGATTACTATCATATTCTTCCCAATGGTGAGTCTTCTCTTGACATATCATTATCTCCATTGTCTCTAATTGGGAATTATACTTCAACCAAACTCCAGTTCATCTTTGCACTACTGGCCAAAGATATTCAACAACATGTCATCTTTGCACTATAGGCCAAAGATATTCATCAACAAGTCATCTTTGCACTACAGGACAAAGATATTCATCAACAAGTCATCTTTGCACTACAGGCCAAAGATATTCAACAACAGGTCATCTTTGCATTACGAGCCAAAGATATTCATCAGAAATCATTCATCTTTGCACTACAGGCCAAAGATATTCAGTTATATCATCATTTAGGACTGAGGATGATGCAAAATATTTTAAAGAAAACGAATCCAGTGAAACAAAAGAACAAATATTAAGGATTCGTACTTTAAACAATCTGAGTTCGAAAATACTTCATAAATAACCAGAGTGGAGTAAAATTCAAGAATAAAGACCAAAACATAGATCCAATCAAAGATAGAAACTATAACAGACAATCTTCGACATAGAAAAGAAAAAATTTAATTTTTCTCGAATAAATAGTGTCGTGATTCATGAATAATTGTCGATATCGTGAATAGTAACTCCGACACCAAAAGATAGAAATTTCACAAAAAATATCATCATGCTTCGAGAATAGTACTCGTGAATAGTAACTTGTGAATAGTAACTCATGAATAGTAACTCGTGAATAGTAACTCATGAATAGTAACCCCGACATGAAAAGTTCCAAATTTGATAAAAAGTTTCAACCAATATTTCGGCATAATGATATTGAAGAAATAATATCATTTACGAAGAAAATAACATCTCTTACCATCCCTTACAATCCCTTATTATCCCTTACTATCCCTTACCTCAAAAGAGCAGTACTTCTGACTGGAATAACATTGAACGAACTTGCACAGTATAGCAACACTCAAGATATCAAAATACTCACAAGAATACACTCGATAATATAGAGAGAGAAATAGAGAGAAAACTTCAGTTTCTGGTGTGATTTTCAATTCTAACCTAAGCACCCTATTTATAGGAAAATGCTTAGAACACCAAAGCAGAAAACTTAATATAATATTAATATATATATCAAAAATTCTTACGCCCACTTTCTCAGATCTGAATTCAGCCAACAAAGAATAACAAAAACAAAAAAAAACGTTTTTGTTATTAAAACTTTCAAAAATCAATTATTTCGGAACTTCAGAACTTCTATAATTCATAATAAATAGCCCTTTTATCAGAAAATTGAATCTCGCGACTTTTTATAGGAAATTCAATTCTCTACAACTTTGCGTAAGAAAGTTTTCCAAATTCCAAATGTAAATTGACCAAATCCACAACCAAGCGATTTTACAAAGCTATAATCAAATTTCAGTCAAAATTTGTGTCCACCAACATGTTTAACATGTTTTAAACATTTATTGCAACAAAAATACTCCTCCTCCTCATTTACTCATATATCCCACATTCATTATAAAAATATCATCATTATTATATTATAATAAAATATTATTTTATCGTAAAAGGTAAAATATCGATTTTCAACAATTGTCACTTTAAAAATTTTCTCCATCTATATCCATATAAAATGAATATTTTCCTTATCATATAAATCAATAATTAATTATTCACAAACAATATTACGTAATCACAATAATGACAACCAGTGCGCTTCCTGTGAAAGAGGGGCTTTCTAATAAGGATTTCTCCTTACTAAAGACAAGCAATTAGGTGACCAAACCTCTCCTGTAGATAAACTTTCTAGACATTGCCAATAATGTTATCTAATAATATTATTCATAATATGAATTATTGCTTCGATAATGGAAAATAATGTAGTGATAATTAAAAACAACAGAATATAAAATATCAACGCAAAGAATTATCGAATCAATAAAATATCGAATAAAGAATTACCGTAATAATTATCGAGTAGTGTATTCTTACGTAAGAATCAATAATTGGTGTAATACCGCAAAGCTACCGCGTTGTGCAACGCCAGACATCGTGTTTTTAACCACCGGGTATTCCAACAAGTGTTAGCATGTAATAATTACGCCAATTATTTATAAAAACTCAAATTTGTCATTTTCTTCATCCGACGCTTATTCTCATTATGTGGCCCACAAATGGTCATACTATTGGTCAATTTAATATTCTCTCGATGAAAAGAATATTCCACGACCAAACGAATATTCCCCGACAACAATGAGTATTTTATAACCACTTGCTTATTTAAAAAAATTCATATATCACCCTTAACTTTAACTTTTATCAATTTAACCATTTCCTGAATAGTAATTATAAGAAAAATTGAATACTTTTATTTCATAAAATTCGGGGTCTTACAATCTCCCCTCCTTATGAAATTTCGTCCCCAAAATTTACGTACCTGGTATTTCAAAGAGTTGAGAATACCTTGCTTTCATTTCAGATTCCATCTTTCCTGTCATCATGATTTCTCCATTGCTCATCTCCTGTATTTCAGATATCATTCTAGAATACAACTTCAAAAACAAAGGTTAATTTAACAAATTAACATATCACATAATATCCCGATATTATGACTGACCAACAAATAACCTTAGGTAGGACACACTAGAGAAGGATTTACTCATCTCTCCCCTCCTAGTTCTAATCCCGATCTCCGTCAGAGATCATATCCCTAAGCTCTGATACCAACTGTGACGCCCCCAAAATAGGTCCATTCCATCCAACCCATTCCGAGTCGCCAAATATATGGTACAGAAAACAACTACAACTTTATTACAACAATTATCGTGCAAAATAGAATACCACATATGCTGTGAGTTTGGATGCAAATATATACCAACTGTAACTCTGGACACCAACTTTGGATAGCACGTCACAATGACACCTTACATAAAGGTATAATCAAAAACTGTTTTAGAAATTAGAATCTTTGGGAAGTGCTCAAGGAAACCTTCGTATACGGGAGGCCATGCTTACAGGTTATGATAGATATCATATGGCCACGTAATTATCCTCGGTCAACCTAATAGACCCCAAAGAAAAACGAGAAGATTACTATCATATTCTTCCCAATGGTGAGTCTTCTCTTGACATATCATTATCTCCACTGTCTCTAATTGGGAATTATACTTCAACCAAACTCCAAGATTATATAGGTAATGCTCGTATATATACTCCGCAAGTGGATGAGCACAACCTTGTCTTATGATAACACGAGGTTGTATGTCATTAGACATCTTGTATGATAGTGGCAAAACACCCTTCCAAGTTAAATTTACCTCACCTCAACATCTATGGACCACCGCTCTATTCCCCGTTATTCCCTCATCATTCCCAAATTTACACTTTTATTACCCCGACAGAATTGTGAAGCAAAAGGGTGAGCACAACTAGCTCAAGAAAGAATATCATGACTAAAGATAAATAAATTATCAATAGCCTTCAACAAAGAATAAATCGTAGATTTAGAACATATGATAGATGATAAAACTTTTCAACCATAGTCAGCAGCGAACGAGCAATCCATTAGAAGAGTTAAATAGACCTTAAAGTCTATTATCTTCTATGTTAAAAATCCACCAACAATGTTTTATCCTCGTAACATCAATCAACAGCTTCGTCCACAATCATATGAATAACTCATAATCATAATTGTGATTCTAAATTTCTCTTCGCATCCAGACGAAGATAATTTTCATCACCGCCTTTACCCGAAACATCAAAGATCATGGTTATACCAAATCACAGCTTCCGCTTCATAATCATACTAATAAATTCATCTTTGCACTACGGGCCAAAGATATTCATCAACAGTTCATCTTTGCACTACTGGCCAAAGATATTCAACAACATGTCATCTTTCCACTATAGGCCAAAGATATTCATCAACAAGTCATCTTTGCACTACAGGCCAAAGATATTCATCAACAAGTCATCTTTGCACTACAGGCCAAAGATATTCAACAATAGGTCATCTTTGCGTTACGAGCCAAAGATATTCATCAGAAATCATTCATCTTTGCACTACAGGCCAAAGATATTCAGTTATATCATCATTTAGGACTGAGGATGATGCAAAATATTTTAAAGAAAACGAATCCAGTGAAATAAAAGAACAAATATTAAAGATTCGTACTTTAAACAATCCAAGTTTAAAAATACTTCATAAATAACCAGAGTGGAGTAAAATTCAAGAATAAAGACCAAAACATAGATCCAATCAAAGATAGGAACTATAACAGACAATCTTAGACATAAAAAAGAAAATTTAATTTTTCTGTGAATAGTGCCGTATTCGTGAATAGTGTTGTATATGTGAATAGTAACTCCGACACCAAAAGATAGAAATTTCACAAAAAACATCATCATACTTCGTGAATAGTACTTGTGAATAGTAACTCGTGAATAAGAACTCATGAATAAATATTAACTCAATAGTAACTCATAATAAGAACTCCACATGAAAAAAGTTCTAAATTTGATAAAAAGTTTTAACCAATATTTCGGCATAATGATATTGAAGAAATAATATCATTTACGAAGAAAATAACATCCCTTACCATCCCTTACAATCCCTTACTATCCCTTACCTCAAAAGAGAGCAAGATTTCAGACCGAATAACGAATCTAACTTGCACCGTATAGCAACTCTCAAGATATCAAAATACTCACAAGAATACACTCGATAATATAGAGAGAGAAATAGAGAGAAAACTTCAGTTTCTAGTGTGATTTTCAATTCTAACCAAAGCACCCTATTTATAGGAAAATGCATAGAACACCAAAGCAGAAAATTTAATATAATATTAATATATATATATATATATATATATATATCAAAAATTCTTACGCCCACTTTCTCATATCTGAATTCAGCCAACAAAGAATAACAAAAACAAAAAAAAAGTTTTTGTTATTAAAAATAATTAAAACTTTCAAAAATCAATTATTTCGGAACTTCAGAACTTCTATAATTCATAATAAATAGCCCTTTTATCAGAAAATTCAAATTTTGCGAATTTTTATAGGAAATTCAATTCTCTACAACTTTGCAGAAGAAAGTTTTTCCAAATTCCAAACAAAAATTGACCAAAATACACAAACGGGCGATTTTACAGGTTATAATCAAATTTCAGTCAAAATTTGTGTCCGCCAACATGTTTAACATGTTTTAAACATTTATTGCAACAAAAATACTCCTCCTCCTCATTTACTCATATATCCCACATTCATTGTAAAAATATCATCATTATTATATTATAATAAAATATTATTTTATCAGCAAAGATAAAATATCGATTTTCAACAATTGTCACTTTAAAAAATTTCTCCATCTATATCCATATAAAATGAATATTTTCCTTATCATATAAATCAATAATTAATTATTCACAAATAATATTACGTAATCACAATAATGACAACCAGCAGCTTCCTGTGAGAGAGGCTTTTCCAATAAGGATTTCTCATCTTATCTTGCAAGCAATTAGGTGACCAAACCTCTCCTTAGATAGAACTTTCTAGACATTGCCAATAATGTTATCTAATAATATTATTCAGATAATATGAATTATTGCTTCGATAATAGAAAATACCGTAGTGACAATTAAAACAACAAGAATATAAAATATCAATGCAAAGAATTATCAATCAATAAAATAATGAATAAAGAATTATCGTAATAATTATTTAGTGTCTTCACGTAAGAATCAATAATTGGTGTAATACCGCAGTGCTATCGCAAGAACAACGCGTAGACATCGTGTTTTAACCAACAATGTTTATTTAACAATTACGCCGCTATTTATAAAAACTCAAATTTGTCATTTTCTTCATCCGATGCTTATTCTCATATGGGGCCCACAAAATGGTCGCACCGTCGCATTTAATATTCTCCGGCTGCGTAAAGAATATTCCACGACCAAACGAATATTCCCCGACAACAATGAGTATTTTATAACCACTTACTTATTTAAAAAAATTTCATATATCACCCTTAACTTTAACTTTTATCAATTTAACCATTTACTGAATAGTAATTATAAGAAAAATTGAATACTTTTATTTCATAAAATTCGGGGTCTTACAACACTGTCCTCTTTATTTGCTTGGGACAGTTCTTCTTTTGCAGCCATATTCTTGGCTACCTTTTTCAGCACCTTTTCATTTTCAAGAATATACTTCTTGACCAGCTTTCTTTTTGATTTGCTGGGTTTAGACACAACTTCTGAACTCTCTTGAGTCTTAGCTTTGTCATGTTAAACAGCCACTCTTCTTGAAGCAACTTCCTCCATTTCTGCCACACTTGCCCGGTCTCGAGAATGTTGAGAGACTCTACGATAAAATAATCGCTTGGTCTTTTGGACTTATGACCAGCTTTTGTTCTTCTTTAGGATCTGTGATATAGTGGCTTGATCCTCTTCTGGCTTCGTCTTCTTCACGCTTCTTCTTTCTCAAATTTCCTTAGAGTTTCTATATCAGAGGACTCTACAGGAATGTCAGTTGTAGATCCTTGAGGCTCTTCGATCTGTCTAGCCCTTAGCTTTCTCTTATCCTTACTTTTTCTGGCAAGAACAGAGGGTTCTCCCTTGTTGGCTTCTCCTTCTTCTTCAGCTTCTTCCTTGACAACAAACATGTTTCCTGGAATGCCTGCGTTTTGTAGATCCCCAGTTCTTCCACTAGACTTTGTCATCATTCGCACATACTCAGCAGGGTTTCTCTTCCAGTTTTTAAACAACTGCTGGGTCATTCTTCGATTTGGGTTGATGGCTTCTCCCTCTTCATCCCCAATTTTTTCACCCAGTACTGATTGCAAAATGATACTTATGAAACGCCCATATATCATCTTTTAAGGGCTTTTTGATTTCTTCGAGTTGAGGATCCACCTTCCGATCCACTCGAGTAATACAGCTCCATAGTTGAGTTGTATGCCATTAAACATGGCCGTCATGAGCTTAAGTTGAGCTACATTCACCGAGTCATGACCTGAGCTCTTGCAGCAGATGCATTTTCCTTAGACTCTCTTAGAAGTTTATGTTGTCTAAGAATGAGTGCCCTTCATTCTTGAAACCTAGGGCCAGATTGAAGTCCTCTTCCCTTAGTCTCATTTCTACTCCCTTTACTCGAGTAGTGATGGTGTTGTGTTCGAACACACCATTCTTATAGAACTCATTCACTAGCTTGTGATAGATGAGTGTATCGGTGCTCAACGCCTCTTCGAGACCCGCCTTCTTAAGTAAGGCCAGCGTCTTGTGAAATTTTGGTGGAGCAGTCTTGAACTCGTCGAAGCAGAGTCTGTAGCCTGAAACCACATTTCAAGCAGCCATTGATTCTGTAGTTGGAGATGAGATTCGACTGAGCTTTCTGCTGATTTAGGGTTTTTCTTTGAGAGAGAGAGAGAGGATGAGAGATAATCTTTTGAACTTCAGATTTCAAAAACATGATTTCAATTTGTACTTGTAACTTTCCTCTCTCTTTTTCACTTAGTGGGACAGGAGTCGATTTTTGCTTGGCTCTACGATTTTGACTGTGCAGGAATGTACTGATTTGCCCTTGGCTTTTTCAGAGCTGAGGTGTCCTTAGGAAGACTACGATCGTTGAGGTAGTCTTATGTTCGTTGAGTCTGTCCTGCGATTGTAGAGTCTATCCTATGATCATCGAGTCTGTCTGGCAGTCGTTGAGTCTGATCAGCATTCGTTGAGTTTGTCCTACGATCGTCGAGTCTGTCCTACGATCGTCGAGTCTGTCTGGCAGTCGTTGAGTCTGATCAGCATTCGTTAAGTCTGTCCTACAATCGTCGAGTCTGTCCGAATCCTTGTGATGAGTTTTTGATAAAGTATTCTTTTAAGGCAGCTCAGGAAGGGCCAACCTCTTGGAGAGATTCAAGGGTTAGGTTTGCTCCTGAGCCACCTCTTAGAGAGATTGCTTTGTTATGAAGCTTGTCATCACAGGATGAGCTTTTTTCATCGTTGAGTCTGCACTAAGATGGTTGAGTCCTTGCTACGATCGTTGAGGTAGTTATGCATTACTTTCTACGATCGTGAACTTCCCTTAATCATGTCTACAATTTTGAGTTCAAATTTGTATTCTGGCTATGGTGGTTAGCACAATCTAGAGCATATATTTCATGGTTGTAGATTTAGCATTTCTAGCTCACATATTAACTTATTAAATCTAGATTCATCTAGTGGTTTTGTAAAAACATCAGCAAGTTGATTTTCAGTAGGGATATATTGTAAAGATATAGTTCCATTTTGCACATGATCCCTAATGAAGTGATACCTTATTTCTATATGCTTGGTCTTAGAATGCATGACAGGATTATAAGTTATTGCTATGGCACATGTGTTATCACAGTGTATGGGAATAGATTTGAAATCGAACCCATAGTCGCCTAGTGATTTCTCATCCATAGGATCTCGAAAGTACAAAGAAATGCCAAAGAAAGAATATATTCACTTTTAGCAAAAAGTAGACACCGAAGTTTTGCTTTTTGCTAAACCAAGACACAAGTTTGTTTCCAAGAAGTTGACGGGTGCCACTGGTACTTTTTCTATCTATTTTGCATCCCGCAAAATCAAAGATCTCATGTATCCTATTAGTTCAAAATGAGGATTCCTTGGGATACCACAAACCAAGTAGGGTGTACCCTTGAGATACCAAGATCCTCTTTACACGTTACATAAATGTGACTCTTTAGGGTTAGCCCGAAATCTAGCATATATGCATGTTGCAAACATTATATCCGGTCTCATCGCGCTTAGGTATAAAAGAGACCCTATCATACCTCTCGTATTGAGTGATATCAATACTTTTACCTTTCTCATCCTTGTCGAGCTTGGTTGCAGAGGAGCAATTGTTGTTTTCATGGGAGAGGCTGATTCCATGCCATACTTCTTTAGTAGGTCTTTGATGTACTTGGCTTGGTTTATGAAAATTCCTTCTTCAGTCTGTTTTACTTGCAGTCCAAGGAAGAAGTTCAGCTCACCCATCATGCTCATTTCAAACTTGCTCTGCATTAGCTTAGAGAATCTCTTGCATAACTTTTCGTCAGTAGAACCAAAGATAATGTCTTCAACATAGATTTGAACTAGTAAGACTTTGTCTTTATGCTTTCTAAGAAATGGTGTGGTATCTACTCTACCTCTAGTGAACCCATTTTCGATTAAGAAGTTAGTCAGTGTTTCATACCATGTTCTAGGTGCTTGTTTAAGACCATATAAGGCTTTATCTAATCTATAGACATAATTGGAAAGAGATGGATTGATGAAACCTGGAGGTTGCTCTATATAGACTTCTTCTTGGAGTTCTCCATTTAGAAATGCACTCTTGACATCCATCTGGAAGACTTTAAACTTCATGTGAGCCGCAAAGGCAAGAAAGATTCTGATGGCTTCTAGTCTGGCAACAGGTGCAAATGTCTCATCGTAGTCGATACCTTCTTCTTGAGAATAACCCTTTGCCACTAATCTTGCCTTGTTTCTGGTTATGACCCCATCTTCATCCATTTTGTTTCTGAAGACCCACTTAGTTTCTATCACAGGATGGCTCTTTGGTCTTGGTACCAATCTCCATACTTTACTTCGTTCAAATTGGTTGAGCTCTTCCTGCATTGCTTCTATCCAACTGGAGTCTTCCATAGCATCCTCTATCTTTTTTGGCTCTATTTGTGACAGGAAGCTTAGATAAAAACATTCATTCTGAGTAGCAGCTCTTGTTTTGACTCTAGCACTCGGATCTCCAATGATTAGATCCTGAGTGTGATCTCTTGCCCATCTGTTATCGGTTGGGACATTTGTCCTGATGCCTTCTTGTTTTAAATCTTCAAGGTCTATTTCTTCTTCTTGGAGTGGAGGCTCGCTGTCTTGCATGGACCTCTCTATGATCACATTCTCATGCTCTATGATTTCACTATCTGGCACTGCGATCGTAGTGTTGAGCTCGATGACTTCATTCGTAGTGTCTACACTTTCGGTCGTAGTGTCTTGAGGTACTGTTTTGTCTAAGTCAGTTTCATCAAAGATGATGTGTATTGAGACTTCAACATTTAGTGTCTTCTTGTTGAACACCCTGTAAGCCTTGCTGTCTGTGGCATATCCAAGAAAGATTCCTTCGTTTGACTTGGGCTGGAATTTTGTCAGATACTGCTTTCCATTGTTGAGAATATAGCAAGCACATCCAAAGACATGAAAGTAGCTAACACTTGGCTTCCTTCCTTTCCACAGTTCGTAGGGCGTCTTCTTGATCGTAGAGTGAATTAATGATCTGCTCGTACGTGTAGCATGCAAGGTGTTGGCGACTTCCGCCTGATATTCAAGCGAGACGAAGTTACATTAGTAGAGTCCTTCCAAATTTATCGTCGGTTCTGTTTTTCTTTCAAAGAACTCCATTTTGTTGAGGAGTTCGTGGAGCTAAGAAGTTATAACTGATGCCATTGTCTGAGCAGAACTTGTCTATTTCTGAGAAATCAAATTCTCTTCCATGATCACTCCTTATGGCCTTGATTTTCTCTCCTTTCTCGTTCATCACCAGTCTGAACATCTTGATTAATTCGGAGCTCGTTTCATCCTTTGAGGTTAGGAAGAATACCCATGTGAATCTGGTGTAGTCGTCAACTATGACTAGAGAGTATCTTTTTCCTCCAAGACTAGTTGTTGGGATTGGCCCAAAGACATCCATGTGGAGCAACTGCATGGGGCTTGTCAATGGAGTTGGCAGTCTTACTCTTGAATGAGCTTCTGGTTTGCTTTCCAAGCTGGCAGGCGTTGCATGGCCTTTCTTTCACAAAGTTAAAATTTGGTAGGCCAGCTACGAGGTCTTTTGATGCCAGTTTGGACATGCTTTTGAAGTTTAAGTGAGACAGCCTTATATGCCATAGCCAGCTCATTTCCTCGGATGCTTTTGCCAGAAAACATATTGTCTCATCAGAGCTTAGTTGACCACGATCCAATGTGTAGACATTTCCTTCTCTTGTTCCGGACAACTTTACGGCAGATGTCTTCAAATCTCTGACTTGACACTGATTGTTGAGAAATGTTACTTGGTGACCCTTGTCGCAGAGTTGGCTGATACTTAGAAGGTTGTGTTGGAGTCCTTCCACATAAGCTACTTTGCAGAAAGATACTGCACCATTGCCAGCAGAGCCATATCCTCTTGTCTATCCCGAGCCGTTATCTCCAAAGATGACTGAGGGACCCTCCTTTTCTATGTAGTTAGATAGTAGAGCTTTGTTCCCTGTCATATGCCTCGAGCATCCATTGTCCAGATACCATGTTGAGGTCGTGGAGCTCTTTTCCTGTCAAAATATTTGAACCTTCATTTTGGTACCCATATTTGCATGGGTCCTTCATTGTTAGTACCTTTGGGGACCCAGATCTGTCTAATCTTGGGTCTCACATGCATGGAGTTATAATAACATTTTGTGGTCCTATGACCATATTTATTGCATATGAAACATCTATTATGATGCATGCCTGTGTGTGCATGATGATTCATCTTCCATTTGGACTTGTGTGGTTCCTTAGTTAACCTTCTGTTAAACTGATTCTCTTTCTTTCACGTGTCCTTAGGTTTCATAAATAGTGATGAGTGTGCCTTACCTCTACTGTACCTTCCCAGTTGATTCGTAGAGTTGGTTTTGCTTAACTCTACGATTCTTCGAGGTTGGTGAGTAGAGGTTGGGTTACTCTTCTCTTTTATGAAACCCAGACCAGCGTGAGATCCTTTACTTCTCTGAATATAACTAGAAACAGTAGAACAAGGTTGAACTGGCTCTTCCAACTGTGAGGATTTCACAAAGGCAATGCCTCTACCAAAACTTGAGGCATTACTAGTGCTAGTTTCCATTGTCTTTTCCACACAAGGTTCTGAGATGAATTCCCCAAAGACTAGACCTGTTCTGTCGAATGTGCTTCTCTGACTAGAGAGTAGGCAGTCCATGGACGATGAAGATTTGTTCCATGCAGAGATAGTCTTCTCTAGATCCTCAACTTTAGAGGTTAGAATAGACTCTCTTTGTGCATTGAGTGTGTTTGTCAGTTTTAAAGTTTCATTCTCAGTCTCAAGCTTGGAAAGAAGATTTGTACTTAGAAGGGATGTTTCAAGCTCTTCTTGAACTTTCTTCTTCTCCTCTTGAAGAAGTGAATGATCTTTAGACAAGACTCTGAACCACTTCATGTATTGATGTAGATCAGTGGTTATGCCATGCAGTACAGTTCTTAAGTCATTCATGTCTACATCAGGTGAGTTAAAATCAAATACCTCATCGAGACTTACATTATGTATGTTGAGGCTTTGTTTGTCCTTTACATGTTTGGTCATTAAGCACAGATTGGCCATTTGTGGTTCTTCTTCATCTCCGGAGTCAGCATTTGAGTCATTGTCTGAATCACTCCACGATCCTCCAGCTACCAGGCCTTTGTCTCTTTTCTAAGGCCTCTTATTTCCTTTGTATTCCTTCTTTGCATGTGTTTTCTTCTTTAGTTCTTCTTTGATAGGTTTGTTGCAGTTGGCGATGAAGTGGCCAGGCTTTTTGCAGTTGTAGTATAAGTCATTCATTTGCTCCTGACTGCTGTAATTGCTGACCTTCTTTGGCTTGCTGATTCTTCCTTGTCGCGTGAATCTTCTTAGTCTCTTTACCAGCATAGCAAAGTCATCGTCATCGTCTTCATCATCATCATCAGAGTCAATCTCAGTGTTGATCCTTGATATACTTTCAGTTGCCTTGAGAGCAACAACCTTATCCTTCCTTCTTCCTTCTGATAAGGTTTCAGCACGTTGGGTCAGCTCCAGTTCGTAGGTCAGGAGATTGCCGTATAACTGTTGAACTGTCATCTCATTAAGATTCTTTGATTCTCTTTTTGTTGTGGTCTTGGCATTCCACCTGCTCGGTAGGGCTCTCATGAACTTTATGGTCAAATCCTTGTTAGGATTGATCTTCCCATACGCTCGTAGAGAGTTGAGCAGAACGTTGAACCTTTCATAAGTTGTAGTCACGTTTTCTCCTTGCACATGAGCGAACATTTCATACTGCTGTGTCAGGAGAGACTGTTTGTTCTCTTTGACTTCTTCAGTTCCTTCGTGCATGATCAGCAGTGCTTCCCAAACTTCCTTAGTTGTTTTGTTGTTTACAACATTTTCAAACAGATCGTCCTCTAAGGATTGGAACAGGATGTTCTTAGCATTCTTATCAAGTTGGACAGCTTTCTTCTCTGTGTCTGCCCATTCTTCTTTAACTTTGAGTTGAACTCTGTTTGGATCGTCATTGGTTGGTGTAAGCTTTGTTGGTATACAGGACCCATTTTGAATGGTCTCAAATAGATCTTCATCTATTAAGTCCATGTATGCTTGCATCCTGACTTTCCAGTTAGCAAATTTATCCTTGTTGCACATTGGTGGCTTGCTGCCTCCCCCGGTCCTGGATTCGCTTGGTACGAGTGCCATTGGATCTACTAAAGCGTGTAAGCTGTAAAATAGAACCTGCTCTGATACCATTTGTTAGTTCCTAGGTGGCACAATAGTTATCTAGAAGGGGGGTTGAATAGATATTTAAAAATCTTCTCCTTTTAAACTAGTTCTTTAATAATGATTAAAACTTAGCGGAATTAATATTTGTTTTAATCTTCTTTACTAAGCAATGGAGTAATGATGTGACGCCCCCAAAATTAGGTATACGTCACCCATCTTGGGTCGCCACTTACATGGTACATAAATTCAAATACAACTTACTAATATAACTGCTGCGTATAATAATACGACATACATAAACCGTGAGTTTGAATACAAATATTGTCTACTAGATATTATACAAACTCAAAAGGAGTCCTCATTACAACTATTATCACACTATATCACGAATAGTGAGGACTACTAATGCTATCCTCCTGACCATTACTTACGTTCCCGACTCGTCCCAAATTTATGTTCTCATTTCAAGAGAAACGAAGAAAAAAAAGGGTGAGCTCAACTAGCCCAAGAAGAAATATTATGACTAAGATAATGCGTAATAAATTATCATTAGCCTTCAACAATGTTAAACCGATAAAATACAATAGACAACCAGCTTAATCACAGCGGTAATAAGCAATCCATTAAAAGAGTCAAGTAGAGAATAAAGTCTACTATCTTTTAGGTTTTAAAAGGTTTTCATCAATTTTTATCATTTGAGACTCAACAATAAATAAACCACCACATTTAATCATCCCCGTACCACTACGGCCAAGGATTTTCATCAAATTATCAATGGTCATGACTATACCGAATCACCCCGGTCATAATCATACCAAAACTATCCATCAATTTGCATTACAGCCACCGAGGACTTTTGTCACATCATTTATATCAAGTCATGATTATACCGAATGATCCTCGGTCATAATCATACTAAGTTCATCTATGCACGTAAGCCAAAGATAACATAATATAACATGAGGATGATGACAATGACATAATAATTCAATAAAACAAGTTCAAGAATTATTTAATCCATGAATTATTAACGTCCAAATTGTCAACATGATACTTGTTTCAGTAGAGTAAAATTCAAGAATGATCGTAGAATATTTCCATGAAAAGATATCGGATGAAACGCAAATATCAAGGATATTCTACTAATTTCATGGAGTATAGAAGTCAAAGTTTTAACCAACCGGGTATAATAAAAAATGGAATAACAAAAGAAATCACCATGCATGCGGTGCCCGCAGATGACAAAGTTATTCCAATGTAATAATAATAACGGAACCAAAGTCGTGAAATTCACACCAGCGAGTGATGTTCCAATGTAATAATAAAGATGGAACCGCATCCGGTGTAAAACACACGATAGGATATTCCAATGTAATGATAAAGATTTTAACCAGTCCTGTAAAACACACGCATGTGATGTTCAACATGTAATAATAAAAAACGGAACCAGTCCTGTGTAAAACACATGCATGTGATGTTCCAAATGTAATAATAGAAGAATGTCACCAAGTATAGGTAAATCACAGATACAAAAGTTATTCCAATGTAATAATAAGCAATGGAATAACATAAGGATTTCACCAAGTATAGGTATGCCATGATACAAAGTTATGTATAGGGTATGCCACTTTTACAAAGTTATTCCAATGTAATGATAATGAATGGAATAATGTGTTCTCTTCAAGAAGAATAACACCCTTACCGTAAAAGAACCTAATATAGAAGTAAAGTAAGTGAAGTAGCGAATACTCTTCTTCTTTCTATAATTTTCTCTATAGCTTCTCTCTATAATTTCTCTCTCTAGTTTCAATGAATTCGTAAGAAAATAATGAAGGAATGAGCTTCTATTTATAGGAAAATGGAATGCATAAGTAATTAATCCATGAACTATCCAAATTGATTTACTTTAATCGACGGTCCATATTTAAAGAAAAATCTTTTAAATAAAATATAATATATTCTATTTATATAAAACATTTTACTATGCAAACACTATGCAATACTATGCAAAACACTATGCAACACTATGCATAATAAAATATAATATATTCTATTTATAGAATAACTTTAATAAAGTATTCTATTTTATATAAAAGATGTTTCGCTTTTATTACGTTAATAATACTAATAAAACAAAACGTCATTATCGCTATAATAATTCATATTATTAATCGACAATAATGGAATCAAACCGAGTGACTTCTCACATAAGTATCAATAATCAATACTGCAGTGTACTACGCAACCACACGTATTCATCGTACTTTTACTACCGAGAGTAGTTCAACAAAGATCAACGGTAAAACTTCCGCCGTTATTTCAATAAAATATTTTTGTCGTTTTCTCAATTCGACAATAATTACGCTAGGGTCCACCAATGATTGAGTAGTTGCATTTAATATTCCTCGCTAAACCTAATATTCTCCCACCAATCGAATATAATATAACCACTTGCATACTTTGCAAAATTTATAAATACTACCCACAACTATAATATTATCTTAAATTCACACCATAATATTAAAAATTATTTTGACAAAATTTAAATCTTTATTGATAAAATCTGGGGTCTCACAATCTCCCTCCTTATGGAATTTCTCCCTCGAAATTAGGGTAATGCACTGTATGATAAAGAGGTGAGGATACTTTGAATACCTTTATCATTTAAATTCATCTTCGCAATCCTACCAAAGATATTCATTAACAATTCATCTTTTGCACTACAAAAGCCAAGATATACAACCAGAAAACCAATAATGTTTGACGCAACTAATAATAGTATCACGACCACGAATTATCCATGCACCAATCGCCAAGGATATTCGTGTTTTTATTACTGATCATGATTATACCGAATAATCCGTGGTCATAATCATACCAAGTCTATCAATGCACTACTACCAAAGATGACTTTTTTTACCATATCCATGAATTAATTTTTCATTCATCGAGACTCACCAATAATTAATCCATATCATCGAATCATCCCCGCATCTACGTGCCAAGGATATTCATTAAGATCACGACCACGAATTATCCATGCACTACTACCAAAGATAATCGTGTATTCATTAAGTATCACGACCACAAATTATCCATGTACTACTACCAAAGATAATTGTGTATTCATTAGTATCACGACCACATTATCCATGCACTACTACCAAAGATAATTGTGTATTCATTAAGATCACGACCACAAATTATCCATGCACTACTACCAAAGATAATTGTGTATTCATTAAGATCACGACCACAAATTATCCATGCACTACTACCAAAGATAATTGTGTATTCATTAAGATCACGACCACAAATTATCCATGCACTACTACCAAAGATAATTGTGTATTCATTAGTATCACGACCACAAATTATCCATGCACTACTACCAAAGATAATTGTGTATTCATTAATATCACGACCACAAATTATCCATGCACTACGGCCAAAGATAATTGTGTTTTCAATTACTGCATGATTATACCGAACAATCCTCAATCATAATCATACCAAGTCCATCTATGCACTACTGCCCACGTATGACTTTCAACATAATATAAGCATGAGGATAATGATATAAAGAATCAATCAAATGAGATAAAGGATAAATATTAAACATTTATAATATAATTTATCCAGATTCAAGAATATCCCCATGTTTTCAATCACTTAATAATCTCATAATCTAATATCATTAATATTATAACAATATTTTAATCACTTCTTAAATTTATAAACAATTTATCTTAATTGTTTACGCTTTACCATATAATGCATTTAATCATTCAAAAATGTCATACTCATAAAATATCATCACCAATTATCAAATCCTCATCAAAAAAATATGCATATACTCTATATAGGATTCTCTAGCCATAAAATCCTATTTTTCAACTTTGTTACTTCACATAACATATTTAACTCATATGTTCAGTAATTAAACTATTTTTATGAAAAATACCAAATTAGTCCCAAAAATATTTCTTTTCTGGGATTTAGCATAATATAGTCCCATAATGAAAATATATTTTCTCTAATTTTTAAAATTCATTTACTATTTTTCAAAAATCAATTTCTAATTAATTCCTTAAGAAATTAGCTACCTCAAGTTTAACTCCAAAATTCCTAAATCTTGGCAGGACCTTACACATGTTAACGTGAGCTTCTAGTTTAAATTTCATGGTCATTGGAGTTATAGAACTCCGGTTATAGCGTTTTTCTTCGGAAAAACCTAAATATTGAAATAGTCATAACTTGCTCATTTTAAGTCAGAATGAGCTCATTTTTGGACAGGATGTACTTTATACCATATACCTTCATGTCCCAAAAGGCCAGAATTTTTCTCATAATTTAAGTGGCCGAAACAGTTCCTTAAAGTTTCTAGGCAGTAGCATTTTCGAAATTTACAGCTTTGGCCTCCTTTGCTAAAATCAGTCCACACAAAAATCTACAACACCTTTTCCAGTAATTCCACTTGTATTAGTTAGGTAACTCATAGATCTAACTCTAGGACTTGACCACATTCAAAAATTCAAAATATAATAAGAGATATGGTCAATTGAATTTTATGTTACGTTTTTCACCAAAATCTGATTTTTCAACCCTTTGTGATTTCTAAGAAACTTTCATGTTTTCACATAATAACCAACATAACTCATCATAAAACTTACTAATACCATGAATACCCATGATTTTCATTAGTCCAATGCTTTTATTATGACTTTCATCATAATCCTCGTAAATAGATCCTTTTAGTTGAAGAAATATTTGAGGGTTTAAGAAATGGGTTTTTGTACTGAGGTCAATACAAAATTCGATTTCATGTTCTAGGGTAGGCTAGGAAGTCTTCAAGAATACGCCAGGAAATTTATTAATAATAGAAATATCATTCAAAATCGTGACTCTCCTCCAAGACTTGGATAAGACGTCACATTGATACCAACTGTGACTTCTATCCCTTAACCTAGATAAAGCACCTCACAATGATACCTATAAACTTGCCATCTTCATTCTCGATGTCGCCTATGAAAGTCCGGCTTGATTGCATTCCACACAAGGAAGTCAACAATGAAAGGATCGGGCTCTTTTCTTATGACTTGATATAACAAAGATTAACTTTAGGATTTGGTTACTTTGAATTCAGTATAACAGTTGGTTAGGAATATGAAAGCTAACAACCTTACAAAAAGAATAATGAGTAGTTAATCAATCGCTTTTCAAAATTACCTCAAAGGCAAGTATTTTCAAAGAGATAAGATCGACAGTAAACGTGAAAGTGTTTATTTGAATCAAACAAGATTTAAAAATAGTAAGCGAGAATGAAGGCTCCTACTAATGAAGTTTCAACCAATAAGTCAAAGTCTAACTTCTCCTGAGTCAAATTTAAACGTTGAACGCAAGCAAGAGAGATAAAATAATGGGTAGAACCCAGATCTTATAAGGTATAGACTTCAAGAATTTATAATTAACTAACCCGCTTAACTTCGTTCGGTTTACTCGCTTTTGAGAAGTCATGAAAATGCACTTCCTAAAACCAACGACTTTATTTTGTCCATATCCACCTTTGGTGCCACCGTCCCAAATAGACTTGACTTTGGTGCACAAACAAAATTGAGCTAAATGACCTTCTCTTCTTGCGATTTCCACTTCTATTATCTTTGCCATGATTACCAATCAAGTGGTTACCATTCTTGGCATGATAATTTCCCCACGATGGTTATCATTATTACGATAGCCGTTGCCACCAAAGATGATTATTATCGTGTTGTTGGTCGTTACCTTTTGTTTGAGTCGAATCAACACTCTCATGTGCTTCATTGCTTATCTCAAAGATTTTCGATGCCATTCTCAAACACCGCCACAAAACAAGGGTTAATTAACATATCACATATTATCCCTATACTTCGACCGACCAATTAAATACCATATAAATTTAGGTAGGTCATACTAGCGAAGGAATTCCCCGCCTCTCCTCTCTAGTTCTTATCTCGCATCTTAGCTGGATCATATCCTAAGCTCGATACCAACCGTGACGCCCCCAAAATTAGGTATACGTCCACCCATCTTGGGTCGCCACTTACATGGTACATAAATTCAAATACAACTTACTAATATAATTGTCGGTATACAATACGACATAAACTGTGAGTTTGAATACAAATATTGTCTACTAGATATTATACAAACTCAAAAGGAGTCCTCATTACAACTATTATCACACTATATCACAGAATAGTGAGGACTACTAATGCTATCCTCCGGACCATTACTTCGTTCCCGACTCGTCCCCACTATGTTCTCATTTCAAGAGAGAAAGGTGAAAAAAAAAAGGGTGAGCTCAACTAGCCCAAGAAGAAATATTATGACTAAGATAATGCGTAATAAATTATCATTAGCCTTCAACAAAGTTAAACCGATAAAATACAATAGACAACCGCTTAATCTGCGGCTTTAATAAGCAATCCATTAAAAGAGTCAAGTAGAGAATAAAGTCTACTATCTTTTAGGTTTTAAAAGGTTTTCATCAATTTTTATCATTGAGACTCACTTTTAATAAATAAACCACCACATTTAATCATCCCCGCATTCACTACCAAGGATTTTCATCAAATTATCAATGGTCATGACTATACCGAATCACCCCTGGTCATAATCATACCAAAAACTATCCATCATCGCATTACGAAAGCCATCGAGGACTTTTGTCACATCATTTATATCAAGTCATGATTATACCGAATGATCCCTCGGTCATAATCATACTAAGTTCATCTATGCACGTAAGCCAAAGATAACATAATATAACATGAGGATGATGACAATGACATAATAATTCAATAAAACAAGTTCAAGAATTATTTAATCCATGAATTATTAACGTCCAAATTGTCAACACGATCTTCGTTTTTCAGTGAGTAAAATTCAAGAATGATCGTAAGAATATTTCCATGAAAGATATCGGATGAAACGCAAATATCAAGGATATTCTACTAATTTCATGGAGTATAGAAGTCAAAGTTTTAACCAATCGGGTATAATAAAAAATGGAATAACAAAAGAAATCACCATGCATGCAGATTGCCGCGTATGCAGTTATTCCAACAGAATAATAATAACGGAACCAGTCGTGAAATTCACACCGAAGCGGGATGTTCCAACGTAATAATAAAGATGGAACCGGATCCGTGTAAAACACATGATAGGATATTCCAACAGAATGATAAAGATTTTAACCAGTCCTGTAAAACACATGCATGTGATGTTCCAACAGAATAATAAAAAGCGGAACCAGTCCTGTAAAACACATGCATGTGATGTTCCAATGTAATAATAGAAGAATGTCACCAAGTATAGGGTAAAAGCGCAGATACTGAGTTATTCCAATGTAATAATAAGCAATGGAATAACATAAGGATTTCACCAAGTATAGGGTATGCCACAGATACAAAGTTATGTATAGGGGGTATGCCACTTTTACAAAGTTATTCCAATGTAATGATAATGAATGGAATAATGTAAGTTCTCTTCAAGAAGAAAATAATAACACCCATTACCGTAAAAGAACCTAATATAGAAGTAGTGAAGTAGCGGTAATACTCTTCTTCTTTCTATAATTTTCTCTATAGCTTCTCTCTATAATTTCTCTCTCTGAGTTTCAATGAATTAAGTAAGAAAATAATGAAGGAATGAGCTTTCTATTTATAGGAAAATGGAATGCATAAGAATTAATCCATGAACTAGGTCAGATTGATTTACTTTAATCTGACGGTCCATATTTAAAGAAAAAATCTTTTAAATAAAATATAATATATTCTATTTATATAAAAACATTTTACTATGCAAACACTATGCAATACTATGCAAAACACTATGCAACACTATGCATAATAAAATATAATATATTCTATTTATAGAATAACTTTAATAAAGTATTCTATTTTATATAAAAGATGTTTCGCTTTTATTACGTTAATAATACTGAATAAAACAAAAACGTCATTATCGCTATAATAATTCATATTATTAATCGACAATAATGGAATCAAACCGAGTGACTTCTCACATAAGTATCAATAATCAATACCGTAAGTGCTACTATGCAACCACACGATTCATCGTATTTTTTACTACTGCGAGTAGTTCAACAAGATCAACCAGTAAAACTTCCGCCGTTATTTCAATAAAATATTTTTGTCGTTTTCTCAATTCGACAATAATTACATTGTAGGGTCCACCAATGATTGAGCCGCTTTGTATTTAATATTCCCTCGCTAAACCAATATTCTCCCACCAATCGAATATAATATAACCACTTGCATACTTTGCAAAATTTATAAATACTACCCACAACTATAATATTATCTTAAATTCACACCATAATATTAAAAAATTATTTTGACAAAATTTAAATCTTTATTGATAAAATCTGGGGTCTCACAAATGAGGGTGAGGCAATTATGGCAGTTATAACAGATATAGAATTTATGATATGAATGTAAATGACACAGTCATTTTTAAGTGGTTCAGAGCACTTAAAGCTCCTAGTCCACTCTTACTACTCAACGAGTAGGATATCCACTAAGGATGTCTCATTACAACTTCACGAATCACATGATTCCTTCTGACCAAGCCTAGGAACTTCTTAGTTCACTCTTGAACTCTTCAAGTCCAAAGCAGACTTGGCTTTCTTACGCTTCACTATTTAACTCTTCAAGTCCAATGAGACTTGGTACTCTTCTTCATTTGGTTGATAATGTTGTGTTCTTGATAGCTGCTACTCAGTCGTCGTGTAAGCACTTGTTCAATGGAACTAAGTAGCTGAGCAAGCTTTGCAATATCTCAGATAGTAGAGTTGAGCTTGAGAGAGATGTTCACGTTGTTTGTTCAATGCTTGCTTAGTTCTCTCTCATCTGTCTGATCTGTATATATGTGATGTTGAAAACTATCCGTTGGATCCATCCGTTGTGGCATTAAATGCGTCTGAACTTTCTGTACTGTGATGGAGACATTTCTGCACATCTTCTGAATTCTGCATTATGGCCCACTAACACTGCAGGCTGCTTTCTCACCTACCACCTGCAAAGGTGTTTTGTCCCTCTTACCCATGGTACTATCCTTAGCTTCTTCAATACGCTTCTTTGTTGCATACTAAGGATATTACATATATTCTGGGACTGATGAGTACTGCAGCATCTAGGATCCATTTCTCACATGTTGAAGTCACAGATCATGAGGCTCGACGTCTTCTGACATGACAGATGATGCTCTACGATTTGGATCGTGGTGTTCTATGATTCAGATCGTAGCGTCTTTGACATCTTTGCACACTACGATGCTATCAGTCGAGAGCACTACGATTTCCCTTAAACCTTTGCACACTACGATCTTCACTTGCTTCGTGTTGTTGACTCTACGCCCCGAGAGCACACTGCGATCGTTGACTTGTAAACTTCATGTTTCCTTCAGCATACTACGATCGTGGAGATGGCTCGGCAGATGTTGGGACTACTCTACGATTTCCGAAGAGTCCCTTCAAGGCAGGCATACTACGATCTTCAGTTTCTACGCTTTCTACCTTGACTTCAAAGAATGTCGATCGATTGATGCACTTATGATTTCTTCAATACTAGTCTATTACATCTCCGATCAACCTAATGCTTTTGATCTTTCTATCTATACATTCCCTAATGTAATGGTACACGCTGAGAGCTCGATCAACCTAACAATTTGATCTATCACTAAGTCCTTGTACATGTATTCATCAAGGACCTTACAAATAATCATTAGCATATACATTAAAACATCAAATCATAATATGCATTCTCCCAACTAAGATATTGCGAATCTCTAGGTTTAAACCTCTCAAGAACATCCTCGTCATTCGTTCCTCATTCTCTACCAAATGAGGTGCAAAGCTCGATAACTCGCGAACTTCGCCTCGTATTGGGACACCGCCATGTTGTTTTGTTCTAGTCTAATAAACTCTACCTCCTTCATATAAGCGAATACTTTCGTGAAAGTATTTTTGTTGAAAAGTTTCAAACGCTTCCCAAGACATCTTTGAAAGCGACAGTCAGTACGTTTCACGACTCCCACCAGAGAGTCCGCCGCCACGTAACAAAAGGTGGCGAATGGAACCTTCGTTCCTCCGTGCATCCCAAGACATCGAATATCTTGGTAATTTGTTTAACCCACGTCTCTGCCATGATCGGATCCAGCTTTCCAATGAATTCTGGTGGTCCCAACTCTTTGAACTGCTTGGCTGTGATAAGCCGCGCGTTGCTATCATTTCCACCCGTATTCTGTACACGAGTCTCCCTCGTCTGGTTTTGCATGAACTGCAAAAAGCTCCTAAACATCTCGTTGTTCATTGTCTGCTCAATGGTGTTGTTTACAGGAGGAATATTGCCTTCCTTGCCGCACGCCTCCCCGGGTGGTGATTGAAGGTGTTTCCACGGTCTCATTAACTCCACCGTTAATATTCTCAGCTGTCATTCTTAAATACTGCCATAAAACAAGGGTTAATTAAACAATTTAACATATCACATATTAACCATATGCTTTGACCAACAAATAAGCTTAGGTATGACACACTACCGAAGGATTACTCGTCTCTCCCCTCCTAGTACTATTCCCCGATCTCCGCCAGAGACCATATCCCTAAGCTCGATATTAACTGCGTGGCGCCCCAAAATAGGTATACAACACCCATTCTGAGTCGCCAAATACATGGTATAGAAACAACTACAACTTTATTAATACAATTATCGTGCAAAATACGACAACACTTAAACTGTGAGTTTAAATACAAATATTGTCATCTAGAAAATATCCACACTCAAATAAGTCCTCATTACAATTATTAATACACTATTTTACAGAATAGTGAGGACTACTAGAACCACTTCCAGAACCATCATTCCACACCCCGACTACATTCTCGCCTCCTGAGAAGAAAAATGGAACAACAAGGAAAAGGGTGAGCTCAACTAGCCCAGTAAAGAACATTGTGACTAAGATCATATAAAACAAATTATCGTTAGTCTTCAACAGGGAAAAATCTAATAGAATACAATAGACAATAAGTTTTAAATCAATATTCGCAGCGGAAATAATAATTCATTAGAAGAGTTAAGTAGAGAATGAAATCTACTATCTTCTATATATGAATTTAAAAGTTCATCGTCTATCATTTAACCCTGTAACATCAATCAATATATATTTGGAATCAAATATTCATCTTTGCACTACTGAGCCAAAGATATTCATCACCGGTCATGTTCATCTAAACACTGCTCATCTTTGCACTACGGGCCAAAGATATTCATCGAAATCATTCATCTTTTGCACTCAAGCCAAAAGATATTCAAGCTTATATCATCATTTAGGACCGAGGATGATGAAAAATATTTTAAAGAGAACGAATCCAGTGAAACAAAAGAACAAATATTAAGGATTCGTATTTTTAACAATCCAAGTTCAAAAATACTTCATAAATAACCAGAGTGGAGTAAAATATAAGAATGAAGACCAAAACATAGATCCAATCAAAGATAGGAATCATAACAGACAATCTTGGACATAGAAAAGAAAATTTAATTTTTCTGTGAATGGTGTCGTATTCGTGAATAATGTCGTATACGTGAATAGTAACTCCGACACTAAAAGATAGAAATTTCACAAAAAAATCATCATGCTTCGTGAATAGTACTCGTGAATAGTAACTCGTGAATAGTAACTCATGAATAGTAACTCGTGAATAGTAACTCATGAATAGTAACCTGGACATGAAAAAGTTCCAAATTTGATAAAAAGTTCCAACCAATGTTTCAGCATAATGATATTGAAGAAATAATATCACTTACGAAGAAAATAACATCCCTTACCTCAAAAGGATAGTACTTCTGACTGGAATACTGGATATAGTGTTGAAAGAACTTGCACCGTATAGCAATACTCAAAGTACTAAAATACTCACAAGAATACACTCGATAATATATAGAGAGAGAGAGAGAAGATTTCAGTTTCTGGTGTGATTTTCAATTCTAACCTAAGCACCCTATTTATAGGAAAATGCTTAGAACACCAAAGCAGAAAATTTAATAAAATATTAATATATATATATATATATTAAATTTTTCTACGCACACCACCAGCTCACAACATCAGCCACCCACCCAAAATAAATAAGAAAAATGTTTTTCTCAATTAATTTATTTAAAACTCCAAATAATAATAATTAATTAATCCGGAACTTCAATAATTCATAATAAATATCCCTTTTGTCAGAAAAATTTGAACCTTATGTCTTTCTATAGGAAATTCCATTATCTACAACTTTACAGAAGAAAGTTTTTTCAAATTCCATATAAAAATTGACCGAAATCCATAAACCAAGCGATTTTACAAAAGCTATAATCAAATTTCGACCAAGAAATGGGCTCACGATATGTTTAACATGTTTTAAAACAACTTTTGCAACAAAAATACTCTTCCTCCTCATATACTCATATATCCCACATTCATTGTAAAAATATCATCATTATTATATTATAATAATATAATAAAATATTATTTTATCGTAAAAGATAAAATATCGATTTTCAACAATTGTCACTTTAAAAAATTTCTCCATCTATATCCACATAAAATGAATATTTTCCTTACCATATAAATCAATAATTAATTATTCATAAATAATATTACGTAATCACAATATTGATAATCGTGCGCCCCTGTGAAAGAGGGGCTTCCAATAAGGATTTCTCCTTCTTGTGCTGTAATTAGGTGACCAAACCTCTCCTTGTATGTAACTTTCTAGACATTGCCAATAATGTTATCTAATAATATTATTCGGATAATATGAATTATTGCTTCGATAATGGAAAATATTGTGTAGTAATAATTATCAAACAACAAAATATAAAATATCAACGCTGTGGCGCCCCCAAAATAGGTATACATCACCCATTCGAGTTGTCAATACATGGTACGTAAACAACTACAACTTTATTATTACAATATATAAACCGTGAGTTTAAATACGAGATATTGCCATCTGACAATATCCACACGCAAATAAATCCCCATCATAATTATTGATACATTATTTTACAAAATGGTGAGGACTACTAAACAACTCTCTCTAGAACCTTCATTCCATACCCCCCGACTAGTACTAGACTTGCCATAGCCTCGCTAGCCTCCCGAGAAGAAAAATGGAACAACAAGGAAAAGGGTGAGCTCAACTAGCCCAAGAAAGAATATTATGACTAAGATAATATACAACAAATTATCGTTAGTCTTCAACAGGAAAAATCTAATAGAATACAATAGACAACAAGTTTTAAATTAATATTCGCAATGAAATAATAATTCATTAGAAGATTTAAGTAGAGAATGCAAACTACTATCTTCTATGTATGAATTTAAAAGTTCATCGCTCTATCTTTTATCCCCAGAATATCAATCAATATATATCCGAAATCAAATATTCATCTTTGCACTACAGCCAAAGATATTCATCAATTGGTCATGTTCATCTAAACACTGCTCATCTTTGCACTACGGGCCAAAGATATTCATCGAAATCATTCATCTTTGCACTACAGTGCCAAAGATATTCAATAATATCATCATTTAAGACCGAGGATGATGAAAAATATTTATACGAAACGAATCCAAAGAAACAAAATGACAAGGATTAAGGATTAAGGATTCGTGATTTTGTTTTATCCATGTCCAAAAATACCTCAAAAATAATCATAGTGGTGTAAAATTTAAGAATGATCAAAACATGGATACAATCAAAGCTAGTATCCACAATAGATATTTTGACGAAAAGGAAAATTTTCATTTTTCGATGAATAGTCTTTATTCGTGAATAGTACCATATATATGTGAATAAAGGTCGATATACGTGAATAGTAACTCAGACACCAAATGTTCCAAATTTGATAAAAACTTCGGATCAATATTTCAAAGATAATGATATTGAAAAATAATATCATTACGAAAAAAATAATATCCCTTACCTCACAAAAGACAAGATTTCTAGTTGAAACACCTGGATATAAAGCTATGACTTGAACTTGCACCGTATAGCAATACTCAAAATATACTCAAAATACTCACAAGAATAATACCGATAATATAGAGAGAAAAAACTTCAGCTTAGTATGATTTTCAATTCTAACCTAAGTACCCTATTTATAGGAAAATGCTTAGAACACCAAAGTAGAAAATTTAATATAATATTAATATATATAAAAATTTTCCTACGCACACTCTTATAAACTGAAATCAACTCATTTCAACAACCAACCAAGCCCACCAAACATATCAAAAACGTTTTTCTAATTTAAATTATTTTAAACTTCCAAAAATCAATTATTTCAGAGCTTCGGAACTTTAATAATTCATAATAAATAGCCCTTTTATCAGAAAAGTTCAAATCACACGTGTTTTTATAAGAAATCCAATTCTCTACAACTTTACAGAAGAAAGTTTTTCCAAATTCCAAACAGAAATTGACCGAAATCTACAAATCCAAGCGATTTTACAAAGCTATAATCAAATTTCAGTCAATAAATGGGGTCCACCGACATGTTTAACATGTTTTAAACATTTATTGCAACAAAAATACTCTTCCTCCTCGTATACTCATATATCCCACATTCGTTGTAAAAATATCACCATTATTATATTATTAAAATAATATATTTTAAATGAATTATTTTATCGTAAAAGATAAAATATTAATTTTCAACAATTGTCACATTAAAATTTTCTCCATCTATATCCACATAAAATCAATATTTCCTCATTATATAAATCAATAATTAATTATTCACAAATAATATTACAGAATCACAAGATCTTGCAACCGTGCCGCTCCTGTGAAAGAGGGCTTTCCAATAAGAATTTCTCCTTCTCATGCCGCAATTAGGTGACCAAACCTCTCCTTGTATGTAACTTTCTAGACATTGCCAATAATGTTATCTAATAATATTATTCAAATAATATGAATTATTGCTTCGATAATGAAAAATATTGTGTAATGACAATTATCAAACAACAAAGAATATAAAATATCAACACAAAGAATTATTAAATCAATAAAATATTTGAATAAGAATTATCGTAACCATTATTGAGTAGTGTCTTCACGTAAGAATCAATAATTGGTGCAATACTGCAGCTACTTGTGTTTTAACCAATTTAGTATTTTAACAAAGATAATCTGTAATAACTACGCTGCTATTTTTAAACAACTTATATTTGTCGTTTTCTTCATCCAATCGCTTTCAAGTTATGGGGCCCACAAAAAGATCAAGTCGTCGTATTTAATATTCCCCGATGACGAAGAATATTCCACGACCAAAAAGAATATTCCCCGCAACAATGAATATTTTATAACCACTTGCTTATTTTGAAATATTTATGTATTTTACCCATAATTATCCACATTAATCAAATCAACCCTTACTATTTCAAAATAATAAATAGAGAAAATTAAATTTCATTAATAATAAGTTGGGGTCTTACAACCTCCCCTCCTTATGAAATTTCGTCCCTCGAAATTGATGTACGATACTGGTGTTTCAAAAGGTGAGGATACCTCGCTTTCATTTCCGCTTCCAATTCCTGTGTCATTTCCTCTATAGCATGATTCCTCCACAAAACTTTAACTTGTGGTATGACCTTTCTTGGCGTAGGGACATGCTCCTTCCTATCCAAGATCTTGACAGTACCTCCTCATACGTTAAGTCTTCTATTATCTCGTCCTGCTCTAACTCTATAACGTGGTTCGGTCTTTCACATATTTACGAGTATGCATGATATGTGAAACACATTATGAACACGAGACATACTCGAGGTAACGCGAGTCTATAGGCTACATTTCCTACTCGGTCAAGAATTTGAAATGGACCAATAAATCGTGGATTGAGCTTTTCTCTTCCCAAATCTTGTAACTCCTTCCATGGAGCAACTCGCAACAATACATGATCCCTCTACTAAATTCCACGCCCTTTCGATGAAGATCCGCATAACTCTTTTGTCGATCTTGTGCCATTTGTATACGCTTGTCGAATCATTTGGATCTTTTCTTTGAGTCATATCGCATTAACTCGGGTCCCAACAATGTTTCTTCACCCACCTCATCCTAACATATTGAGAGTGACACTTTCGTCCATATAATGCTTTAAATGGAGCCACACCTATACTTGCTCGATAACTATTGTTGTAGGAGAATTCCACCAATGGTAAATACTTATCCCAACCGCCTCTTGAAGTCTAGGACACGTAGTCTTAATAGATCTTCAAGAGTTTGAATAGTCCTCTCGATTGTCCGTCCGCTTTGAGGATGGTATGCCAACTAAATTGCAAATCCGCGCCCATAGCTTTTTGCAAGCTAACCCAAAATCTTGAAGTGAATCTTGGGTCACGATCCAAACTATGGATACAGTATGCCATGCAACCTCACAATCTCATTCACGCATATACTAGCAAGACGCTCAAGGAATAAGTCTTCCGATCGGCAAAGAAATGAGCGGACTTGGTTAATCTATCAACAATAACCCAAATAGCATTGATGCCTTGAGAAACCGTAGAAGACCCGTAACGAAATCCATGGTAATGTGTTCCCACTTCCATTTCGGAATCTCAAGTGGTTGCAATGGACCCTTAGGTACTAGATGCTCCGCCTTTACACGCCGACGAAGTTAAACATATTGAGATAAACTTTGCAATCTCTCTCTTCATATTGTTCCACCAAAATGTATGTCAAGATCACGATACATTTTGGTACTTCCAGATGGATTGCAAATGGTGTATTGTGTGCCTCCATCATAATCTTGTACTTCAAATCGTAGTCGTTAGGGACACAAAGTCCGGAGTGGACTCAAGTATTCCTTCTTCATCAATTCTCGCTTCGAATAGCACCTTCAGATTTTTCTTCTTCTCATACGATTAGCTCCGAGCCTCGGTGGCTTGAGCAACCTTAACTTTTTCTATTAAAGTTGGCTCTATCGTATACTTGACATCATCGCACTCATTCCTGCATATGATCTTCTACTCAACGCGTCGCCTACCACGCTCGCTTTTTCCAAGATGGTATCAGATAGTGTGGTCGTAATCTTTCAACAACTCAAGCCAACGTCGTTGCTTGCATGTTGAGTTCCTTTTAAGTGAAGAAATATTTGAGGCTTTTATGGTCCGAATATATCTCCACTTTCTCCCCATATAAATAGTGCCTCCATATCTTTAGCGCAACGATCGGCCGCTAACTCTAGATCATGAGTAGGATAATTCCTCTCATACTCTTTAAGTTGTCACGAGGCATAGGCTATGACTTTCCCACGCTGCATGAGAACACATCCTAAACCTTTGCTCGAAGCATCATCAGATAACAAATCCATCCGTATCGGATGGTATTGTTAGAAACAGTGCCGAAATGAGTCTCCTCTTGAGCTCTTGGAAACTCTTCTCGCATTCCTCGCTCCATACGAATTTTGTATCCTTCCGAGTTAGTCGATAATGGAGTAGCGATTCGAGAAAACCCTTCCACGAATCTCCGATAATAACCAAATAAGCCCAAAAACTACGTACTTGATCACCACCGACTTCGGTTGCTCTAACTTTGTATTGCTTCGATCTTTGCTTGGATCAACAGATACTCCATGTTTCGACACCACGCGCCCAAGGAATGCTACTTCTTCAAGCCGAACTCACATTTCTTCAATTTGGCATATAGTTTGTTTTCACGAAGCCTTTGGAGTACCAAATTTCAAATGGTGCTCATGATCTTCACGACTTTTGGAATATATGAGGATGTCATCAATAAAAACAACAACGAATCGATCCAAATATTCCTTGAATACTCGGTTCATCATATCCATGAAAGCCATAGGAGCATTAGTCAATCCGAAAGACATGACTAAGAATTCATAATGCTCGCATCGAAGTTCTCAAGGCGCGCTCTTTGGAATATCCTCGCCTAAACTTCAAATTGATGATATCCATAACGAAGATCGATCTTTGAAAAAATTGTGCCCTCAGAATCGGTCAAACAAGTCATCAATACGAGGTAGAGGATACCTATTCTTGATGGTGACATGGTTCAATTCTCGATAGTCAATACAAAGTCGCATACTCCCGCTTTCTTCTTTACGAATAAAACAGAGCACCCCAAGCGTATGTACTAGGACGAATGAAACCGATGTCCAACAATTCCTCGTAGTTGGACCTTTAACTCCTGAAGTTCAATAGGAGCCATTCGATATGGGGTTTTAGAAATGGGCTTTGTACGTGTTTAAGATCAATAAAGAATTCAACTTCACGCTCGGGGTAGACCGGGAAGTTCTTGTGAATTACGTCGAAAGTCAATAACAACAGAATATTATTCAAATTTGACGTGTCTTTATTCAAATCCATAACATGGGCTAAAAAAGCTTGACATCCGCTTTTCAATAAACGAATAGCTTTATGATTAGATATGATGTTGATTGATTTTAATGGTTTAGTTGCTTGAATTAAATGCAACAGTTGGTTAGGAATATGAAAACTAACAACCTTACGAAAAACAATCAATTTTGGCATGATGAGTAGTTAACCAATCAATCCCTAAAATCACATCAAAAGCAAGTATCTTTAAAGAGATAAGGTCAATGGGTAAGGTGATGGTGCCAACTTGAATCAAACAAGATTTATAAACAAATGGATGTGATGAAAGTTTCTCCCAACGGAGTTTCCACAGATAGGTCAAAGTCTAATTTCTCCTGAGTCAAGTTTAAACATTGAGCACAAGCAGAGAGATAAATGAATGGGTAGCACCCCAGATCAAGTAAGGTATAAACTTCGCAAGAATTTATAAATAGCTTACCCGTGATCACCTCGTTTGGGTTCCTCGCATTTTGACCACCACAACAAACGCTTCTTCCAGAACTGGTTGACTTTGACTTTTCTCGGGATAGTCTTTTGAGTCACCGTCCCAATGAACTAGGTTTCGCTATCAGTAAAATCTCGAAAGCGATATGTCCTTCCTTTCCACAATTATAGCATACCTTGAATCTGCTGTGGGCGGTTTGACCGATATGTCCCTCTTTCCCGCATTTATAGCAAGATATGACCGGTAATGGGTCGTTCTCCTCCTTAGAACCCGATTGCCACCGCAAGACCGCTGCCTTCACATGGTCTTTGTTAAATCTTCTTTTTAAAATCTCCTCCTGACTCGCTTCTTCTATTTTCATGGCCATGATTAACACCAGAGTGGTTACCATTTTTGTCCATCTTTTTCTTTCTCCGCTGGTTATCATTGTTTTGTTGATCGCTATCTCCTAGATGATCCTCGATTGGGTCCCTCGGTTGACCGTACTCGTTATCACGCTTCTAATAATTGAGCCTGCTTACAACATCCGATTAGAGAGAAATTTATGAGAAATGAGATATCGACGACGTATGCCGGTTTCAAACCTCTAAGAAACATCCGCCATAATGCTCCTCATTCTCCACCAAATGAGGTGCAAACTTAGATAACTCTGCAAACTTTGCCTCGTCATCGAGACACCGCCATGTTGTTTTGTTCTAATCGATGAACTCCACTTCCTTCATATGACGAACACTTTCGTGAAAGTATTTGTCATTAAAAGTTTCTCAAACGCCTCCCAAGACATCTTTGAGCGCGTACCGATGGATGGAGTACGCTTCACGCATCTCCACCAATGAGTCCGCCGCCACTAACATAAAGGTGGCGAATGGAACCTTCTCGTTCTCCGCATCCCAAGACATCGAATATCTTGGTAATTTGCTTGACCCATGTTTCCGCCATGATCGGATCCGCTTTCCCTTAAATTCGTGGTCCCAACTCTTTGAATCGCTCATTGTGACAACCCGTGAATTGCTATCATTTCCTCCTCAGATTTTGAACACGAGTCTCCTCGTCTCGATTTTGCATGAATCGCAAAAAGCTTCTAAACATCCCTCGCTCATCATCTCGCTTTCAATTGGGTGTTGTTCACAGGAGGAACATTGCCACTGTTGCACGCTTCTCCTCGTTGGTGAGTACAGCGTCTCCACTCGGTCTCATTTCCATTGTTAATATTCTAAGTCGACATTCTCAAATCACCGCCATAAAACAAGGGTTAATTAAGGAAATCAATATATCACATAATATCCCTATATAATCGACCAACTAACAAATAAACTTAGGTAGAACACACTAGCGAAGAGATCATATCCCTAAGCTCGATACCAACCGCGACGCCCCAAAATAGGTATACATCACCCATTCTGAGTTGTCAATACATGGTATGTAAACAACTACAACTTTATTATTACAATATATAAACCGTGAGTTTAAATACGTATATTGCCATCTGACAATATCCACACGCAAATAAATCCCCATCATAATTATTGATACATTATTTTACAAAATGGTGAGGACTACTAAACAACTCTCTCTAGAACCTTCATTCCATACCCCGACTAAGACTGCTACATTATCGCCTCCCGAGAAGAAAAAAATGGAACAACAAGGAAAAGGGTGAGCTCAACTAGCCCAAGAAGAATATTATGACTAAGATAATATACAACAAATTATCGTTAGTCTTCAACAGGGAAAAATCTAATAGAATACAATAGACAACAAGTTTTAAATCAATATTCGCAATGAAATAATAATTCATTAGAAGAGTTAAGTAGAGAATGCAAACTACTATCTTCTATGTATGAATTTAAAAGTTCATCGCTCATCTTTTATCCCCGTAATATCAATCAATATATATCTCGAATCAAATATTCATCTTTGCACCACAGCCAAAGATATTCATCATTAATCATGTTCATCTAAACACTGCTCATCTTTGCACTACTGGACCAAAGATATTCATCGAAATCATTCATCTTTGCACTACAGCCAAAGATATTCAATAATATCATCATTTAAGACCGAGGATGATGAAAAATATTTTAAAGAAACGAATCCAAAGGAAACAAAATGACAAGGATTAAGGATTAAGGATTCGTACTTTGTTTTATCCATGTCCAAAAATACCTCAAAAATAATCATAGTGGTATAAAATTCAAGAATGATCAAAACATGGATACAATCAAAGCTAGTATCCACAATAGATATTTTTGGACGAAAAAGGAAAATTTTCATTTTTTGATGAATAGTGCAGATTCGTGAATAAGATCAGATATCGTGAATAAGGCCGATACGTGAATAAGAACTCTACACCAAAAGTTTCAAATTTGATAAAAACTTCAGATCAATATTTTAACATAATGATATTGAAGAAATAATATCATTACGAGAAAAAAAAATATCCCTTACCTCACAAAAGACAAGATTTAGTTGAAACACGTGGATATAGGCTATGACTTGAACTTGCACCGTATAGCAATACTCAAAATACTCACAAGAATACGCTCGATAATATAGAGAGAGAAAACTTCAGTTTCTGGTGTGATTTTCAATTCTAACCTAAGCACCCTATTTATAGGAAAATGCTAAGAACACCAAAGTAGAAAATTTAATATAATATTAATATATATAAAAATTTTCCTACGCACATTCTTATAAACTGAAATCAGCTCATTTCAACAACCAACCAAGTCCACCAAACATATCAAAAATGTTTTTCTAATTTAAATTATTTTAAACTTCCAAAAATCAATTATTTCGGAGCTTCGGAACTTCAATAATTCATAATAAATAGCCCTTTTATCAGAAAAATTCGAATCTCATGAGTTTTTATAGGAAATCCAATTCTCTACAACTTTGCAGAAGAAAGTTTTTCCAAATTCCAAACAGAAATTGACCGAAAATCCATAAACCAACAGATTTTACGTGCTATAATCAAATTTCAATCAATAAATGGGGTCCACCGACATGTTTAACATGTTTTAAACATTTATTGCAACAAAATACTCTTCCTCCTCCTCAGATACTCATATATCCCACATTCGTTGTAAAAATATCACCATTATTATATTATTAAAATAATATATTTAAATGAATTATTTTATCGTAAAAAAGATAAAATATTAATTTTCAACAATTGTCACATTAAAATTTTCTCCATCTATATCCATATAAAATCAATATTTTCCTCATTATATAAATCAATAATTAACTATTCACAAATAATATTACAGAATCACAAGATCGCAAACTGCACTGCCTTTGAGAAAGAGGGGCTTTCCAATAAGAATTTCTCTCACTTGGCGCCGCATTAGGTGACCAAACCTCTCCTTAGATGTAACTTTCTAGACATTGCCAATAATGTTATCTAATAATATTATTCAGATAATATGAATTATTGCTTCGATAATGAAAAATATTGTGTAATGACAATTATCAAACAACAAAGAATATAAAATATCAACACAAGAATTATTAAATCAATAAAATCTTTGAATAAAGAATTACTATAACCATTATTGAGTAGTGCCTTCTTACGTAAGAATCAATAATTGGTGCAATACCGCAGTTCACTCGTTTTTAACCACCGAGTATTTTAACAAGATTAATTGTAATAACTACGCCGTTATTTTTAAACAACTTATATTTGTCGCTTTCTTCATCCAATCGCTTTCAAGCATGGGGCCCACAAAAGATCAAGGCCGGCCGCATTTAATATTCCCCGACAAAGAAGAATATTCCACGACCAAATGGATATTCCCACAACAATGAATATTTTATAACCACTTGCTTATTTTGAAATATTTGCGTATTTTACCCATAACTATCCACATTAATCAAATCAACCCTTACTATTTCAAAATAATAAATAGAGAAAATTAAATTTCATTAATAATAAGTTGGGGTCTTACAAACGTAGCAATTATTGAATCAGTAAAATAAAATATTGAACAGTAATTACTGTAACAATTATTGAGTAGTGCCTTCTTACATAAGAATCAATAATTGGTGCAATACCGTGTGCTACTGTGCAACAATGCGTATTACTATGTTTTAACCATTGGGTATTCCAACAGTATTAACTGTAACAACTACGTCGTTATTTATAAACAACTTATACTTATCCTTTTCTTCATTCAATCGCTTTCTGTTATGGAGCCCATAAAAGACTACGCCGTCGTACGAATATTCCCCGACAGCAAGAATATTCCACGACCAAACGAATATTCCCCGACAACAATGAATATTTTATAACCACCTGCTTATTTAAAAATATTTGCGCATTTTACCCATAACTAACCACATTAATCAATTCAACCCTTACTATTTCAAAATAATAAATAGAAGAAATTAAATTTCATTTATAAAAAGTTGGGGTCTTACAAAGACAATATTTGTATTAAAACTCTCAGTTTATGTTTTGTCGTATTTTACACGATAGTTGTATTATTAAGTTGTATTTTAATTTTGTACCATATATTTGGCGACTCAAGATGGGTGATGTATACCTATTTTGGGGGCGTCATAGGTTAATATCAAAGCTTAGGGATATGATCCTCATCCGAGATGTGAGACAAGAACTAGGAGGGGAGAGATGGGGAATTCCTTTGCTAATATGACCTACCTAAGTTTATTTGGTATTTTATTGATCGGTCAGAGTATAGGGATAATATGTGACATGTCAATTAACCCTTATTTTGTGGTAGTATTTGATAATGGCATCCAAAAATGTTGAGATAAGATATGAAGCACATGAGTCCATTGAGTCACCAACGATCAATACCCAGGATAATGTGCATCAGGATGGCAATAATCCTCAGGAAAATAACAACGCTGACCAAGTGATGAACGATGGGATGTTCAGAGGCTTTATGCAATTCATGCAACATCAGGCGAGAACAACTCTTGTTCAAAATGCAGGTGGAAACACTGGCAACTCTCGGACAGTCACTGCTAAACAGTTCAAGGAGCTGGGACCACCGGAGTTTATTGGAGAGCCAAAACCACTTAAGGCAGAGACGTGGATAAACCAGATCACCAAGATATTTAATGTCTTGGGATGCTCCGAGGAGCAAAAGGTTTTCATTGCCACCTTCATGTTGCGAGGAGAGGCAGATTACTGGTGGGAATATGTAAAGCGTACTCAACTTGCCGCACTGAAGATGTCTTGGGAGAAGTTCCAAGAATTGTTCAACGACAAGTACTTTCCCGAAATATTCGTCACATGAAGGAGGTAAAGTTTATCAAGCTGGAGGAAAATAATATGACCGTGTCACAGTACGAAGCTAAGTTTGCCGAGTTGTCCCGGTTTGCATTCCACTTGGTTAATAATGAGGAGAGAATGACGCGGATGTTTCTAAGAGGTTTGAGACCCGAAATACGTTAATACCTCATTTCTCACAAACTGTGTTTGTATTCAGATGTTGTAAATAGGGCTCAGTTATTGGAGCGCGATAAGGAGTTAACCCAACCAAGAGAGAGCAGCCGGCAAAATGATAATACCAGTTGTAGCAGTCATCGAAGCGGTGACAATAAACGTAGAGGGAATCAAAATGCCAGAAATGGTAATCACTTTGGTGGTAATCATGGCCAAGATAATACAAGAAAGGATTCAAGTGTAAAATTCAAGAAGAGAAGATTTAACGATGATGGTAAGACGTCGGCAGCAGCACCAGCAACAAATTTTAGGGGAGGAGAACGACCGCCAGTTAGATGCTACAAATGCGGAGAGGAGGGACACATAAGTCCAAACTGTTCACAGCCTTCTAAGGTATGTTTTAGTTGTGGAAAAGATGGTCACATAGTTCAATTTTGTCCTGTAGCGAAATCAAGTCCAGCTAGGACAGTGGCACCAAAGGCGGATACGGACAAAACAAAGTCGGTCGGTGGTTTCAGGAAGGGCGTTTTTTGTGACTTCTCAAAAAGCGAGTAACCCGAACGAAGTTATCACGGGTAAGTTAATCATAAACTCTAGTGAAGTCTATACCTTATTTGATACCGGTTCTACCCATTCTTTAATTTTTCCTACTTGCGCTCAACGTTTAAATTTAACTCCGGAGAAATTAGACTTTGATTTATCTGTTGAAACTCCGTTGGGAGAAACCTTCATTACATCCACTGTTTATAAGTCTTGTTTGATTCAAATCGGTAATCGCACGTTACCTGTCGATCTTATCTCTTTGAAAATAATTGTATTTGATGTGATTTTAGAGATTGATTGGTTAACTACTCATCACGCTAAAATCGATTGTTTTCGTAAGGTTGTTAGCTTTCATATTCCTAACCAACCTATTATGCGAATTCAAGCAACCAAACCACTAAAGTCAATCACTGTCATATCAAGCCATAAAGCTATTCGTTTATTGAAAAATGGATATCCAGCTTTCTTAGCCCATGTCACTTATTTAAATAAAAATACGTCAGATTTGAATGATATTTCTATTGTTAATAAATTTCCTGATGTATTCCCTGAAGAACTTTCTAGCCTACCCCAGAGCGTGAAATCAAATTTTGTATCGACCTTGAACCCGGTAGAAAACCCTCAAATATTTCTTCACCCAAAACGAATGTATCATGCGCCAAAGACGTTGGCTCGAGCTGTTGAAGATTACGACCATACCATTCAATATTATTGTGGAAGAAGCGAACGTTATAGCTGATGCATTAAGTAGAATATTGTATGCGTTTACGAGTGCGATATTGTTAACACAAAAGCCCATTTTGTATGACTTACAAAGGATGGAGATAGAGTTAAAGACTCTAGGGACCCACGTGATGATGTCAAATAATACGAGTAGAATCGACGTTAATCGATAAAGTTAAAGCTGCTCAAGCTACAGACCTGGAGCTGATGCGTATGAGGAAGAAAGTGCAAGAAGGTGCTATTCCGAAAGCAAGAATCGATGAAGAAGGAATACTTCGAGTCAACTCCAGACTTTGTGTTCCTAACGATTCTGACTTGAACTATAAAATCATGATGGAGGCGCACAACACACCGTTTGCAATCCATCCAAGGAGTACCAAATTGTATCGTGATCTTCGACATACATTTTGGTGGAGCAATATGAAGAGAGAGATAGCGGGGTTTATCTCAAGGTGTCTAACTTGTCAATGAGTCAAGGCGGAGCATCAAGTGCCAAAAGGTCCATTGCAACCACTTGAAATTCCAGAATGGAAGTGGGAGCACATGCATTACCATGGATTTCATTACTGGTCTTCCCAAGGTTTCTCAAGGCATATATGCGATTTGGGTCATTGTTGATAGATTGACCAAGTCTGCTCATTTCTTACCGATACGAGAAACTTATACACTTGAACATACGTACATAAACGAGATTGTAAGATTTCATGGTATGCCAGTATCCATAATTTCTGATCGAGACTCAAGATTCACTTCACGATTTTGGGTTAGTTTGCAAAAAAACTATGGGCACGGATTTACAATTTAGTTCGGCATATCATCCTCAAACGGACAAGCAGTCGGAGAGGACTATTCAAACTCTTGAAGATTTATTAAGACTCTGTGTCCTTGATTTCAAAGGAAGTTGGGACAAGTTCTTACCATTGGTGGAGTTTTCCTACAACAACAGTTATCAAACAAGTATTGGCATGGCTCCATTTGAGGCGTTGTATGGAAGAAAGTGTTGTTCTCCATTATTCTGGGATGAGGTGGGTGAAGCAACGTTGTTGGGACCGGATTTGGTACGTATGACTACGGAAAAGATTCAAACGATCCGACAACGTATAAAAACCTCACAAGATAGACAAAAGAGTTATGCTGATCTTCATCGAAAGGACGTGGAATTCAATATTAAAGATCATGTGTTGTTACGTGTTGCTCCATGGAAAGGAGTTACGAGATTTGGAAAGAGAGGAAAGCTCAATCCTCGATTCATTGGCCCATTTTTAATCCTCAATCGAGTAGGAACTGTGGCCTATAGACTAGCCTAACCACCAAGTATGTCTCGTGTTCATAACGTTTTTTACGTATCTATGTTACGTAAATATATGAAAGACCCGAACCACATTATTGAATTAGAACCGGATGAGATAGCGGAAGATTTAACGTACGAGGAGGTACCTGTTAAAATCCTGGACAAGAAGGATCATATTCTATGCTCCAAGGTTATACCTCAAGTCAAAGTTTTGTGGAGAAACCACGGTGTTCAGGAAATAACCTGGGAGTTAGAATCTGAAATGAAGTCAAGGTATCCTCATGCACCTCTTCGACATAATAGGTACGCACCCTAATTTCGAGGACGAAATTTCATAAGAAGGGGAGGTTGTAAGACCCCAACTTTTATGAATAAAGATTAATTTTTCTCGAAATAAATTTTTGAATATTATGGTGTGAATTTGATATAATGTTATAGTTGTGGGTATTATTTAAAAATTTTGCAAGTGGTTATATAATATTCGATTGGTCGGGGAATATTCGTTTAAACAAGTAATATTTGTGACGCCCCCAAAATCGGTATACATCACCTATTCTGAGTCGCCAAATACATGGTACAAAATTCAAATACAACTTAATTATACAACTGTCGTGTAAAATTCGACTAAACATATGTTGTGAGTTTTAATACAAATATTGTCATCTATACAATATGCAAACTCAATGGGGTCCTCATTACATTTATTATCACACTATTTCATAGAATAGTGAGGACTACTAATGCACCATCTAGGACCAACACTCTGTTCCCCGACTAGTCCCTGCTACGTTCTCATTTCCTGAAGAGAATAATGAAAGCAAAAGGGTAAGCTCAACTAGTCCAATAAGAAATATTATGACTAAGATAATGCAGAATAATTTATCGTTAGTTAAACTGATAAAATATAATAAACATCAAGTTTAACTGCAGCGGAACAATCAATCCATTAGAAGAGTTAAGTAAAGAATAAAATCTACTATCTTCTATGATTTAAAAAGTTTTCATCACTTTTATCGCTGAGACTCAGCTTCATAAATAATCCACATCATCAAATCATCCCTACACTACAGGCCAAGGATATTCTTTAGTATCATAACCACGAATTATCCATGCACTACGGGCCAAAGATAATCGTGTTTTCATCAACGGTCCTGATCATGCCATAAAATAATTCATCTTTGCGCCCTTGGCCGAAGAGAATCCATAGCCATAATCATACCAAAAACTGTCTATCAATGCATTACGGACCAATGAAGACTTTTTCCACATCATTTATAATATTACGGTCATGATTATACCGAAATAATCCCTGATCATAATCATACCAAGTCCATCTATGCACTACAGGCCACAGATGACTTTCAACATAATATAAACATAAGTATGATGACAATGACATAATAATTCAATAAAACAAGTTCAAGAATTAATTTATCCATGAACCAATAACATCCAAATTGTCAACATGATACTTCTTTGTAGAGTAAAATTCAAGAATGCTCAGAAGAATATTTCCATGAAAAGATACTGGATGAAGCGCAAATATCATGGATATTCCACTAATTTCATGGAGTATAGAAGTCAAAACTTTAACCAACTGAGTATAATAAAGAATGGAATAACAAAAGAAATCGTCAGGCATGCGATAAACCGCACAAACAGGTTATTCCAATAGAATAATAAATAACGGAACCAATTAAATGCGTAAAAGCACACAGGATGTTCCAACGTAATGATAAAAAATAGAACCGAATCAAACGTAAATGTACGATGTGATATTCCAATGTAATAAAAATAATGGAACCGAATCGCGTAATATCTGCTTCAAACGTGATATTCCAACATAATAATAAAGAATGGAATAACAGAAGAATTTCACCATGTATGCGGTACTTCAAATAAACAGGTTATTCCAACATAATGATAAAGAATGGAATAACAGAAGAATTTCACCATGTATACGGTAGCCCGCGTATATAGATTATTCCAACAGAATAATAAAGAATGGAATACAGAAGTTCTCTTCATGAATAAGAAAGAAAGAATACCCCTTACGAGTACAACAAATAATATCCCTTACGAGTACAACAAATAATATCCCCTACGAGTACAACAAATAATATCCCTTACGAGTACAACAAATAATATCCCCTACGAGTACAACAAATAATATCTCTTACGAGTACAACAAATAATATCCCCTACCTTTGAAAGAAGAGTATTCCGACTGGTAGGGCGAGGATATACTTGAAGAAAACTTGCACTACGCTCAAAGCTTTCTTAAACTCTAAAGAAATACGCTCAAGATTATAGAAGAAGAACTCTCTCTATAGTTTCTCTCTCTAGAGTTTCAGTGAATTCGTAAGAAATAATGAAGGAATGAGCTTCTATTTATAGAAGAATGGACTTCATAGTAACTAATTCATGAACGGTCCAAATTGATTTACTTTTAATCGGACGGTCCATATTTAAAGCAAAATCTTTTAAATAAAATATAATATATTCTATTTATAATCTAATAAAATGAATAACTTTATAAAAGTACTCTGTTTCATATAAAAAGATTTTACTATGCAAAATACTATGCAGGCACTATGCAACACTATGCATAATAAAATATAATATATTTTAATTATTGTCTAATAAAACAAATAAATTTATAAAAGTATTTTGTTTTATATAAAAAGATATTACTATGCAAAATACAATGCATAATAAAATATAATAAATTCTATTTATTGAATAACTTTATAAAAGTATTCTGTTTTATATAAAAAGCTTTTCTGTTTTATTACATTAATAATACTAATAAAACAAAACTAAGTGACTTATCAAGTAAACATCAATAATCAATACCGTGTGCTACTATGCAACCACGCGTATTACTGTACTTTTACTACCGAGTAGTTCAACAGTTTTAACGGTGAAACTTCCGCCATTATTTTCATAAAATATTTTTGTCATTTTCTCAATCCGACAATAATTCCGTTGTGGGGTCCACCAATGATTGTACCGTCGTACGGATATTCTCCGACAAAAAGAATATTCCCCAACCAATCGAATATTATACAACAACTTGCATACTTTTCACAATTTATAAATACTACCCACAACTATAACATTATCTCAAATCCACACCATAATATTAAAAAAATATTTCGAGAAAATTAATTCTTTATTCATAAAATCTAGGGTCTCACAATCTCCCCTCCTTATGAAATTTCGCCCTCGAAATTTATGTACGTACCTGGTTTGCCGAACAGGTCAGGATACCTTGACTTTACTTCAAATTCTAACTCTTGAGGTATAACCTTTGAGCGTAGAATATGATCCTTCTTATCCAAGATGTTAACACATATCTCCTCATACGTTAAATCTTCTGTTATCTCGTCCGGTTCTAAATTAATATTGTGGTTCGGGTCGTCCATATATTTACGTAACATCGATACATAAAAAAAAAAGTTCAGAACACGCAACATACTTGGCGGTAAAACGAGTCTATAGGCCACAGTTCCTACTTCATCGAGGATTTCAAATGGGCCAATTAAATCGAGGGTTGAGATTTCCTATCTTCGTCGATTTTTGCTTCTAGAATAACGCCCTCTTGAACCTTCTTCTTCACATTCATCAGCTCTGAGTATGTAGCTTGAGCGGCTTTAACTTTATCGATTAAAGGCGATTAAAATCGTATATTTGTTATGTGACGCCCCCAAAATAGGTATACATCACCCATTCTGAGTTGTCAATACATGGTACAGAAACAACTACAACTTTATTATTACAATAGTAAAACTGTGAGTTTGAATACAAATATTATCTTCTAGACAATATCTATACTCAAATAAATCCTCATCACATTTATTGATATATTATTTTACAAAAAATGGTGAGGACTACTAAACAACTCTCTCTAGAACTTGCATTCCATACCCCAGACTAAATCTGCTTATATATTCTCGCCTCCCGAGAAGAAAAATGGAACAAAAAGGAAAAGGGTGAGCTCAACTAGCCCAATAAAGAATATTATGACTAAGATAATATACAACAAATTATCGTTAGTCTTCAACAGGAAAAATCTAATAGAATACAATAGACAACAAATTTTAAATCAATATTCGCAATGAAATAATAATTCATTAGAAGAGTTAAGTAGAGAATGCAAACTACTATCTTCTATGTATGAATTTAAAAGTTCATCGCTCTATCTTTTATCCCCTGTAACATCAATCAATATATATATCGGAATCAAATATTCATCTTTGCACTACAGCCAAAGATATTCATCGATTAATCATGTTCATCTAAACACATGTTCATCTTTGCACTACTGGCCAAAGATATTCTTCGAAAATCATTCATCTTTGCACTACTGAGCCAAAGATATTCCATAATATCATCATTTAAGATCAAGATGATGAAAAATATTTTTAAAGAAACGAATCCGAAAGAAAACAAAATGACAAGGATTAAGGATTAAGGATTCGTACTTTGTTTTATCCACGTCCAAAATACCTCAAAAATAATCACGGTGGTGTAAAATTCAAGAATGAACAAAACATGGATACAATCAAAGCTAGTATCCACAATAGATATTTTGACGAAAAGAAAATTTTTCATTTTTCGATGAATAGTCTTGAGTATTCGTGAATAATGTCGATATCGTGAATAGTCCGTAGTATCGTGAATAAGAACTCAGACACCAAACGCTCCAAATTTGATAAAACTTCAGATCAATATTTCAACATAATGATATTAAAGAAATAATATCATTACGAAAAAAATAATATCCCTTACCTCACAAAGACAAGACTTCTAGTTGAAACACGGGATATAGGCTATGACTTGAACTTGCAGAGTATAGCAATACTCAAAGTATACTCAAAATACTTACAAGAATATGCTCGATGCGCCCCAAAATTAGGTATCGTCACCCATCTTGGGTGCGCCACTTACATGGTACATAAATTCAAATACAACTTACTAATATAAGCGTAGGTATGCAATCGACATAAAGCGTGAGTTTGAATACAAATATTGTCTACTAGATATTATACAAACTCAAAAGGAGTCCTCATTACAACTATTATCACACTATTTCACGAGAATAGTGAGGACTACTAATCTTATCCTCTGGACCATTACTTAGTTCCCAGGCTAAGTCCCGGCTATGTTCTCATTTCTGAAGAAAACGGTGAAAGAAAGGTGAGCTCAACTAGCCCGATGAAATATTATGACTAAGATAATGCGAGAATAAATTATCATTAGCCTTGACGATGTTAAAGCGATAAAATACAATAGACAACAAGTTTAAGCTGCGGTGAAATAAGCAATCCATTAAAAAGTCAAGTAGAGAATAAAATCTACTATCTTTTAGGTTTTAAAGGTTTTCATCAATTTTTATCATTTGAGACTCGACAATAAATAAACCACCACATCTAATCATCCATGTACCACGGTCGAGGATTTTCATCAAATTATCAATGGTCATGACTATCTTAGAATCACCCACAGTCATAATCATACCAAAAACTATCCATCAACTGCATTCACAGACCCACTTTGAGGACTTTTGTCACATCATTTATATCAAGTCGTGATTATCTTAATGATCCACAGTCATAATCATACTAAGTTCATCTATGCATGCGTAAGCGAAGATAACATAATATAACATGAGGATGATGACAATGACATAATAATTCAATAAAACAAGTTCAAAATTATTTAATCCATGAATTATTAACGTCCAAATTGTCGACATAATCTTTGTTTACGTAGAGTAAAATTCAAGAATGATCGGAAGAATATTTCCATGAAAGATCTTTGGATGAAACCTTGAATATCGAGGATATTCTACTAATTTCATGGAGTATAGAAGTCAAAAGTTTTAACCAATTTGGGTATAATAAAGAATGGAATAACAAAAGAAATCACCATGCATGCGGTGCTTGGCATGAGACAGGTTATTCAACGAATAATAATAACGGAACGGTCGGTGGTGAAATTCACAAGAGCGGGATGTTCAACGAGAATAATAAAGATGGAACCGGATCCGGTGTAAAACACACGAGATAGGATATTCAGCGAGAATGATAAAAAGGCGGAACCGGTCGGTGTAAAACACACTGAGACGGGGATGTTCAGCGAGAATAATAAAAAAGCGGAACCGGTCGGTGTAAAACACCACGAGCGGGATGTTCAATGAGAATAATAGAAGAATGTCACCAAGTATAGGGTAAACCCAGCGTATCTGAGTTATTCAGCGAATAATAAGCGATGGAATAACATAAGGATTTCACCAAGTATAGGGTATCTGGCGTGTCTGAGGTTATGTATAGGGTATGCCACTTTTACGAGTTATTCAACGAATAATAATGAATGGAATAACGAAGTTCTCTTCGAAGAAGAATAATAACACCACTTACAGTAAAAAAATGAATATAGAAGTAGTGAAGTAGCGAGAATACTCTTCTTCTTTTTATAATTTTCTCTCTATATAGCTTCTCTCTATAATTTCTCTCTCTAGTTTCATGAATTAAGTAAGAAAATAATGAAGGAATGAGCTTATTTATAGGAAAATGGAATGCGTAGTAACTAATCCATGAGCGGTCCAGTTGATTTACTTTAATCGGCGGTCCATATTTAAAGAAAAATCTTTTAAATAAAATATAATATATTCTATTTATATAAAAACATTTTACTATGCAAACAACTTATACAATCTTATCTGCAAACACTATATGCAAAAACACTATGACAACATATCGTAATAAAATATAATATATTACATTTATAGAATAACTTTAATAAAGTATTCTATTTTATATAAAAGATGTTTACATTTTATTACGTTAATAATCTGAATAAAACAAAAGCGTCGTTATCATTATAATAATTCATATTATTAATCGACAATAATGGAATCAAAGCGAGTGACTTCTCACATAAGCATCGATAATCAATCTGGTATATTTACTTATGCAACCACCGTTATTCTTTGTACTTTTACTACTGAGTAGTTCAACGGTAACCACGGTAAAACTTCCGTAGTTATTTCAATAAAATATTTTTGTCGTTTTCTCGATCAAATGATAATTACATTAATGAGGTCCACCGATGATTGAGTAGTTATCTGAATATTCCTGCTAAAATAATATTCCCACAGGCCAATCGAATATAATATAACCACTTGCATACTTTGCAAAATTTATAAATACTACCCACAACTATAATATTATCTTAAATTCACACCATAATATTAAAAATTATTTTGACAAAATTTAAATCTTTATTGATAAAATCACGGGGTCTCACATCTCCCTCCTTATGGAATTTAAGCCCTCGAAATTAGAATGCGATACTGAGTATGATAAAGAGATGAGGATACCTTGAATACCTTTATCGTTTAAAATATTAAATTCATCTTTGAAATCCGCGAAGCTATTCATTAACAATTCATCTTTTGCCTACTGGGCTGAAAGATATACAAAAGATATAATAAAACCAATAATCTTTGAGACTTCGACTTAATAGTATCACGACCACGAATTATCCATTTACCTTTGGCTAAGGATATTCGTGTTTTCAATCTGATCATGATTATCTGCGAATAATCCTTGGTCGTAATCATACCAAAGTCTATCAATACTACTCTGACGAAGATGACTTTTACCACATCCATGAATTAATATTTCATTCTTTGAGACTCATTTCGATAATTAATCCATATCATCGAATCATCCACTTTCTGAGGCCGAGGATATTCATTAGTATCACGACCACAAATTATCCATGCACTACGGCGAAGATAATTGTGTATTTATTAGTATCACGACCACAAATTATCCAAGCACTACTGACGAAGATAATTGTGTATTCATTAGTATCACGACCCACAAATTATCCATGCACTACTGACGAAAGATAATCGTGTATTCATTAGTATCCGACCACAAATTATCCATGCACTACTGACGAAGATAATTGTGTATTCATTAATATCCGCGACCACAAATTATCCATACCTTCTGACGAAGATAATTGTGTATTCATTAGTATCACGACCACAAATTATCCATGCACTACTGACGAAGATAATTGTGTATTCATTAGTATCACGACCACAAATTATCCATGCACTACTGAAAGATAATTGTGTATTCATTATATCACGACCACAAATTATCCATACACTACTGACGAAAGATAATTGTGTATTCATTAGTATCACGACCACAAATTATCCATGCACTACGGCCAAAGATAATTGTGTTTTCAATTACGGTTATGATTATCTTAGAATAATCCAGTGGTCATAATCATACCAAGTCCATCTATACTTTCTACAGACCCACGAGATGACTTTCAACGTAATATAAACGTGAGGATAATGATATAAAGAATCGATCAAATGAGATAAAGGATAAATATTAAACATTTATAATATAATTTATCGAGGATTCAAGAATATCCCCATGTTATCAATCACTTAATAATCTCATAATCTAATAACATTAATATTATAACAATATTTTAATCACTTCTTAAATTTATAAACAATTTATCTCAATTGTTTACGCTTTACCATATAATGCATTTAATCATTCAAAAATGCCATACTCATAAAATATATCATCACCAATTATCAAATCTCTCAAAAAAATATGCATATACTACTATATATAGGATTCTCTAGCCATAAAATCCTATTTTCAACTTTGTTACTTCACATAACATATTTAACTCATATGTTAAGTAACTAAACTATTTTCATGAAAAATACCAAATCAGTCCCAAAAATATTTCTTTTCTGGGATTTAGCATAATATAGTCCCATAATGAAAATATATTTTTCTCGAATTTTTAAAATTCATTTACTATTTTTCAAAAATCAATTTCTAATTAATTCCTTAAAAATTAGCTACCTCAAGTTTAACTCCAAAATTCCCAAATCTTGGCAGGACCTTACACATGTTAACGTGAGCTTCTAGTTTAAATTTCATGGTCATCGGAGTTATAGAACTCGGTTATAGCGTTTTAAATCGGAAAAACCTAAATATTGAAATAGTCATAACTTGCTCATTTTAAGTCGAGAATGAGCTCATTTTTGGACAGGAGGTACTTTATACCATATACCTTCATGTCCCAAAAGGCCAGAATTTTTCATAATTTAAGTGGCCAAAACAGTCCCTTAAAGTTTCTGGGCAGTAGCATTTTTGAAATTTACAGCTTTGGCCTCCTTTGCTAAAATCAGTCCACACAAAATCTACAACACCTTTTCCAGTAATTCCACTTGGATTAGTTAGGTAACTCATAGATCTAACTCTAGGACTTGACCACATTCAAAAATTCAAAATATAATAAGAGATATGGTCAATTGAATTTCATATTCGTTTTCACCAAAATCGATTTTCAACTCTTTGTGATTTCTAAGAAACTTTCATGTTTTTACATACTAACCAACATAACTCATCATAAAACTTACTAATACCACGAATACCCATGATTTTCATTATTCCAATGCTTTTATTATGACTTTCATCATAAACCACGTAAAGCTGTTCATTTTAGTTGAAGAAATATTTGAGGTTTAAGAAATGGGTTTTTATCTTTGGGTTGATACAAAATTCGATTTCACGCTCTAGGGTAGGCTAGAAAATCTTCAAGAATACGTCAAGAAATTTATTAATGATAGAAATATCATTCAAAGCTGTGACTCTCATCCAAGACTTGGATAGTATGCGTCACATTGATACCAAGCTGACTTCATCCCTTAACTAGATAGCACCTCACAATGATACCTATAAACTTGCCATCTTCATTCACGATGTAAGCTCTCTGAAAAGTCGGCTTGGTGCATTCCACACAAGGAAGTCAACAACGAAAGGATCGGGGCTCTTTACTTATGGCTTGATATAACGATGATTAACTTTAGGGTTTTGGTTACTTTGAATTAATATAACGAGTTGGTTATAAATATAAAAGCTAACAACCTTACAAAAAGAATAATGAGTAGTTAATCAATTGATTCCAAAATTACCTCAAAGGCAAGTATTTTCAAAAGATATAAGATCGACGATAGCGTGAAAATGTTTATTTGAAACAACAAGATTAATAAAAATAGTGGAGGTAACGAAGGTTTCTCCCAACGAAGTTTCAATAGATAAATCAAAGTCTAATTTTTTTTTTTTTTGAGTCAAATTTAAACATTGAACACAACTAGGTAGAATAAAAGAGTGGGTAGAACTTGTATTGAATAAAGTATAGACTTGCATGAATAATTTAATTTACAAGTAATAACCCGTTCGGTTTTTCTCGACAAAACGCTCTCGCTTAAATTATCGAGTTTGACTTTACTATAGGGTACATTCCACCCTTAAGTGCTTCTTCACATTCTGATCCATGATTTGAATCATTATTCTCGATCCATATCGAATTGGGGTTGGCCGCTATACGCGGGTAATTATTTCGATGTTGGAATTCTCCCAATTCTTTGTCCAAAAGCAAAGTCCATTTCATCTATTTTGGCTTTATTGGATCGGACGTCTTTTCTACACTATCAGCGCGTTAGCGCGTTGTGCGACTTTTACCCATGTACGTCGTTCTATTCTCCTTCCGTTCGATTGTTTCTTCTTCTTTAGGTGATCTTTGATTTTTAAATTCTCGATTCCAACTTTAATATCTTACACCACCGAAGCGTGATTTTGTTCGAGCATCACATATCGGGTAACCCATTTTGAATTATTGTATCCCTTTGTTCCACGACCGTTTTTGATTCTTGAACTTTTGTTCTTCTAGCTCACGAACACGATTTTGTAATTCTAAGTTTTGATCATAAATTTCTTCTAACCAATTCTCCTCGGGTTCCTCTTCTTCCTCTTCTTCTTCTCACTTTCACTTTGCTGCTACCTCTGCTGCAGCTAGCTCGGGTGCAACAATTAGTTCTTCATTTACTACGTGGATATCTCTAATTTGTTCCTCGTCGTGCGACCTTTGCATTAACTTTGATTAGTGATTAAAGGTGTCTAGCGGTCACATTCACTCCATTGTGAATATTTTGTTGCCATTTCCAAACACTTTGCCCTGAACACGAGGGTTAATTAATATATCAAATATTATCCCTATACTCGTGAGAGCCAATTAAATACCAAATAAACTTAGGTAGGTCATACTAGCGAAGAATTTCCGTCTCTCCCCTCTAGTTCTTATCTCACATCTTAGCGGGGATCATATCCTAAGCTCGATACCAAGCTGGCGCCCCCCAAATTAGGTATCGTCACCCATCTTGGGTCGCCACTTACATGGTACATAAATTCAAATCTGACTTACTAATATAAGCGTAGGTATGCAATCGACATAAAGCGTGAGTTTGAATACAAATATTGTCTACTAGATATTATACAAACTCGAAAGAGTCCTCATTACAACTATTATCACCTTTATTTCACGAAATAGTGAGGACTACTAATCTTATCCTCTGGACCATTACTTACGTTCCCAGAGCTAAGTCCCGGCTATGTTCTCATTTCACGAAGAAACGGTGAAAGAAAAGGTGAGCTCAACTAGCCCGATGAAAAATATTATGACTAAGATAATGCGAATAAATTATCATTAGCCTTGACAATGTTAAGCGATAAAATACAATAGACAACAAGTTTAAGCTGCGGTGAATAAGCAATCCATTAAAAGTCAGTAGAGAATAAAATCTACTATCTTTTAGGTTTTAAAAGGTTTTCATCAATTTTTATCATTTGAGACTCGACAATAAATAAACCACCACATCTAATCATCCACAGTACCACGGTCGAGGATTTTCATCAAATTATCAATGGTCATGAAATATCTCGAATCACCCACAGTCATAATCATACCAAAAACTATCCATCAACGCATTCATTACAGACCCACGAGGACTTTTGTCACATCATTTATATCAAGTCGTGATTATCTTAGAATGATCCACAGTCATAATCATACTAAGTTCATCTATGCTTGCGTAAGCGAAAGATAACATAATATAACATGAGGATGATGACAATGACATAATAATTCAATAAAACAAGTTCAAAATTATTTAATCCATGAATTATTAACGTCCAAATTGTCGACATAATCTTTGTTTATAGAGAGTAAAATTCAAGAATGATCGGAAGAATATTTCCGTGAAAAGATCTTTGGATGAAACGCAAATATCGAGGATATTCTACTAATTTCATGGAGTATAGAAGTCAAAGTTTTAACCAACCGGGTATAATAAAGAATGGAATAACAAAAGAAATCACCGTGCATGCGGTGCTTGGCATAGGCGAGGTTATTCAACGAGAATAATAATAACGGAACGGTCGGTGAAATTCACAAGCGGGATGTTCAACGAGAATAATAAAGATGGAACCGGATCCGGTGTAAAACACACGAGATAGGATATTCAACGAATGATAAAAAAGCGGAACCGGTCCGGTGTAAAACACCTGAGACGGATGTTCAACGAGAATAATAAAAAGCGGAACCGGTCGGTGTAAAAAAACCTGAGACGGGATGTTCAATGAAATAATAGAAGAATGTCACCAAGTATAGGGTAAACCGCATATCTGAGTTATTCAACAGAATAATAAGCAATGGAATAACATAAGGATTTCACCAAGTATAGGGTATATGCGCGTATCTGAGTTATGTATAGGGTATGCCACTTTTACGAGTTATTCAACGAGAATAATAATGAATGGAATAACGAAGTTCTCTTCGAAGAAGAAAGAATAACACCCTTACAGTAAAAAGAATGAATATAGAAGTAGTGAAGTAGCGAGAATACTCTTCTTCTTTCTCTATAATTTTCTCTCTATAAACTTCTCTCTATAATTTCTCTCTCTAGAGTTTGATGAATTAAATGAAAATAATGAAGGAATGAGCTTATTTATAGGAAAATGGAATGCGTAGTAACTAATCCATGAGCGGTCCAGTTGATTTACTTTAATCGGCGGTCCATATTTAAAGAAAAATCTTTTAAATAAAATATAATATATTCTATTTATATAAAAACATTTTACTATGCAAACACTTTATGCAATCTTATCTGCAAAACAATATATGCAAAACACTATCAACACTATCGTAATAAAATATAATATATTACATTTATAGAATAACTTTAATAAAGTATTCTATTTTATATAAAAGATGTTTACATTTTATTACGTTAATAATACGAATAAAACAAAAGCGTCATTATCATTATAATAATTCATATTATTAATCGACGATAATGGAATCAAAGCGAGTGACTTCTCACATAAGCATCGATAATCAATCTGGTATGTTACTTATGCAACCACACGTATTCTTTGTACTTTTACTACTGAGTAGTTCAGCGATAACCACGGTAAAACTTCCGTAGTTATTTCAATAAAATATTTTTGTCGTTTTCTCGATCAAATGATAATAATTACATTAATGGGGTCCACCATGATTGAGTAGTTATGCGAATATTCCTGCTAAACCAAATATTCCCAACCAATCGAATATATATAACCAGATACTTTGCAAATATAATATATAAATTCACACTTGCATACTTTTTCAAAAAAATTTATAAATACTACCCATGACATTTAACTATAATATTATCTTAAATTCACACCTCGTAATATATAAAAAATTATTTTATACAAAATTTAAATCTTTATTGATAAAATCTTAATTCTCAACAATTAATCAATAATTGGTGCAATACCGGTGTCTTCTTGTGTTTTAACCAATTTAGTATTTTAACAAGATAATACTTGAATAACAACTACGCTAGTTATTTTTAAACCACTTATATTTGTCGTTTCTTCATCCAATCGCTTTCCGTTATGGGGCCCACAAAATATTATTAGCGTCATAAATGCGAATATTCCCAACAATGAAAGAATATTCCACGACCAAACGAATATTCCCCACAACAATGATGAATATTTTATAACCACTTGCTTATTTTGAAATATTTGCGTATTTTACCCATAACTATTCACATTAATCAAATCAACCCTTACTATTTCAAAATAATAAATAGAGAAAATTAAATTTCATTAATAATAAGTTGGGGTCTTACATGTTATCTTCACGTGGGTTCGTATATTCGCACTTGTAACCGCATACGATCTTCTACTCAACGCGTCAGCTACCACGTTCGCACTTCCACGATGATATTGCATGGTACGATCGTAATCTTCAACAGCTCGAGCCAACGTCTTTGGCACGTTATACGTTAGTTTTAGTTGAAGAAATATTTGAGGGTTTTAGAAATGGGATTTGTACTGGGGTCAATACAAAATTCGATTTCACGCTCTGGGGTAGGCCAAGAAGTCTTCAGGAATATGTCAAGAAATTTATTAACGATAAAAATATCATTCAAAACTGTGACTCTCATCCAAGACTTGGATAGTACGTCACATTGATACCTATCAACTTGTCATCGTCATTCACGACGTCGCCTATAGAAAGTCTGGCTTCGGTGCATTCCACACAAAGAAGTCAACAACGAAAAGATCGGGGCTCTTTACTTATGGCTTAATATGACAATGATTGACTTTAGTGGTTTGGTTGCTTAAATTCGCATAATAGGTTGGTTAGGAATATGAAAGCTAACCACCTTACCAAAATAATCAATTTTAGCATGATGAGTAGTTAACCAGTCGATTCCTAAAATCACATCAAAGGCAAGTATTTTCAAAGAGATAAGATCGACGGGTAATGTGAAAGTATCGATTTGAATCAACAAGATTTATAAATAGTGGAGGTAACGAAGGTTTCTCCCAATGGAGTTTCAACAGATAAATCAAAGTCTAGTTTCTCTGGAGTCAAATTTAAACATTAAAATAACTAGGTGAAATAAAAGAGTGGGTAGAACTGGTATCTAACACGGTATAGACTTCGCAAGAGTTTATGATTAACATACCCGTGATAATTTTATTTAGGTTCCTTGTCCCACAAAAATACGCTCTCTCTTAAACTACCGGCTTTAGCTTTTCTGGGACATCCTTTGCCATCACTATCCCAGCTGGACTTGACTTCATCATACGACAAAATCGAGATAGGTGACCTTCTCTTCCGCAATTAAAACACGTTTTGGATTGCTGCGTACAGTTTGGACGGATGTGTCCCTCCTGTCCGCATTTGAAACATACGACTGGTGGGTGTTCTTCTTCCTTTGAAACGGGTGCTGGTGCCGACGTCTTCACGTCATTGTTGAACCTTCTCTTCTTGAAATGTCCATTCTTATTGTTTTGACCATGATTACCACCGAAGTGGTTACCATTTCTGGCATGTTGATTCCCTCTATGCTTATTGTCACCGCTTCGATGACTGCTCTCATTGGTATTATCATTTTACCGGCTGCTCTCTTTTGGTTGCGTTGACTCGTTATCGCGCTCTACTAACTGAGCCCTATTTACAACATCTGAATACAAACACAATTTATGAGAAATAAGATGTTGACATATCTCCAGCTTTAAACCTCTTAAAAACATCCGCATCATTCTCTCTTCATTATCAACCAAGTGGGACGCAAATCGGGACAACTCGGCAAACTTGGCTTCATACTGCGACACGATCATGTTGTTTTGCTCCAACCAGATAAATTCCACCTCCTTCATGTGACGAATGCTTTCGGGAAAGTACTTGTCATTGATTGAATGACTCTTGGAACTTCTCCCAAGACATCTTGAGTCGTCGGTGAGTGCGTTTCTGATTCCCACCAAATGATCTCCTCTTCACGCAACACATAAAAGTGGCAAATGGAACCTTTTGCTCCTCAGAGCATCCCTAGACATCAAATATCTTGGTGATCTGCTTTAACCACGTCTCCGCCTTAAGTGGTTCTGGCTTTCCCAAAAACTCCTGTGGTCCCAGCTCCTTAATTGCTTAGTGGTGACCAACCATGGGTTGCCATTGTTTCCTCCTGCATTATGAACAGGAGCCGCCTTCGCCTGATGTTGCATGAATTCTAAAAAGCTCCTAAACGTACCGTTGTTCGTCAATTGATCAGTGTTGTTATTTACAGGAGGATTATCGCAATCATGTTGCACATTGTCCTGATTATTGATCTGTGGAGAATCAACGGTCTCCTGTGCTCCATTGCTATTCTCAACATTCTCGGATGTCATTTTCAGATACTGCCACAAAACAAAGGTTAATTGACATATAACATATTATCACTATATTCCGACCGACCAATTAAATACCAAATATACTTAGGTAGGTTATACTACCGAAGGAATTCCCCGTCTCTCCCCTCCTAGTTCTATTCTCACATCCTAGCCAGGGATCATATCCCTAAGCTTTGATACCAACTGTGACGCCCCCAAAATTAGGTATACATCACCCATCTTGAGTCGCCAGATACATGATACAGAATTCAAATACAACTTAATAATGCAACTATCGTGTACAATACGACAAAACATAAACTGTGAGTTAGAATACAAATATTGTCTACTAGAGAGTATACAAACTCAAAAGGAGTCCTCATTACAATTATTATCACACTATTTCACTGAATAGTGAGGACTACTAATGCACCATCTAGGACCATCACTCTGTTCCCTGACTAGTCCCAGCTACGTTCTCATTTCCTGAAGAGAACGATGAAAGCAAAAGGGTGAGCTCAACTAGCCCATTAAGAAATATTATGACTAAGATAATGCAGAATAATTTATCGTTAGCCTTAAACGGTGTTAAACTGATAAAATATACTAAACATCAAGTTTAACTGCAGCGGAACAATCAATCCATTAGAAGAGTCAAATAAAGAATAAAATCTACCATAGCGATCCTGATCATGCCATAAAATAATTCATCTTTGCACCCTTGGCCGAAAAGAATCCATAGCCATAATCATACCAAAAACTGTCCATCAATGCATTACGGGCCAATGAAGACTTTTTCCACATCATTTGTAACATTACGGTCATGATTATACTGAAATAATCCCCAGTCATAATCATACCAAGTCCATCTATGCACTACTGAATACGAGATGACTTTCAACATAATATAAACATGAGGATGATGACAATGACATAATAATTCAATAAAACAAGTTCAAGAATTAATTTATCCATGAACCAATAACGTCCAAATTGTCAACATGATACTTCTTTGTAGAGTAAAATTCAAGAATGCTCTGAAGAATATTTCCATGAAAAGATACTGGATGAAGCGCAAATATCAAGGATATTCCACTAATTTCATGGAGTATAGAAGTCAAAACTTTAACCAACTAAGTATAATAAAGAATGGAATAACAAAAGAATTTCACCATGTATGCGGTACTTCGCATAAACAGGTTATTCCAACATAATGATAAAGAATGGAATAACAGAAGAATTTCACCATGTATACGGTGGCCACATTATCTGAGTTATTCAACAGAATAATAAAGAATGGAATACAGAAGTTCTCTTCATGAATAAGAAAGAAAGAATACCCCTTACGAGTACAACAAATAATATCCCTTACGAGTACAACAAATAATATCCCCTACGAGTACAACAAATAATATCCCTTACGAGTACAACAAATAATATCCCCTCCGAGTACAACAAATAATATCCCTTACGAGTACAACAAATAATATCCCCTACCTTTGAAAGAAGAGTATTCCGACTGGTAGGGCAATGATATACTCGAAGAAAACTTGCACTACGCTCAAAGCTTTCTTAAACTCTAAAGAAATACGCTCAAGATTATAGAAAAAGAAATCTCTCTATAGTTTCTCTCTCTAGAGTTTCAAGAAATTAAGTAAGAAATAATGAAGGAATGAGCTTATTTATAGAAGAATGAATTTGCGTAAGTAACTAATTCATGAAACTATCCCAGATTGATTTACTTTTAATCGGATAGTCTGTAAGACCCCAACTTATTATTAATGAAATTTAATTTTCTCTATTTATTATTTTGAAATAGTAAGGGTTGATTTGATTAATGTGGATAGTTATGGGTAAAATCGCAAATATTTCAAAATAAGCAAGTGGTTATAAAATATTCATTGTTGTGGGAATATTCGTTTGGTCGTGGAATATTAAATGCTTGTCGGGGAATATTAAATGCGGCCAGTAGCGACATGTATGGGCCCCCATAACTTGAAAGCGATTGGATGAAGAAAACGATAAATATAAGTTGTTTAAAAATAACGTCGTAGTTATTACAGATTATCTTGTTAAAATAATCGGTGGTTAACACACGATGAAGCACTTGCAGTATTGCACCAATTATTGATTCTTACGTGAAGAGCACTACTCGATAATGGTTACGATAATTCTTATTCGATATTTTATTTTATTGATTTAATAATTGTTTGCGTTGATATTTTATATTGATGTTGTTTGATAATTGTCATTACCTGATATTTTTTCATTATCGAAGCAATAATTCATATTATTTGAATAATATTATTAGATAACATTATTGGCAATGTCTAGAAAGTTACATCTAAGGAGAGGTTTGGTCACCTAATTGCGGCGCCCGATGAAGAAAATTCTTATTGGAAAGCCCCTCTTTCTGAGGCTACACTGGTTGTCGATATTGTGATTACGTAATATTATTTGTGAATAATTAATTATTGATTCATATAATGAGGAAAATATTGATTTTATGTGGATATAGATGGAGAAAATTTTAATGTGACAATTAATGAAATTGAAATTTTAACTTTTTACGATAAAATAATTCGTTTAAATATATTATTATATTTTAATAATATAATAATGATGATATTTTCGATGAATGTGGGATATATGAGTATATGTGGAGGAGGAGTATTTTTGTTACCAAAAATATTTAAAGCATGTTTTATGTGTCGGTGGACCCCATTTCTTGGTTGAAATTTGATTATAGCTTTGTAAAATCGCTTGGTTTGTGGATTTTGGTCAATTTACATTTGGAATTTGGAAAAACTTTCTTACGTAAAGTTGTAGAAATTGAATTTCCTATAAAAAGTAATGAGTTTGAATTTTTCTAACAAAAGGGTTATTTATTGTGAATTATTGAAGTTACGAAGCTCAGAAATAATTAATTTTTGGAAGTTTAAATTATTTTAAATTAGAAAAACGTTTTTCTTACTTTTTCTAGAAGGTGGCATGTGCTTATTGAGCTGAAATCAGATTTCAAGAGTAGGCGTAGGAATTTTGATATATATATTTATATTTTATTAAATTTTCTACTTTGGTGTTTCTAAGCATTTTCCTATAAATAGGGTCTTTAGGTTAGAATTGAAAATCACACGAAATCTGAAGTTTTCTCTCTATATATTATCGGCGTATTCTTGTGAGTATTTTGAGTATATTTTGAGTATTGCTATACGGTCTGCAAGTTCAAGTCATGCTTTATATCAGGTGTTTAAATTTAGAATCTTGATCTTTCGAGGTAAGGGATATTTTTTTTTTTTTAGTAATGATATTATTTCTTCAATATCATTATCTTTGAAATATTGATCTGAAGTTTTTATCAAATTTGGAACTTTTGGTGTGAATTACTATTCACGTATCGACCTTTATTCACGTATCGACCTTATTCATTCACGAATCGGCCTTATTCATCGAAAAATGAAAATTTTCCTTTTAAATCTAAAATATCTATTGTGGATACTAGCTTTGATTGTATCCATGTTTTGATCATTCTTGAATTTTACACCACTATGATTATTTTTGAGGTATTTTTGGACATGGATAAAACAAAGTCTGAATCCTTAATCCTTAATCCTTGTCATTTTGTTTCCTTTGGATTCGTTTCTTTAAAAATATTTTTCATTGTCCTCGATCTTAAATGATGATATTATTGAATATCTTTGGCTGTAGTGTGCAAAGATGAATGATTTCGATAAATATCTTTGGCCGTAGTGCAAAGATGAGCAGTGTTTAGATAAACATGACCAATGATGAATATCTTTGGCTGTGTAGTGCAAAGATGAATATTTGATTCGGATATATATTGATTGATGTTACGAGGATAAAAGATGAGCGATGAACTTTTAAATTCATATATAGAAGATAGTAGTTTTTGCATTCTCTACTTAACTCTTCTAATGAATTATTATTTCATTGCGAATATTGATTTAAAACTTGTTGTCTATTGTATTCATTAGATTTTTCCTGTTGAAGACTAACGATAATTTGTTGTATATTATCTTAGTCATAATATTCTTCTTGAGCTAGTTGAGCTCACCCTTTTCCTTTTTGTTCCATTTTTCTTCTCGGGAGGCGAGAATATAGCGAGTGCAGTCGGGTATGGAATGAAGGTTCTAGAGAGAGTTGTTTAGTAGTCCTCACCATTTTTGTAAAATAATGTATCAATAAATGTGATTAGGATTTATTTGAGTATAGATATTGTCTAGAAGATAATATTTGTATTCAAACTCACAGTTTCTTGTTGTAATAATAAAGTTGTAGTTGTTTACATGCCATGTATTGACAACTTTCGAATGGGTGATGTATATACTATTTTGGGGGCGTCGCGGTTGGTATCGAGCTTAGGATATATGATCTCTGGCGGAGATCGGGGAATAGAACTAGGAGGGAGGCGAGTAAATCCTTCGCTAGTGTGTCCTACTAAGCTTATTTGTTAGTTGGTCGATATATATAGGATATTATGTGATATATTGATTTCCTTAATTAACCCTTGTTTTATGATAGTATTTGAGAATGTCGTGAGAATATTAACGGTGGAAATGAGGCCGTGGAGACGCTTTGTACTCACCAATGAGGAGAGCGTGCAACAGTGGCAATGTTCCTCTCTGTGAACAACACCAATTGAAGCGATGATGAGCGAGGGATGTTTAGAAGCTTTTTGCGGTTCATGCAAAATCGAGACGAGGAGACTTCGTGTTCAAAATCTGAGGAGAAATGATAGCAATTCACGGGTTGTCATAACAAGCGATTCGAAGTTGGGACCACGAAATTTAAGGAAAAGCGGATCCGATCATGGCGGAAACATGGGTCAAGCAAATTACCAAGATATTCGATGTCTTGGGATGCGGAGAACGAAGGTTCCATTCGCCACCTTTATGTTAAAAGTGGCGAGGCGGACTCTTGGTGGGAGTGCGTGAAGCGTACACATCCAGTACTTTTCGGCATGTCTTGGGAGACGTTTGAAAACTATTTAATGACAAATACTTTCACGAAGTGTTAAATCATATGAAAGAAGTGGAGTTCATCATTAGAACAAAACAACATGGCGGTGTCTCGATGCGAGGCAAAGTTTGCGAGTTATCGGTTTGCACCTCATTTGGTGGAGAATGAGGAGCGTTATGGCGGATGTTTACGAGAGGTTTGAAACCCGGCATCGACGATATCTCATTTCTCATAAATTTTCTCTCTGACCGGATGTTGTAAGCAGGGCTCTCAATTATTAGAGCGAGATAACGACTATGGTCAACCGGGGACCACAACCGAGGATAATCTGGGAGATAGCGATCGAATAAAACAACGATAACCGGTGGAGAAAGAAAAGATGGACAAAAATGGTAACCACTCTGGGTGGTAATCATGGCCATGAAAATAGAAGAAGTGAATCGGGAGGAGATTTTAAAAGGAGATTCAACAACGACCATGTGAAAGCAATGACCAAAGAAGAATCAAGCGGTTCTAAGGAGGAGAACGACCACCGGTCATATCTTATAAATCTTGGGAAGAGGGACATATCGATCAAAGCGCCCTAGCAGTTCAAGGTATGCTATAATTGTGGAAAGGAAGGACATATCGCTCGAGATTATGCAGATGGCGAAACCTAGTTCGGCGAGGGACGGTGACTCAAAAATCATCCCGAAAAAAGTCAAAGTCAGCGGTTCTGGAAGAAGCGTTTGTTGTGGTCAAAATCAAAATCGAGGAACCCAAGCGAGGTGATCACGGGTAAGCTATTTATAAATTCTTGCGAAGTTTATACCTTACTTGATACCGGTGCTACCCATTCATTTATCTCTCCTGCTTGTGCTCAACGTTTAAACTTGACTCCGGAGAAATTAGACTTTGACCTATCTGTGGAAACTTTGTTAGGAGAAACTTTCATCACATCCACCGTTTATAAATCTTGTTTGATTCAAGTTGGCACCATCACATTACCTGTTGACCTTAACTCTTTAAAGATACTTGCCTTTGATGTGATTTTTAGGGATTGATTGGTTAACTACTCATCATGCCAAAATTGATTGTTTTAAATAAGGTTGTTAGTTTTCATATTCCTAACCAACTTTGTTGTGCAATTCAAGCAACTAAACCATTAAAATCAATCACCATCATATCTAATCATAAAGCTATTCGTTTATTGAAAAAGCGGATGTCAAGTTTTCTTAGCCCATGTTATGGATTTGAATAAAGACACGTCAAATTTGAATAATATTCTGTTGTTATTGACTTTCTGGCGTATTTCTGAAGAACTTCCGATTACCCCCCGAGCGTGAAGTTGAATTCTTTATTGATCTTGAACTTGGTACAAAGCCCATTTCTAAAACCCCATATCGAATGGCTCTATTGAACTTGAGGAGTTAAAGGTCCAACTACGAGAATTGTTGGACATCGGTTTCATTAAATCTAGTACATCTCCTTGGGGTGCTCTGTTTTATTCGTAAAGAAGAAAGAAGCGGGAGTATCGACTTTGTATTGACTATCGGGAATTGAACCATGTCACCATCAAGAATAGGTATCCTCTACCTCGTATTGATGACTTGTTTGACCCGATTCTGAAGGGCACAATTTTTTTTCAAAGATCGATCTTAGATTACGGATATCATCGGTGAAGATTAGAGCGAGGATGTTCAAAAGACGCCTTTAGAACTTGATGCGGGCATTATGAATTCTTAGTCATGTCTTTCGGATTGACTAATGCTCATGCGGCTTTCATGGATATGATGAATTGAGTATTCAAGGAATATTTGGATCAATTCGTTGTTGTCTTTATTGATGACATCCTCATATATTCCAAAAGCCGTGAAGATCATGAGAACCATTTAAGTTTGGTACTCGAAGGCTTCCGTGAAAACAAGATTTATGCCAAGTTGAAGAAATGTGAGTTACGGCTTGAGGAAGTAGCATTCCTTGGGCGCGTGGTGTCGAAACATGGAGTATCTGTTGATCCGTGAAGATTGAAGCAATCTGAAGTTAGAAGCAACAAAAGTCGGTGATTGAAGTCGTAGTTTTTTGGCTTAATTGGTTATTATCGGAGATTCGTGGAAGGATTTTCTCGAATCGCTACTCCATTAACTTGACTAACTTTCGGAAGGATACAAAATTCGTTTGGAGCGAAGAATGCGAGAAGAGTTTCCAAGAGCTTAAGAGGAGACTTATTTTGGCACCTATTCTAACAATACCATCTGGTTCGGATGGATTTGTTATCTCTGACGATGCTTGAGCAAAGGGTTAGGATGTGTTCTCATGCAGCGTGGGAAACTCATAGCCTATGCCTCGCGACAACTTAAAGAATATGAGAGAAATTATCCTACTCATGATCTAGAGTTAGCGTGATCGTTTTCGCTAAAGATATGGAGGCACTATCTATATGGGGAGAAAGTGGAGATATATTCGGACCATAAAAGCCTTAAATATTTCTTCACTCAAAAGAACTCAACATGCGGCGGCGACGTTGGCTCGAGCTATTGAAGACTACGACCACACTATTCAATACCATCCTGGAAAAGCGAGCGTGGTAGGTGACGCGTTGAGTAGAAGATCATATCTGCGAGGAATGAGTGCGATGATGTCAAGTATCTGCGTAGAGCCAACTTTAATAGAAAAAGTTAAGGTTGCTCGAGCCAGGCAGGGCGGAGCCGATCGTATGAAGAAGAAAAGTACAAGAAGGTGCTATTAGGGCGAGAATTGATGAAGAGGAATACTTGAGTCCACTCCGGACTTTGTGTTCCTAACGACTGATTTGAAGTACAAGATTATGATGGAGGCACACAATACACCATTTGCAATCCATCTGGAAGTACCAAAATGTATCGTGATCTTGACATACATTTTGGTGGAACAATATGAAGAGAGATTGCAAAGTTTATCTCGATGTGTTTAACTTATCAGCGTGTAAAGGCGGAGCATCTAGTACCTAAGGGTCCGTTGCAACCACTTGAGATTCGAAATGGAAGTGGGAACACATTACCATGGATTTAGTTATGGGTCTTCCTACGGTTTCTCAAGGCATCAATGCTATTTGGGTTATTGTTGATAGATTAACCAAGTCTGCTCATTTCTTGCGTCACGGAGACTTATTCCCTTGAGCGTCTTGCTAGTATATATGTAAATGAGATTGTGAGGTTGCATGGCATGCCGATATCCATAGTTTGGATCGTGACCCAAGATTCACTTCAAGATTTTGGGTTAGCTTTCAAAAAGCTATGAGCGCAGTTACGATTTAGTTCGGACATACCATCCTCAAGCAGACGAACAATCGAGAGGACTATTCAAACTCTTGAAGATCTATTAAAACTCTGTGTCCTAGACTTCAAGGGCAGTTGGGATAAGTATTTACCATTGGTGGAATTCTCCTACAACAACAGTTATCACGCAAGTATAGGTGTGGCTCCATTTGAAGCATTATATGGGCCGAAAGTGTAAGCTCTCCAATATGTTGGGATGAGGTGGGTGAAGCAACATTGTTGGGACCCGAGTTAGTACGTATGACTATCAAAAAGATCCAAATGATTAAACAACGTATAAAATGGCACAAGATCGACAAAAAAGAGTTATGCGGATCTTCATCGAAAGGGCGTGGAATTTAGTATAGGGGATCATGTATTGTTGCGAGTTGCTCCATGGAAGGGAGTTACAAGATTTGGGAAGAGAGAAAAGCTCGATCCACGATTTATTGGTCCATTTCAAATTCTTGACCGAGTAGTAGGAAATGTAGCTATAGACTCGCGTTACCTCCGAGTATGTCTAAGTGTTCATAATGTGTTTCACATATCATGCTTAAATAAATATGTGAAAGACCAACCCACGTTATAGAGTTAGAAACGGACGAGATAGCGAAGACTTAACGTGTGAGGAGGTACTGTCAAGATCTTGGATAGGAAGGAGCATGTCCTACACACAAAGGTCAAACCACAAGTTAAAGTTTTGTGGAGGAATCATGCTATAGAGGAAATGACACAGGGAATTAGAAATGAAAATGAAAGCGAGGTATCCTCACCTTTTGAAAACACAGAATGCGTCGTCGTCGATTTCGAGGACGAAATTTCATAAGGAGGGAGGTTGTAAGACCCCAACTTGTTATTAATGAAATTTAATTTTCTCTATTTATTATTTTGAAATAGTAAGGGTTGATTTGATTAATGTGGATAGTTATGGGTAAAATACATAAAATATTTCAAAATAAGTAAGTGGTTATAAAATATTCATTGTTGTCGGGGAATATTAGTTTGGTGCATGGAATATTAAATCTTTGTCGGGGAATATTAAATGCGACGAGCAGCGACCATGTATGGGCCCATAACGAAAAGCGATTGGATGAAGAAAGCGACAAATATAAGTTGTTTAAAAATAACAGGCGTAGTTATTTACTGATTATCTTTATTAAAATACTCGGTGGTTAACACACGATAGCACGGTATTGCACCAATTATTGATTCTTACGTGAAGGCACTACTTTCGATAATGGTTCTGATAATTCTTTATTCATTATTTTATTTTATTAATTTAATAATTCTTTGCGTTGATATTTTATATTCTTTGTTGTTTTTGATAATTGTCATTACGGTATTTTTTTATTAAAGAAGCAATAATTCATATTATCTGAATAATATTATTAGATAACATTATTGGCAATGTCTAGAAAGTTACTATCTAAGGAGGTTTTGGTCACCTAATTGCTGCGCGCGATGAGGAGAAATTCTTATTGGAAAGCCCCTCTTTCTGAGGAGCTGCACAGTTGTCAATATTGTGATTACGTAATATTATTTGTGAATAATTAATTATTGATTCATATGATGAGAAAAATATTAATTTTATGTGGATATAGATGGAGAAAATTTTAATGTGACAATTGTTGAAAATTGAAATTTTATCTTTTTACGATAAAATAATTCATTTAAATATATTATTATATTTTAATAATATAATAATGATGATATTTTCACGATGAATGTGGGATATATGAGTATATGTGGAGGAGGAGTATTTTTGTTACCAAAAATATTTAAAGCATGTTTTATGTGTTGGTGGACCCCATTTCTTGGTTGAAATTTGATTATAGCTTTAAAATCGCCCGTTTGTGGATTTGGTTAATTTACATTTGGAATTTGGAAAAACTTTCTTACAGTAAAGTTGTAGAGAATTGAATTTCTATAAAAAATGCGAGTTTTGAATATTCTGACAAAAGAGCTATGTATTGTGAATTATTGAAGTTCCGAAGCTCCGAAATAATTAATTTTTGGCAGTTTAAATTATTTTAAATTAGAAAAACATTTTTTCTTACTTTTTCTAGAAGGTGACATATGCTTATTGAGCTGAAATTAGATTTCAAGAGTGGGGTAGGAATTTTGATATATATATTTATATTTTATTAAATTTTCTACTTTGGTGTTCTAAGCATTTTCCTATAAATAGGGTGCTAGGGTTAGAATTGAAAATCACACCAGAAACTGAAGTTTTCTCTCTATATATTATCGAGCGTATTCTTGTGAGTATTTTGAGTATATTTTGAGTATTGCTATCTGATTGCAAGTTCAAGTCATAGCCTATATCCAAGGTGTTTAAATTTAAATCTTGATCTTTGAGAGTAAGGATATTTTTTTTTTTTTCAGTAATGATATTATTTCTTCAATATCATTATCTTTGAAATATTGATCTGAAGTTTTTATCAAATTTGGAACTTTTGGTGTCGAATTACTATTCACGTATACGACACTATTCACGTTATCCGACACTATTCACGAATCGGCACTATTCATCAAAAAATGAAAATTTTCCCTTTTCGTCTAAAAAATCTTTTGTGGATACTTGCTTTGATTGTATCCATGTTTTGATCATTCTTGAATTTTACACCACTATGATTATTTTTGAGGTATTTTTGGACATGGATAAAACAAAGTACGAATCCTTAATCCTTAATCCTTGTCATTTTGTTTCACTGGATTCGTTTCTTTAAAAATATTTTTCATTGTCCTCAATCTTAAATGATGATATTATTGAATATCTTTGGCCTGTAGTGCAAAGATGAATGATTTCTGATAAATATCTTTGGCCGTAGTGCAAAGATGAGCAGTGTTTAGATGAACATGACCAAATGATGAATATCTTTGGCACATAGTGCAAAGATGAATATTTGATTCGAGATATATATTGATTGATGTTACGGGGATAAAAGATGAGCGATGAACTTTTAAATTCATACATAGAAGATAGTAGTTTGCATTCTCTACTTAACTCTTCTAATGAATTATTATTTCCTTCTGAATATTGATTTAAAACTTGTTGTCTATTGTATTTTATTAGATTTTTCCTGTTGAAGACTAACGATAATTTGTTGTATATTATCTTAGTCATAATATTCTTCTTGGGCTAGTTGAGCTCACCTTTTCCTTTTTGTTCCATTTTTCTTCTCGGGAGGCGAGAATATAAGCGATGCAGTCGGGGTATGGAATGAAGGTTCTAGAGAGAGTTGTTTAGTAGTCCTCACCATTTTGTAAAATAATATATCAATAAATGTGATGAGGATTTATTTGAGTATAGATATTGTCTAGAAGATAATATTTGTATTCAAACTCACAGTTTTATTGTTGTAATAATAAAGTTGTAGTTGTTTCTGTACCATGTATTGACAACTCAGAATGGGTGTTGTGTACCTATTTTGGGGGCGTCACACGGTCCATATTTAAAGCAAAATCTTTTAAATAAAATATAATATATTTTATTTATAATCTAATAAAATAAATAACTTTATAAAAGTATTCTGTTTTATATAAAAAGTTTTTATCATGCAAAACATTATGCAACACTATGCATAATAAAATATAATATATTCTAATTATTGTCTAATAAAATAAATAATTTTATAAAAGTATTTTGTTTTATAAAAAAGATATTACTATCGCAAAACACTATGCATAATAAAATACAATATATTCTATTTATAGAATAACTTTATAAAAGTATTCTGTTTTATATAAAAAGCTTTTCTGTTTTATTACATTAATAATACTAATAAAATAAAATTGAGTGACTTATCACGTAAACATCAATAATCAATCTTTCACAGTCTACTACTGTGAACCATAGCCGTATTCTTTGTACTTTTACTACCGAGTAGTTCAACAGTTTTAACGGTAAAACTTCCGCCGTTATTTTTATAAAATATTTTTGTCATTTTCTTAATCCGAAAATAATTCCGTTGTGGGTTCCACCAATGATTGTACTGTCGTACGGATATTCCCTGACAAAAAGAATATTCCCCGACCAATCAAATATTATACAACAACTTGCATACTTTTCAAAATTTATAAATACTACCCACAACTATAACATTATCTCAAATCCACACCATAATATTAAAAAAATATTTCGAGAAAATTAAATTTTTATTCATAAAATCTGGGGTCTCACAATATTCGTACGATGGCACAATCATTGGTGGACCCCACAACGAAAGTATTGTCGTAGTTAGAAAACGACATAATTATCTTTTTATAAAAATAACGGCGAAAGTTTTACCGTTAAACTGTTGAACTACCCGGTGGTAAAAGTACAGTAATATGCATGGTTGCATAGTAGCACACGGTATTGATTATTGATGCTTACGTGAGAAGTCACTCAATTATACTCAATTATTGCTACAGTAATTGTTGTATAATATCTTTCATATTATTGATTCAATAATTGTCACAGTATCATCTACATAATATTTTATATTATTAAATCAATAATTGAGACAACAAAGTTATTCATATTATTATTTGCATTATTGACAATGTCTAGAAAGTTCTGTCAAGGAGAGGTTTGGTCACCCAATTGCGCTCCAATAGGGATAAATCCTTATCGGAAAGCCCCTTCTTTCCTGGGAATGATCTAATTGTTAAATATTGTAAATTATAATATTAATGATGAATAATTTATTGTTGATTAAAGATGAAATTAATATTTTCATTATGTTGGGATTATTAGTGTTAGTGGAAATCGACATCTATTTCGATAATAATGGATGTCTGGAGGCTATATTGATCAATCGGATAATTAATCGGATAAATGAGCAATTAATTGCTATTAATTCACATGTTTATAACTATTTGTTCACATGTGTGTACTATTGATTCACGTACATGTACTATTAGGGGAGGTGGTGCAAAATTGATAATACTTACATGACTAAATTAAAAATAGAGGTATAGATGAAGGTACTATACTGTAATTATTTTTTTCACATGATTGTACTATTGATTCACAAGATGTACTATTAGGGGAGGTGGTGCAAGTTTGATAATACTTGAAGGACTAAATTAAAAATGAAGAAAAAGATGAAGGTATTATACTGTAATATTTCGAGCCCCAAAATATGCTATTATCGAAACTATATTTTTCTATAAATAGAAGCTCATTCTTCTTTCATTCTCACCAATTCACTAAGATTCACAAGAACAATTATAGAGAGAGAAGTTTTAGAGAGAAAGTAGAAGAGAAGTCTGCTACCTCACTATTCCAGTATCCAGTCTTCTTCTGAGGTAAAGGATATTATTTTGTTCAGTATTCATAGGAATAATATTTTATTCCATACTCTGTATTATGTGAGTAATATTATTTCGTCTCGTATTCCTGATTATACCATCATTCGGTTAAAGTATTGCTTCTATATTCCGTGAAATTAGTATAATATCCTTGAAATTTGCGCTTCATCTAGTATCGTTTCATAAGTATATTTTCTGCACATTCTTGTTAAATTTTAAGTTTTTCATGTCGGAGTACTGTCCATGAGTACTATTCATTTATACGGTACTATTCACAAAGTACTATTCATGAGTACTATTCATCAAGTACTATTCACGGAGTACTATTCTCGAAGTACTATTCACGGGGTACTATTCACTCAGGTACTATTCACCCGGAGTACTATTCATAACAAAATTGATTTTTTTTCGGTCCAAATCATTTTTGATACATTATCATTCTTGAATTTTACTCCACAAAGCGATGATCGTGTTGATAATTTGACAATATTGAATTCTCGGATAAATTAAATTATAAATCTTTAAAATTTATCCTTGAACTTGTTTTATTGAATTCTTATATCATTGTCATCATCCTTATGTTTATATTATGTTGAAAGTCATCCGTGGTGGCACATAGTGCATGGATGGACTTGGTATGATTATGACCAGGGATTATTCGGTATAATCATGACCGTAATATTACAAATGATGTGGTAAAAGTTCTCATTGGCCCGTAGTGCATTGATAGACAGTTGTTGGCATGATCATGACCATTGATGAATACATGAATATCCTTGGCCCGTAGTGCATGTATAATTTGTGGTCGTGATACTAAAGAATATCATTGGCTGTAGTGTAGGGGTGATTCGATGATGTGGATTATTTATTAAGCTGAGTCTCAGCGATAAAAGTGATGAAAAATCTTTTAAATCATAGAAGATATTAGATTTTATGTTATACTTGACTCTTCTAATGGATTGCTTGTTCCACTGCAGTTAAACTTGATGTTTGTTATATTTTATCAGTTTAACACTGTTGAAGGCTAACGATAAATTATTCTGCATTATCTTAGTCATAATATTTCTTACTGGACTAGTTGAGCTCACCATTTTGCTTTCATTGTTCTCTTCAGGAAATGAGAACGTGGGCGAGAGACTAGTCGGGAGCGGAGTGATGAGTTCGAGATGATAGCATTAGTAGTCCTCACTATTCTATGAAATAGTGTGATAATAAATGTATTGAGGACTCCATTTGAGTTGAATCATCGCTGAAGACAATATTCGTATTAAAACTCTCAATTTATGTTTTGTCATATTTTACACGACAGTTGTATTATTAAGTTGTATTTGAATTTTGTACCATGTATTTGGCGACTCAAGATGAGTGATGTATACCTATTTTGGGGGCGTCACATATTCCATTAATTTTTTATACCAAAAAGGATAAATATAAGACCATTATTAACTTTTTAAAGTAAATTTAATATATTATAAAATCAGCTTTAAAAAATCACCAATAATCAATATAATGATAAATATTTTAAAAATATATAAATGTACTACTAATTAAAATCTTGTTATTTCATAATTATCAATAATCAATATAATGACAATTTTATCTTTTTTATATAAAATATTAATGCCTAAATATAGATTAATACCTTGAACTTTAAGTTTATTTCATAATCATTAATAATCAATATAATTAATTTTTATACCAAAAGGATAAAATTTTCATTAAATTTACTTTAAGAAATTAAGGTCTTATATTTACCAATTTTGGTACAAAAATTAATTGAATAAATGTTAAAATGAGACTCAATATTACACATAAATATTTTTTAGTCACACGTCGTTGTTATGTCATCAATTTTCTGACGTGAATTAGACGTAATAAAAAAAATTAAAAATTTAATCTCCTAATTATAAAAATTGAGAATACAAATTTTAAAGCTAGAAAAAGATATTAAAAGAAGTATTAATCCAGGACTATTTTTTTTATAAATAAAGGACTAAAAGACAATTTTTACCCCAAATGTTACTCTCTATTTACTTTTGTACCCCAAACTTAAAAAGGTGTCTAAGTACACCCCAAATTTTATTATACATAACAAAACGCACACTTTCTTAACTTAACTGTTCAAAAGTTGTGAAACCCCAGATTTTATGAATAAATATTTAATTTTCTCGAAATATTTTTTAATATTATGGTGTGGATTTGAGATAATGTTATAGTTGTGGGTAGTATTTATAAATTTTGAAAAGTATGCAAGTTGTTATATAATATTCGATTGGTCGGGGAATATTTGTTTTATCAGGGAATATTAGATGCAACCAAGACAATCATCATGTTGAACCCATGAACGGAATTATTGTTTGGATTGAGAAAACGATAAAAATATTTTATGAAAATAACGGCGGAAGTTTCTGAGTTAATCTTGTTGAACTACTCGGTAGTAGTAAAAATACGATGAATACGTGTGGTTTCATAGTAGCACTACGGTATTGATTATTGATGCTTAGGTGATAAGTCACTCGGTTTTGTTTTATTGGTATAATTAATGTAATAAAAAAACATAATACTTTTATAAAGTTATTCTATAAATAGAATATATTATATTCTATTATGCATAGTATTTCATAATTATCTCGCATAGTATTTTGCATAGTAAAATCTTTTTATATAAAAAGAATACTTTTATAAAATTATCATTTTTTTTAGACAATAATTAGAATATATTATATTTTATTATGCATAGTGTTTGTATAGTTACTGCATAGTATTTGCATAGTAAAATCTTTTATAAAGTTATTCATTTTATTATATTATAAATAGAATATATTATATTTTATTTAAAAGATTTTGCTTTAATTATGGATATCGTCGATTAAAGTAAATTAATCTGGACCGCTCATGAGTTAGTTACTATCTACATCCATTTTTCTATAAATAAAGCTCATTCCTTCATTATTTCTTACAAATTCACCGAAAACTCTAGAGAGATAAACTATAGAGAGAAGAAGAAAAGTATTCTCTTTACTTCACTACTTTTATATCCATAGACTTCTTCTTCTTAGGGTAGGGAATATTATTTGTTGTACTTTCATAAGGGTATTCTTTCTTTCTTATTCATAAAGAGAACTTACATTATTCCATTCTTTATTATTCTGTTGGAATAACTCATATACACCTGATACCCTATACTTGGTGACATTCTTCTATTATTTCGCTTTTATTATTACATTTGGAATATCCTCATGCATGCGTTTTGTGGGACTTCGATTCCGCTTTTTATTATTACATTGGAATATCCATGCATATGCGTTTCTGTGGGACACGGTTAAAATCTTTATTATTATCTGTTGGAATATCACATGCATGCGTTTTACGTTCTGGGACTGATTAAAATCTTATTAGTATTACATTGGAATAACTTTGTATATGAAGTACCGCATGCATGGTGATTTCTATTGTTATTCCATTCTTTATTATTCTGTAGGAACATCCAGTCGGTGCGAATTTCTCCTGACCTGGTTCCGTTATTATTTTTCTGTTGGAATAACCTGTCTATGCGAAGTACCGCATGCATGGTGATTTCTTTTGTTATTCTATTTTTTATTATACTCAGTTAGTTAAAACTTTGACTTCTATACTCCATGAAATTAGTGGAATATCCTTGATATTTGCACTTCATCCAGTATCTTTTCATGGAAATATTCTTCGAGCATTCTTGAATTTTACTCTACAAAGCGATATCATGTTGACAATTTGGGCGTTATTGGTTCTGGATAAATTAATTTTTGAACTTGTTTTATTGAATTCTTATATCATTGTCATCATCCTCATGTTTATATTATGTTGAAAGTCATCTGTGGCCTGTAGTGCATAGATGAACTTGGTATGATTATGACCAGGGATTATGCGGTGTAATCATAATCGTAATGTTATAAATGATGTGGAAAAAGTCCTCATTGGTCCGAAGTGCATTGATGGACAGTTTTTGGTATGATTATGGCTATGGATTCTCTTCGGCCAAGGGTGCAAAGATGAATTATTTTATGGCATGATCAGGACCGTTGATGAATACACAAATATTCTTGGCCCGTAGTGCATGAATAATTGTGGTCGTGATACTAAAGAATATTCTTGGCCGTAGTGCAGGGGTGATTCGGTGATGTGAATTATTTATTAAAATTTGAGTCTCAAATATATAATGATGATGAAAAACCTTTTAAATCATAAAAGATAGTAGATTTTATTTTCTACTTGACTCTTGTAATGGATTGCTTGTTCCGTTGCAGTTAAACTTGATGTCTATTATATTTTATCAGTTTAACATTGTTGAAGGCTAACGATAAATTATTCTGCATTATCTTAGTCATAATATTTCTTACTGGGCTAGTTGAGCTCACCCTTTCTTTCACTGTTCTCTTCAGGAAATGAGAACGTAGCTGGGACTAGTCGGGGAACAGAGTGATGGTCCTAGATGGTGCATTAGTAGTCCTCACTATTCTGTGAAATAGTGTGATGATAATTGTAATGAGAACTCCTTTTGAGTTTGTATACTCTCTAGTAGACAATATTTGTATTCTAACTCACAGTTTATGTTTTGTCGTATTGTACACGATAGTTGCATTATTAAGTTGTATTTGAATTCTGTATCATGTATCTGGCGACTCAAGATGGGTGAAGTATACCTAATTTTGGGGGCGTCACAGTTGGTATCAAAGCTTAGGGATATGATCCCTAGCTAGGATGTGAGAATAGAACTAGGAGGGGAGAGACGGGGAATTCCTTCGCTAGTATGACCTACCTAAGTTTATTTGGTATTTAATTGATCGGTCAGAATATAGGGATAATATGTTACATGTCAATTAACCTTTGTTTTGTGGCAGTATCTGAAAATGACATCCTAGAATGTTGAGAATAGCAATGGAGCATAGGAGACTATTGATTCTCCACAGATCAATAATCAGGACAATGTGCAATAGGATGGCGATTATCCTCCTGTAAACAACAACACTGATCAATTGATGAACGACGGTACGTTTAAGAGCTTTTTAGAATTCATGCAACATCAGGCGAAGGCAGCTCCTATTCATAATGCAGGAGGAAACAATGGCAACCCACGGTTGGTCACCGCTAAGCAATTCAAGGAGCTGGGACCACCAGAGTTTTTGGGAAAGCCAGAACCACTTAAGGCGGAGACGTGGTTAAAGTAGATCACCAAGATATTTGATGTCTTGGGATGCTCCGAGGAGCAAAAGGTTCCCTTTGACACCTTTATGTTGCGTGAAGAGGCAGATCACTGGTGGGAATCTGTAAAATGTACCCAGCCTGACGCACTCAAGATGTCTTGGGAGAAGTTCCAAGAGCTGCTCAATGACAAGTACTTTCCCGAAAGCATTCGTCACATGAAGGAGGTGGAATTTATCAAGTTGGAGCAAAACAACATGACCGTATTGCAGTACGAAGCCAAGTTTGCCTAGTTGTCCCGATTTGCGTCCCACTTGGTTGATAATGAAGAGAGAATGACGCGGATGTTTTTAAGAGGTTTAAAGCCGGAGATACGTCAATATCTTATTTCTCATAAACTGTGTTTGTATTCAGATGTTGTAAATAGGGCTCAGTTAGTGGAGCGCGATAATGAGTCAACGCAACCAAAAGAGATCAGCCGGCAAAATGATAATACCGGTGATAACAGTCAGAAAAAGCGGTGACAATAAGCATGGAGGGAATCAACATGTCAGAAATGGTAACCACTTCGGTGGTAATCATGGCCAAAACAATAAGAATGGAAATTTCAAGAAGAGAAGGTTCAACAATGACGTAAAGACGTCGGCACCAGCACCCGTTTCAAAGAAAGAAGAACGACCACCGGTCAGTATGTTTCAAATGCGACACGGGGAGGGACACATCCGTCCAAATCATGACGTGAAGAATCCAAAACGTGTTTTAATTGCGGAAGAGAAGGTTACCTAGCTCGATTTTGTCATATGGTGAAGTCAATTCCAGCTGGGATAGTGATGCCAAAGGATGTCCTAGACAAGCCAAAGCCAGTAGTTTAAGAGAGAGCGTTTTTTTTTCGTGACGAGGAACTGAATAAAATTATCACGGGTATGTTAGTCATAAACTCTTGCTTGAAGTATATCTGAGTGTTGATACTGGGATTCTACTCACTCTTTTATTTCACCTAGTTGTGTTCAATGTTTGAAGTTAACTCCGGAGAAGTTAGACTTTGATATATCTGTTTAAACTCAGTTGGGAGAAACCTTTGTTACCTCCACTATTTATAAATCTTGTTCAAATCAACACTTTCACGTTACGTGTTGATCTTGTCTCTTTGAAAATACTTGCCTTTGATGTGATTTTAGGAATCGATTGGTTAACTACTCATCATGCTTTTCGTAAGGTTGTTAGCTTTCATATTCCTAACCAACCTATTATGCGAATTCAAGCAACCAAACCACTAAAGTCAATCATTGTCATATCAAGCCATAAATAAAGAGCCCCAATCCTTTCGTTGTTGACTTTCTTGTGTGGAATGCACCGAAGCCAGACTTTCTATAGGCAACGTCGTGAATGACGATGGCAAGTTGATAGGTATCAATATGACGTGTTATCCAAGTCTTGGATGAGAGTCACAGTTTTGAATGATATTTCTATTGTTAATAAATTTCCTGACGTATTCTTGAAGACTTCTTAGTCTACCCTAGAGCGTGAAATCGAATTTTGTATTGACCCCAGTACAAAACCCATTTCTAAAACCCTCAAATATTTCTTTACTTAAAACGAACGTAACATGCGCCAAAGACGCGTTGGCTCGAGTACATTGAAGATTACGATCGTATCATGCAATATCATCGTAGAAGTCGCGAACGTGGTAGCCGACGCGTTGAGTAGAAGATCGTGATCACGATTCTGAGTGCGAATATACGAACCCACGTGAAGATAACGAATATACGATTAGAATACACTTTAATTGATAAAAGTTAAAGCTGCTCAAGCTACATACTCAGAGCTGATGAATGTGAAGAAGAAGGTTCAAGAGGGTGATATTCTAGAAGCAAGAATCGACGAAGAGAGGAAATCTCAACCCTCGATTTAATTGGCCCATTTAAAATTCTTGATCGAGTAGGAACTGTGGCTTATAGACTCGTTTTACCACCAAGTATGTCGCGTGTTCATAACGTTTTTAACGTATCGATGTTACGTAAATATGTGGACGGCTCGAACTACATTATTAATTTAGAACCGGACGAGATAGCGGATGATTTAACGTTTGAGGAGATACGTGTTAAAATCTTGGATAAGAAGAATCGTATTCAACACTCAAAGGTTATACCTCAAGAGTTAGAATTTGAAGTGAAGTCAAGGTATCCTCACCGTTGCTAAGATACCAGTACGTCACGTAAATTTCGAGGGCGAAATTTCATAAGGAGGGAGATTGTGAAACCCAGTTTTATGAATAAAGATTTAATTTTCTCGAAATATTTTTTAATATTATGGTGTGGATTTGAGATAATGTTATAGTTGTGGGTAGTATTTATAAATTTTGAAAAGTATGCAAGTTGTTATATAATATTCGATTGGTCGGGGAATATTTGTTTTATCAGGGAATATTCGTGCAACGACACAATCATTGGTGGACCTCATGAATGAAATTATTGTTTGATTGAAAAACGACAAAATATTTTATGAAAATAACGGCGGAAGTTTTACCGTTAATACTGTTGAACTACTCGGTAGTAAAAGTACAGTAATATGTGTGGTTGCATAGTAGCACACGGTATTGATTATTGATGCTTAGGTGATAAGTCACTCAATTTTGTTTTATTGGTATTATTAATGTAAAAACAGAATACTTTTATAAACTTATTCTATAAATAGAATATATTATATTCTATTATGCATAGTGTTGCATAATTATACTGCATAGTGTTTTTGCATAGTAAATTTTTTTTTATATATAAAATGTAATACTTTTATAAAGTTATCTGCTTTATTAGACAATAATTAGAATATATTATATTTTATTATGCATAGTGTTTGCATAGTGCTCTGCATAGTGTTTGCATAGTAAAATCTTTTACAAAATTATTCGTTTTATTAGATTATATTATATTTTATTTAAAAGATTTTGCTTTAAATATGGACCGTCAGATTAAAGTAAATCAATCTGGACCGTTCATGAGTTAGTTACTATGCAGTCCATTTTTCTATAAATAGAAGCTCATTCCTTCATTATTTCTTACGATTCAATTGAAACTCTGTAGAGATAAACTATAGAGAGAAAGAAGAAAAGTATTCTCGCTACTTCACTACTCTTATATCCAGTACTCTTTTTCTTAAGGTAGGAAATATTATTTGTTGTACTCATAAGGGGTATTCTTTCTTTCTTATTCATGAAGAGAACTTCAGTTATTCCATTCTTTATTATTCTGTTGGAATAACTTTGTATACGCTGATCTACCCTATACTTGGTGACATTATTCTATTATTCCGCCTTTATTATTCTCATTGAATATCCTGCTCACATGCATTTTTTGACCTAACTCCGTCATTATTATTACTCGCTTGAATATCCCGTTTGTGCGCTTTCTGTTGGGACTCAGGTTCCGCTTTTATTATTATTACTGTTGAATATCTCTTATGCATGCGTTTCACGCCGGACTGATTCCGCCCTTATTAGTATTCTGCTGAATAATACGCCTCTATCTCACCGCGTGCATGGTGATTTCTGTTGTTATTCCATTCTTTATTATTCTGTAGGAACATCCAGTCGGTGTGAATTTCGCCTGACCTAGTTCCGTTATTATTATTCTGTTGGAATAACCAGTCTATGCGAAGTACCGCATGCATGGTGATTTCTTTTGTTATTCTATTTTTTATTATACTCAGTTGGTTAAAACTTTGACTTCTATACTCCATAAAATTAGTGGAATATCCTTGATATTTGCGCTTCATCCAGTATCTTTTCATGAAAATATTCTTCTGAGCATTCTTGAATTTTACTATACAAAGCAGTATCATGTTGACAATTTAGACGTTATTGGTTCCTGGATAAATTAATTCTTGAACTTGTTTTATTGAATTCTTATATCATTGTCACCATTCTCATGTTTATATTATGTTGAAAGTCATCTGTGGCCTGTAGTGCATAGATGGACTTAGTATGATTATGACCAGGGATTATGCGGTGTAATCATGATCGTAATGTTATAAATGACATGGAAAAAGTCCTCATTGCGCGTGTAGTGCATTGATGGGCGAGTTTTTGGTATGATTATGGCTATGGATTCTCTTGACCAAAGGTGCAAAGATGAATTATTTTATGGCATGATCGGGGACTGATTGATGAATACACAAATATTCTTGGCCGTAGTAGTGCATGAATAAGTGTGGTCGTAATACTTAAAGAATATTCTTGGCCAGTAGTGCGGGGGGTGATTCGATGATGTGAATTATTTATTAAGTCGAGTCTCAATGATAACAAATGATGAAAAACCTTTTAAATCATAAAAGATAGTAGATTTTATTTTCTACTTGACTCTTTTAATGAATTGCTTGTTCATTGCAGTTAAACTTGATGTACATTATATTTTATCGGTTTAACATTGTTGAAGGCTAACGATAAATTATTCTCGCATTATCTTAGTCATAATATTTTTTTTGGGCTAGTTGAACTCACTTTCTTTCTTTCACCGTTCTCTTGAGAAATGAGAACGTAGTTGGGACTAGTCGGAACAGAGTGATGGTCCTAGATGGTGCATTAGTAGTCCTCACTATTCGTGAAATAAAGGTGATAATAATTGTAATGAGGACTCCTTTTGAGTTTGTATACTCTCTAGTAGACAATATTTGTATTCAAACTCACGATTTATGTTTTGTTGTATTATGCATATGATTTGCATTATTAAGTTGTATTTGAATTCTGTACCATGTATCTGGCGACTCAAGATGGGTGATGTATACCTAATTTTAGGGGCGTCACAAAAGTGACCGGCTAAGGCTGTAACACAAGTTTGGGGTGCAAATTATCTTTTAATCTTAAAAATTGGTAAAAATAATTACTTTTAAATAAAATAAAATAATTTTAAAATAATTAATTTTAAAAATAAAAATAAAATAATTAATTATTTGAATGAATTTAAATTCTGTTTTTATTTTAAAAAACAGAATTTTATTTTACAAGTTTTAAAAAATTTTGTTTTTGTTTTTAAAACAAAATTTTTTAAAACATATTTTTTTTTATAAAAAAATTACATTTTCAAAAATTACATTTTAAAAAACAAAAAGTAGAATTTTTTTTAACTTGTAAAATAAAATTATGTTGTTGAAAAATTACATTTTAAAAAAATTCTATTTTTAAAAATTTTGTTTTTACATTTTTTTTAAAACAAAAACAATTTTTTTATGTGGCAAAAATGATTATTTTACAAGTTAATGATTTTTTAACCTGATGATTAATAATTAATTTTAAAATAAAAATAAAATAATCCTTTTACAAGTTAATGATTAATTATTAATCATTAATTTCAAATATTTATTTTAATTTTATTGTTTTAATTATTTTATTTTAAAATTAATTATTTTATTTAAAATTAATTATTTTAAAACTATTTTATTTTATTTAAAATTAATTATTTTTGCCAATTTTTAAGACTAAAAGATAATTTGCACCCAAAACTTGTGTTACAGCCTTAGCCGGTCACTTTTGACTGGTTAAATGAACAAAATATACGTTTTGTTACGTATAATAAAGTTTGGGGTGTACTTAGACACTTTTTTTTAATTTTGGGGTGCAAAAGTAAATAGAGACTAAAATTTGGGTCCAAATTGTCTTAGTCTAAATAAATTGTTTTCGTCGAAATACGTGCTAGACCGCTAGACACTTTTCGGTGGTTCTTCCTACTTTTGCTACCTCTTTTGAAATCCTAATAACTCATTACCCAAGGAAAAACTAAAAAAAAAACATATAGCTTCCCCTTCAAGCTTTTTTCTGTTAGAAGATTTATCAGACAATTCAAAACCCTAATCTTCCCCTTCAAGCTTTTTTCTGTTTGAAGATTTATCAGACAATTCAAAACCCTAATCTTTTCGCTCATAGAGATTACACCTGCACTTCAATCGTTGATCTAAATCCTTTTCGATCAATGGTACGTCAAAAACAACTCTACTTTTTTATATTTCTTAATTTTCTGCTTGTTCGCTAAGGAAATAGTAGAAAAGAGGAAGAAAAATCAAAACTTTAAATTTGTAGATCAATCGTGGTTGTTTTATTTGTATTGTGTTATTTTGGGTTTGATTTTTTCTCATTTACTTGTAATGAATCTAAATCCCTTTAATGGTATTAAACTCTGGCTTTATTTTATGTTTCTTAATCCCTTTATATACATATATTTTAGTTTTTCTGTTTCTGTCTTTAAGGAAAGTGGAAAAGAGGAAGAAAATTCAATTTTTTCTTAAATTTGTTTGGTGATTGTGTGTTTATTTTGCGACATCGTGTTGTTTTAGAGTTTGATTTGTTATGTCCTGTTATTTTGAGGCTGGGAGAACATAACATGTTAGAAAGAGGAATTTAGTATGTTTAAGACAGTTCTAATGTGACCTTTTAATTAAAGTTAAATTTAGTTTGTTTAAGACAGTTCTAATGTGACAGGCTTGAAATTTAGTTTGTTTAAGACAGTTCTAATGTGATAGGCTATAGGTTAATGTGGTGTGGTGGCAATTGGCATATTAGTTTTTTGATTGAATTTTTTATGCATAATTTAAGGAATTTTGAAGAGTTGTAAAGCCAATAAATTTACAAGTTGTGAACGTTTTTTGGGGAAAAATGTTAAACGGTGCCTAATTGGTTGGCCATAAAGAATCTTCTTCCACATCTATTGTTGATGGGTGATGATTTTGTGCTATTAATGAAAGTTGAAAAGATGATCACCCCAAAACTGCTATTATATCGAGCTACTTGAGAAGCTAACTTTTTGGGCAATCTTTTTACTTGTTTGGAAGCAAAACTGCTATAACTAGGAATGACATTTTCGCTCCTTTTCTTTTTCTCCCCAAAAGAAAGATAAGTATTTATATTTCATATACCAGCCACAATTTTTTTATATATAAAAAAACTATTTCTTACACTGAAAAGACCCAACTAAAAAGACCCACCTGACAAGTGGTCAATTCAGGCTCCTTAAAACATGTACGAATTTGTTCATCTCAAAGAGCTAACAAGACCACACCAAAAAAAGAGAGCGCGTGATATCATCTCTTCTAAAGCCGCTTCAGAATGCTAGCGCCTTTCACACTAGAAAGTAAAGCTTTAATGAAAATCAGAAAAAATGCATCATCCTTCCCAGATAGCATATAAGGATAGAAGAACACAATGCAATTCACGGATATAACATCTTCTGTCCAATAGGTGCCTCCCCTTTCCCCCCTCCCCCCCTCCCCCAAAAAGAAAAAAAATAAAAAATAAAATTATGAGTACTCAAAACGGTCTCCTAAGTAAAGAACTTGCGAGGTGATTTTGACCTCCAAACAGCCTCCTAAGAAAAGACATTAAGTCCCTCAAAGCCTTCCATAAAGGGAGAGTAATGAGAGAGAAGATATCCAGTATCATAGGCTGGCCAATGCTTCGAGTCCTTCTGCCTGGTAGAAAAGTTCAACTCATAAAGCACGCTGGAAACAAGCAATGTTCTAAAAGGCGGCCGGCCGGGGGGCCTAGCGCCTAAGGGGCTTAGGCAGAATTTTTTATTTTAAGTAAATTTTAATATTTTATCTTACATTTATCCAAACAAAACAATAATATAAAGCAAAACAATTTATAATAAAGATAATAAAGACTTTTGTTTAAAGTTCAAACACATATCCATATTGCTAATGTCAAAGTTCAAACACAAACATGCAATTGTTCAAAGTTAAAACATATTTTTAACGTATTAACAAGATTGCTATTAAATAATAAAATTTAAAATTTCAAGAATTTAATTCAATAATAAAACTTAAGAAACTAAGCATAAATTTAAGAATTATATTGAATTGAACTAAATATTACAAATGTATCATCATTTATATAATTTAAAGTTGGTAAAAGTTCAAAAATTACAACTATAATAAAATTATCCATTTTGACTTGATATTGTTCATTTCTTGTTGTGATTTGATATGTTATAACATGTATTATGAATATGGTAAATTATTAAAAAAATAAATATATTAAGATTTGGTTTGGGTAGTTATTAAAATAAAAAAAACCCTCTACGCTTAGACTCCGTTTAGATCCTGTCTAATTTCCTGGAGGGATTTTTCTAGGCGAGGCGCCAAGGGGGCCTAGCACCTAGGCAGGGCGCCAAGGGGGGCTTAGCGCCTAGACGGGCCTAGGCTGGGATTTTTAGAACATTGGAAACAAGTAACCACCAACTCTTATTGCCGAAATTTTTTCTTGAATCTCGGGCTCCACGAAGAATTTCTCTGAAACAATAAAGCAATGGATATTGGAACTTCATTCTTGTTATAAAATAGAAAATTTAGCTTTATTTGACCTGTTTGGTCATCAAAGTAATGGATATTGGAACTTCATTCTTGTTAGTTCTTTCTTACATGTGTACATCAAGATTAAGGTAGTTTAGCGAGAAGATTAAGGAATAAAGTTGGTTGAGCAAAAACTCCAAAATAAGGTACAATGTAAATCAGCAGGCTACAAGGAAGAAATGACCCTGGACTGCTACAGTGATAAAATGTTGTTGCTCATCTCTTGAAGGATAAAAAAGACCCTCTGACCCTATGTTATTTGAAATGCTATGTAAAGTGGAGATCTTGGTGGTGCCAAGTTTATGGCATTATGTTGATACTAGCCAAACTTTAAGATTTCTTTTAAAAACAGGTAACGAGTTATGGCCAACATGATTGAAGGAGCAATTCATTGAGGAGAAATGTTCAAATCAAAATTTCATTCTGAAATATTTTAAGGTATTCTACCCTTAGCTAAGAAATATACTTATTTATTAAGTAAGTTAGATTCATCCACATTAATAATTAAGGTGTTTACGGACAACTAATTTATGGCATTATGCTGATAGTAGCCAAACTTTAAGATTTCTTTTAAAAACATGTAATGAGTTATGGCCAACTAGATTGAAAGACCAATTCATTGAGGAGAAATGTTCAAATCAAAATTTCATTCTGAAATATTTTGAGGTATTCTACCCTTAGCAAAGAAATATACTTATTTATTAAGTTAGATTCATCCACATCAATAATTAAGGTGTTTACGGAAAAATAATTAAATCAATGTACTTTTGGCATGTCTAAGAAATGTCAATAGTGCCTAGCCCATGCCTATTGATAGACTCCACGACACGCTTGCGTGAGGTGATTGTCGTCCGGATCGTTTCTAGCACAGTTGTTGGGTGAATTGCTTACAACACCTTAGCGTTCGGAAATCTGCGTTGAATGAACACCAACGACACATTATTGAAGCGGTAATCTTGGTACAATCAACGATTGATGTGGTAGAAGACGCCATACACAACTATGAATTGTTGTATGATAAGTTGAATTGAATCTCAAAGAAATAGCTAAGAATTATTTAGGAATTCTTCAAAGAACCAAAAGTAGAGAATAACCTCACAAATATATTGAATAATAAATAATGTGTTTGATTACATCAACTTGAACCTCTATTTATACTACTTAAAACAATACAAATCCTAATAACAATAGGAACAAATTATTCTAATCCTAATAGGAATTGCAAATCAATGTGAAATAGAAATCCATCCAAATCCTAATAACAATAGGAACAAATTATTCTAATCCTAATAGGAATTACAAAATAATGGAAATCAAATCCTAATTATATTAGAATTAAAAACTAATTTCTAAACAATCCAAAAAAAATAATCCTTGTCGCGTTCGGATTACTTCTCGCCGCATGAATCCAAGCTAACTACCGTGTGAATTGATTATGAAATCCGAATCCAATTAAGAATACCAAGTGATGCAAATTGGATTTGCCAAGAATGAATAAGGAAAGAATCATGGATGGCCCACATGAAATTTTAACTTCCTTTGCACATAAATAAGCTTTAACATGCTGAATATATACTACTTTGAATAATCTTCAACCCAATTATTTAAAATTATTTGATGAACCATTGAGACTTGAATTGTGTTTTTATCGTTTGATGAGAGCTTGATCAGGATTGTATCATTCAATGATAGATAGACTCCACGGCATGCTTGCGTGAGGTGCTCGTCGTCCTGATCGTTTCTAGCACAATTGTTAGGTGAATTGCTTGCAACACCTTAACCCCTCGTCTATATGTAGACGGTAATCTTTGTGCAATTGCTCGCGTTCGGAAATCTGTGTTAAATGGACACCAACGATACCTTGACCCCTCGCTTATATGGAAGCGGTAATCTCGGTACAATCAACGATTGATGCGGTAGAAGACGCCACACACAACTATGAATTGTTGTATGATAAGTCAAATTGAATCTCAAAGAAATAACTACGAATTACTTGTATTTGGGAGACCAAGTTACACTCATGTAGTCTTGTTTAGTTTTCAAGCTTGCTTGAGTGAAGGTGCAAATTGTTGGTCGCACAAATCAGTATTTAATGGGCTTCATTGTTCCTTCTATGATGGAAGTTGGATGCTTTTAGCAGTTCTGGGTGTGTTAATTTTCACTGCTAAGCCCTGTTATCATGCAGATTACCTCAAGTCATGTGTGAGCATACAGTAGTTCATTTTGTTACCAATTATGAGTCTTCTGAAGGTCAAATGTGTTTTGTGGGTGTGCGTGGGGAAAAGTGTGACAATGGTAGGATATATGATGCAAGACAAGGGTGAAGTTAGGAATAAAAAGGAAGACCAATAAGGTCCAAAGACTGCAATGGCATATAACCAATGTCAAGTAAATCATTATATCAATTTTTGTATTCCAACATGGGAGATTACATCTCTAGAACATATAAACCCTGATTCTAATATAATACAAAACCTAATCTAATAAGGAAATAAACTCCTAATACTATTTACAATTGACTTATCGTTAAAAAATAATGTAAAGTATTTTGCAAGTATACTTTAGTCTTCATATCTTTGCCTATTAATATACCATTACATAAAATAAGTTACTGCTTTGTGCTTGTTTCACCATATCCTTCCTGAGCTCCATATGGAAGAATCATGTTGATGTTAGTTTAATTCTAGTGGCAGTGGTACCTAACATCCTTACCACAGTTGTGTCATCTTGTTCGGGTGCTTGGGTGATTGCATTATTGCAGACGTCATTTCTAATGTAGCTTCTTTTTTATTTTTTTTGTGTATGTGGAATAATTGGCTGGTGAAGTTTCTAAGCTTAATTTGAATTGAGAATGTACTCCTAGCATCCTTTAATTTAGTGATACTTTTTTAGTTAATTGTATATTCAAAGAGATTTGTCATAGTAATATATACATGAATCTACTTATTCAGTTGCATGTCTGCACAGGCTGCGAAGATTATTGCCAATCTGATTATAATTACCTCTGGCTATTTGGCAAGGGGACTAATTGAAGGATATCGCAAGGCTCTTGCAAGTAAGTTTCCTATTATTTGGTAGCACTTATAATTTCAGTACTCTTGCAAGTGGTGCACTACTAATATTTTTAATTGGGTGCGGAAGTCCTTACGTGAGTTTTGTTTCTATGGAGGATTTGTGTTTTCTATGGTTTGTTTCTTAATTGTCATGTGAACCTATATTCTGATGATACCGATATGAATTTTACATCTAAACAAAGGAACCATAAGGAAAAAAATAAATAAAAATCAACTGAAATCACGTACTATTTTTTTAGGAGTTTCGTGAGTTTTGAGTTGACAAGGCTCACGCTTTGGTTGCTTACCCAAGTTAAGTGATTAAGTCATTTTGTACTTATGATTCATCATAACCCATGGACTAGCTATATGGTGTAATTTTTATTATTTATTTGATATGTAATGTGATGATTGTTGACTTAGTTGATCCTTTATTCTCTATGTATTGTTTGTTAACTTGTTCTACTAGTTTTCAATGTCAAGTGTTTTATTTTTGAATTTTAATTGTGAGGTATTCATATAATTATGTTTTTAATTGTATTTTATTGTGTTAGTTATTATGTTTTGAGTTTTGATGTATATAAAATTTTATTGTCGAATATGCTTTTGAAATAAAATAAATAATGTATAAATTGTACATCGTTAACGACTTGTCGCCATATAGACGTCATGACGGACGTTTTATCGCCTAGGCGTTTTGGCAGTCAACTACCGCTGCATCTCGCCATGGCACCATGACAACTATGCTCCAATGATGAATGAAAAGTGAAGAAAACTCAAAATAAACGCCGTCTTTCTCATCATCTCATCTTCTTTGGTCTACCTTTTCTTCTTGTGGATTAAGGTTGACTTTATTTCTTATTTCCATAGTTGTCACGGCGTCAAGGCGGGACGAGGCGGTAGTTGACCGCTAGGATGCCTAGGCGATAAGGCGTTTGCTATGGCGTCCGTATGACGACAAGTCGTTAACAATATGCACTTTATATATTATTTATTTTACTTCAAAAGTATATTGCACAATAAAATTTTATATACACTAAAACCCAAAACATAATAACTAATACTATGAAAAAGTCTCCACTCCCTACCGTCTCTAGTCATAGTTCAAACAAAGTCATCAATTATGAAATCATTTCCGTATCCCTCACGAGCATCACTCTCATTCAAAGGAGTAGGGTAATGGGTTAGGTTAGGGTAGGGTCACGAGTTGAGTTACTTGGGTAATTGAAAAAGTCCATGGGTTATGATGAGATATGATAAAAAATGACTTAAATTACTTAATTTGGGCCCGCTACCAATGCATGAGCCTTGGCGGCTCGGCGTCCAAGGCGTTGTCTTGCCCTTCTCCAAATCCAACGCCAGGTGGTCTAGTCGTCGCCTAGGCGACGCCATGGTGAGATGCCATGACAACTATGCTTATTTCTAGTCTTAAAATCTTTTTCTCTTTTCATTTTCCTTTCCTTATCATTTAGTATTCTGGTGAAGCTGTGTGTGGGACATTTTTTACCTGACACAAGTTGCATTTGATATGAAAGATTTGCCAAACATAAATAAGTAAATTTTGACTGTCTAGAAAGAATTAGTGCACTTATAAAAGAGAGAAGACAAACCTAATGCAAGACTAAATCAACTGGTTTAATTTATGGCATTGCTGACTTTTCCCTCCCTTCCCCTCTAATTGTTGTGATCAGTTAAACATCTTCCAAATTTCTATGCTGCTTGGGATTTATATTGCATTTCCCAAGCAGATAATTAATTGTACCATAAATATCTATCACCCTCTAAGATGGGCATAATTGGCGGTATGCCTTGAGATGAATTTACACAAACAATCCTAATGAACCTTACCACATCATCGTAAACAAGAATAGATGGTAATTTGAATATAGATAATATTGCAGGGAAACTTGGCAATTGTTTGCTCACAGTTTTGTCCTTCATTTAGTGTTTTACCAAATTATCTCTATAAGCGAAAAAGCCAATAGAATTTTTTTGGCCTTGGTTCAAATTTATTTTGGGCACTGTTCTAAAAATCCCCGCCTAGGTCCGCCTAGGCCCCGCCTAGGCGCTAGGCCCCCCTTGGCGCCTCTAGGCCTCCCAGGCGCCACACCTAGGCCCAAGGTGGTAAAAAAATTCCTCCAGGAAATTAGGCGGGTTCTAGGGGGAGAGATTTTTTTTTATTTTAATAACTACCCAAACTAAATTTTGATATATTTATTTTTCTAATGATTTATCATATTCATAATACAGGTTGTAGCATATCAAATCACAATAAGAAGTCAACAATATCAAGTCAAAATGGATAATTTTAATTATAGTTGTAATTTTTTAAACTTGTACCAACTTCAAATTATATAAATGATGAAACATTTGTAATATTTAGTTAAATTCAATTTTATAATTCTTAAATTTATGTTTAGTTTCTTAAGTTTTAATATTGAATTAAATTCTTAAAATTTAAAATTTTATTATTTAATAGCAATCATGTTTATAAATAAAACTAATACGTTAAAAATATTTTAAACTTTGAACAATTTCATGTTTGTGTTTGAACTTTGACATTAGCAATATGGATGTGTTTGAACTTTAAGAAAAAATCTTTATTATCTTTATTATAGATTGTTTTACTTTATATTATTATTTTGTTTGGATAAAATATTAAAATTGACTTAAAATTAAAAATCCCGCCTAGGCCCCGCCCAGGCCCCCCTCGGCCGCCCGCCTCCCGCCTAGCGCCTTTTTGAACATTGATTTTGGGGCACTATATGGATTTCGTTGTTATGCTATCCCATTTAATGATTGGATATCAAGCTACCCACTTTTGTTTGTATTGAGAATCTCCTCAACTCTTAACAACCCTGAGGACAAAATGTTTAATTTGTACATTCAAGTAAGCTAATGCGTAATGGGACCCACCACTAACAGAACCATTTAATGCTTTTAGAATATTTCATTCTCTCCCAACTTTTCCTCCTTTCTCATTGTCTGTGCTCCAGGCCGTGTGACAAGAAAAGAAAAAGGAGCCAAACTCTTCCTTCTCTTTTGGCTCCATTCTCCTTTTCGATTTCATTAGCAATGGCCTTGAAAACATAATCATCAACATAATGATTTTTCACTTTTGTTATAGGGTTATAACAGTTAGTAGTAGCTAGGAAGTGTGAAGTTTTGAATGAAACGTAGCAAACTTTGAAAGATATCTCTTTTTCATTGGTGATACTACCGCATAAATTGAAAAGAAAGGTTCCAGGTTTTTCCCATCACTAGCTCATGTAACTAAAAGAGCATTTCATAATCGCCACACTTTTAGTTGTTAATCTCTTTCAAAGCAGGTTTATGGATATTAGATACATATCCAACACAAAAATCGTAGACAATTCTTCCATCAATATGCCTTATTTATTTCGCTTGCATCACCAGATTGCTTAGTTAAATGTTGTTTTTCAAAGATAGTTGTCGAGTTGTGACTTGTATAGTGCATCAAAAATTCTTTAATCGTGAATTGTGTATCGAAAATTCCTAAATACGTTGAGACTAGGAAAACACAATAATTATAAACTTTGTCGAGTTTTTTTCTACTGTCAACTTGACGTTATAGTTGTCACGACGCCACAGTGAGTTATGGTGGTATCTGATTGCCAAGACACCTTGGCGACAAGGCGACCGCCATGGTTGCCATGGCGTCCGTATGGCGACAAGTTGTTTACAATGTGTAATTTATATATTATTTATTTTACTTAACAAGTATATTGACAATAAAATTTCATATATATTAAAATCTAAAACATAACCCTATGGAATAACATTAAAAGCATAATTATGTAAATACTTGGCAAAAACAATCCAAAAATAAAACACGTGACATTAAAAACTAGTAGAAATTAAGAATTCAATAAACATCACATATAAAATAAAGTTGCAACCAACCATCACATATTACTAGTCTAATAGCTAATAAAACGCCACATAGCAAGTCAAAATAATGTCTAAACTCTCTACACTAGTCTCTAAACATCGTTCAAGCAAACTCATCAAGAACAAGGTCATCTCCATCTCCTTCACGAGAATTACTCTAATTCAAAGTCGTAGGTGGTCTTTCTCCAAAATCATCCTCCACATCATCATCATTTGGAATTTTCGCTTCATCAACTGCATCATCGGAGTCAGAATCCATCAACCTTGATTCTCTTGAAGTTGAACCACCACCACATTGAGAGTACGTTATGACATTATCACTAGTATTAGCACGAGCCCTTTTGAAGGATTGCAAACCCTCAAGCGTGTTGGATGCACTGGTTGCTAGATCCACATAAGATCCTCCTCGGGATGAACGACATAGGCCTCATTATTGATCTATTCATTACTTATCAATTTTTTTTCTAAGTTCATGCATCTTTTGGAACCTTGAAACGATCTTTCGATTGTATTGGACATACACCAAGTCACTCGATCGTTTGTGTTCCAATCTATTTCTCTTCTTCGTATGAATCTAAAATAAATAAAATAAATAATAATAATGTTAATGATAAAATTTAATTTTATTTAAAATACTTGGTACTAGTAATGACTTGTTACTTTCGAACCAACAATAGAAAGTACTTACAAACTCATGTACTCCAAATGCGCTCACAATAGGAAGAAGAACAACAAAATCCTAGAATTCTTTTTGCAAACTTTGTAAGCTCAATACCTAGCCCTCCAAAAGCGCTCCACCAATCAACTATTTAAAAGAAATATAGATATTTTTAAAAGGAGGAAAAGAAGAATGTATATAATTATAATTTATATAGTATATTCTTTATATATATTTCAATATGCTTGCGATGATTCTTTAATTGTCGTTGCCTAATCTCCATTTCTCTTGCAAAACTATCTCGAAAAGCATCATATTTATCGGCTAGATTGCTCATCTTATCTAGCAAATCTAGCTCGGGCACCATCTTTGCACGAATGTCATTGAAGTTCTCGTAGAGTTCAAGATAACTCCGAACGTTCCTCTTTGATATCAAAGTACTTGTCCAGATTGAGAAACAACGCAGCCCCATATAATTTTTGCTCCATTTAGCTTTCCTATCTCTGCTCAACATTGTTAGTTACCTTCTTGTAGAGTCTTTGTTTGTTATCAAATGAATCTTTGATTTTTTTTCTTCACACACTCCATCTTAGCGAAAACTTCTGGTATAGCAGGCTTCTCATCACTATCAACAATCTTCAAGGCTTAAAAGAAGTGGCTGTGATGCCCTAATGCAATCCTCAACATGATGCCAAAATGTAGTTGAAATTACAGTATCACATACTTCCCTGTTTTGGTAACTGACAACTTAGATTTTATCTAATCCTCGCTTATGAACAAATGCCAATGCATCTCTATGTTTGTACAAACTCTGCAAGGTGAGAAAAACTATAGCAAATCTAGCAACTCTGGGTCTCACAAGATTCCTCCCATTTGTTTTTTTCGTCATCGGCCATCGCATCAAGAAGACGACCATGCTTGTAAATGAATGTTGTGAATCTTCTTGCATTTGTGATTGTGGGCTGGAATTGCTTTAGCTTGCATATGTCTTTTAGAATAAGGTCTAGGCAGTGAGCGACGCAAGGTGTCTAAAACAGTGTAAGTCTCCTCTCCATTAGTATTTGTCCGCTGCCTTGTAATTAGAGGCATAGTCCGTGATCACCTGAACACCATACTCGAGGTCAATTTCTTCAATCTTACTATCAAGGAGATTTGCCAACATTGTGGCATATTACGACGGACTGGAGGCATCAACAGAACCCATGAAGTAAGTCCCCTCCGAACTATTATCAAGGAAATTCAACAAGCGCATTCCCCTCCTATCCGTCCAACCATCCGTCATTATTTATCGTTAACAATGTGCAATTTATACATTATTTATTTTATTTCGAAAGTATATTGAACAATAAAATTTTACACACTAAAAACCTAAAACTTAATAACTAACACTATAAAAAAGTCTCACTCTAATTTGTTTCTAGTCATAGCTCAAGCAAAGTCATCAACTACGAAGTCATTTTCGTCTCCCTCACCAGCATTACTCTCATTCAAAAGAGTAGGGTCAAGGTTAAGGTTATGAGTTGAGTTATTTGGGCAATTGGAAAAGTCCACGAGTTATGATGGGTTATGGTAAAAAATGACTTAATCACTTAACTTGGGCCCACTACTAATGCTTGAGCCTTGGCGGCTTGGCGTCCAAGGCGTTGCCTTGCTCTTCTCCAACGCCAGGACGCCTAGGCGACATCATAACAACTATGTATGCCACACTCGTAGAAAAAGTTGGCAATGTGCATATGGTTTCTACTTTTCCTTCGGTGTCAAACAATTTTCAATAGTCGTTTGGCTTAACCGTCTTTGTCAGAGCTTTTGGAATTGAAAAGCAACTTTCTTCCTTTTGAAAACGGTCCCAAAACTTGGGATAGTGTTAGAGGAAGTATTGGAATCCTTGCTTGGAGGACCAGATGATTGTTTGTGACGCCCCCAAAATTAGGTATACATCACCCATCTTGAGTCGCCAGAATACATGGTACAGAATTCAAATATAACTTAATAATACAACTGTCGTGTACAATACGACAAAACATAAACTGTGAGTTTGAATACAAATATTGTCTACTAGAGAGTATACAAACTCAAAAGGAGTCTTCATTACAATTATTATCACACTATTTCACGTAATAGCGAGGACTACTAATGCAAACATCTAGGATCATCACTCTTGTTCTCGACTAGTCCCAAATACGTTCTCATTTCTTTCTCAAGAGAACAAAGAAAGAAAGGGTGAGCTCAACTAGCCCAATAAGAAATATTATGACTAAGATAATGCGAGAATAATTTATCATTAGCCTTGAACGAAAGTTAAACCGATAAAATATAATAGACATCAAGTTTAATCTGCAATGGAACAAGCAATCCATTAGAAGGGTCAAGTAGGGAATACAATCTACTATCTTCTATGATTTAAAAGGTTTTTCATCACTTTTATCGCTGAGACTCGGCTTAATAAATAATCCACATCATCGAATCACTCCTGCACTACGACCAAGGATATTCTTTAGTATCACGACCACGAATTATCCATGCACTACTGACTTAAGATAATCATGTTTTCAATCAACCAGTTACGATCATGCCATAAAACAATTCATCTTTGCACTACTACCAAAAAAAGAATCCATAGTCATAATCATACCAAAAATCGTCCCATCAATGCACTACTACGGGCCGATGAAGACTTTTTCCACATCATTTGTAACATTACGGTTATGATTATACAGAATAATTCCTGGTCATAATCATACCAAGTTCATCTATGCAATACATGCCACATATGACTTTCAACAAAATATAAGCATGAGGATGATGACAATGATATAAGAATTCAATAAAATAAGTTCAAGAATTAATTTATCCAGGAACTAATAACGCCCACATTGTCAACACGATCTTTGCTTTGTAGAGTAAAATTCAAGAATGCTCGGAAGAATATTTTCATGAAAAGATATCTGGATGAAGCGCAAATATCGAGGATATTCCACTAATTTTATGGAGTATGAAAGTCAAAGTTTTAACCAACCGAGTATAATAAAGAATGGAATAACAAAAAAAAATCACCACGCATGCGATAGATCAATACATGCAGTTATTCCAACGTAATAATAAATAACGGAACGGTCCCAAAGAAAAAGATGTAGACATCATATTCAAATGAATAATAAAAAATGGAACCCGGTCCCACAGAAAAAGCGACCGACAGATATTCCAATATAATAATAAATAATGGAATCGTGTCCAAATAGAAAGCGCATGCATGTGATATTCCAATGTAATAATAAAGAATGAAATAATGTAAAAATTTCACCAAGTATAGGGTAACCCACGTATCGAAAGTTATTTCAATGAATAATAAATAATGGAATAACAGAAGTTCTCTTCATGAATACAAAAGAAATAATACCCCTTACCGTAAAAGAAACTGAATATAAGAGTAGGGAAGTAGCATAATACTTTTCTATAGTTTCTTTATAACTTCTCTCTAGAGTTTCAGTGAATTCGTAAGAAATAATGAAGGGATGAGCTTCTATTTATAGAAGAATAGACTTCATAGTAACTAACTTATGAATGGTCCAGATTGATTTACTTTAATTTGACGGTCTATATTTAAAACAAAATTTTTTAAATAAAATATAATATATTTTATTTATAATCTAATAAAACGAACAACTTTGTAAAAGATTTTACTATGCAAACATTATGCAGGCACTATGCAAATACTATGCATAATAAAATATAATATATTCTAATTATTGTCTAATAAAATGTATAACTTTATAAAAGTATCCTGTTTTATATAAAAAAGATTTTACTATGCAAAACACTATCTGCAGACAATTATCTGAACACTATGCATAATAGAATATAATATATTCTATTTATAAAATAACTTTATAAAAGTATTTTGTTTTATATAAAAAGTTTTTCTGCTTTATTACATTAATAATACCAATAAAACAAAACTGAGTGACTTATTACGTAAACATCAATAATCAATACCGTAGTAACTACTTATGCAACCACGCCATTCATCAGAATTTACTACCGAGTAGTTCAACAAAGATATAATCTGTGAAACTTCCGTCGTTATTTTCATAAAATATTTTTATCGTTTTCTCTATCCGACAATAATTCCGTTGCTGGGTCCACCAATGATTGTACCGTCATACGGATATTCTCCGACAAAAAGAATATTCTCCGACCAATCGAATATTATACAACAACTTGCATACTTTTCAAAATTTATAAATACTACCTACAACTATAATATTATATCAAATCCACACCATAATATTTAAAAAAAAATATTTTGAGAAAATTAAATATTTATTCATAAAATCTGGGGTCTCACAATCTCCCCTCCTTATGGAATTTCGCCATCGAAATTTACGTACGTACTTGGTATGCCGAAGAGGTGAGGATACCTCGACTTCATTTCAAATTCTAACTCTTGAGGTATAAACTTTGAGTGTTGAATACGATTCTTCTTATCCAAGATTTTAACACGTATCTCTTTAAACGTTAAATCATCTGCTATATCGTTTAGTTCTAATTTAATAATGTGGTTCGGGTCGTCCACATATTTACGTAACATCAATACGTAAAAAAAACGCTCAACAACGCTTGCCACATACTTGGCGGTAAAAGCGAGTCTATAGGCCACGCCCTACTTCATCGAGGATTTCAAATGGGCCAATTAAATCGAGGGTTGAGATTTCCTCTCTTCTTCGATTCTTGTTTCTAGAATAACGCCTCTTGAACCTTCTTCTTCACATTCATCGCCTTCTGAGTATGTAGCTTGAATCGCTTTAACTTTATTGATTAAAGTCGATTCTAATCGATATTCAAGTATCTCCACGTGGTTCATATATTCGCACTTGTAACCGCATACGATCTTCCACTAACGCTTGTCGCTACCACGTTCGTATTTCCACGATGATATTGAATGGTACGATCGTAATCTTCAATGTACTTTCGAGCCAACGTATTTGGCGCGTATTACGCTTCATTTTAGTTGAAGAAATATTTGAGGGTTTAAGAAATGGGTTTTGTACTGGGGTCGATACAAAATTCGATTTCACGCTCTAGGGGTAGGCTAAGAAGTCTTCAAGAATACGTCAAAAAATTTATTAACCATAGAAATATAATTCAAAACTGTGATTCTCATCCAAGACTTGGATAGCACATGTAATGAAAGTTTCTACTAACGAAGTTTCAACCAATAAGTCAAAGTCTAACTTCTCCGGAGTTAAATTTAAACGTTGAGCGCAAACAAGAGAGATAAAAGAATAGGTAGAACCGGTATCGAATAAGGTATAGACTTCGCAAGAATTTATAATTAACTAACTCGTGATAACTTCGTTCGATTCCTCGTCACGAAAAATGCTCTCCCTTAAACTACCGAATTTGACTTGTTCGGGACAGTCTTTGGTGTCATAATTACCACTGGAATTGACTTTCGCTATAGTATACTCTGCCAAAGAGCGCTCCTGTTCAGCTATCGCACATCGGGTAATACAATTTTGAATTGTTACATTCCTTTGCTCCACGACCGCCTTCCGTTCTTCAGCCTGCTCTTCTAACTCATGAATACGATTTTGCAATTCTATATTTTGATCAATAAGTTCTAATAAATCCTCCTTAGGTTCCTCTTCTTCCTCACTCTCAGTTGCTACCTTTGCGATTAGCTTGAGTGCAACTTTTAATTCCTCAATCACCACATGGATATCTCTAATCACATTATCTTGGTTGGTGATTAGAGGTGTCTCTACGGTCTCATGTGCTCCATTGCTATTCTCAACATTCTCGGATGTTATTTTCAAATACTGCCACAAAACAAGGGTTAATTGACATGTAACATATTATCCCTATATTCTGACAGACCAATTAAATACCAAATAAACTTAGGTAGGTCATACTAGTGAAGGAATTCCCGTCTCTCCCTCCTAGTTCTAGTCTCTCAAGATCTTAGCCAGGATCATATCCTAAACTTTGATACTGTTGTGATGCCCCCAAAATTAGGTATACATCACCCATCTTGAGTCGCCGTATCATACGTAGTACGTAATTCAAATACAACTTACTTAATACAACCGTATGTAGGTACAATACTGACAAAACATAAACCTGTGAGTTTGAATACAAATATTGTCTACTAGAGATATACAAACTCAAAAGGAGTCCTCATTACAATTATTATCATACTATTTCACGTAATAATGAGGACTACTAATGCAAATATCTAGGATCATCACTCTCGTTCCCCGACTAGTCCCAGGCTCCCGCCCACGTTCTCATTTCAAGAGAATTGAAAGAAAGAAAGGGTGAGCTCAACTAGCCCGAAGAAATATTATGACTAAGATAATGCGTAATAATTTATCATTAGCCTTCAACAAAGTTTAAACCGATAAAATATAATAACTATCAAGTTTAACTGCAATGAACAAGTAATCCATTAGAAGAGTCAAGTAGGAATAAAATCTACTATCTTCTATGATTTAAAAGGTTTTTCATCACTTTTATCATTTGGGACTCGACTTAATAAATAATCCACATCATCGAATCACTCCCGACTACTACGACCAAAGATATTCTTTAGTATCACGACCACGAATTATCCATGCACTACTGACTTAAGATAATCATGTTTTCATCAATCTGGTCTTGATCATGCCATAAAACAATTCATCTTTTTGACTACTGCCAAAGAGAATCCATAGCCATAATCATACCAAAAACTGCTCATCAATGCACTACGGACCAACGAAGACTTTTTCCACATCATTTGTAACATCATGCGGTTATGATTATCTTAGAATAATCCTCAGTCATAATCATACCAAGTCTATCTATGCACTACTGAAACGCGATTGACTTTCAACAAAATATAAGCATGAGGATGATGACAATGATATAAGAATTCAATAAAACAAGTTCAAGAATTAATTTATCTAGGAACTAATAACGTCCACATTGTCAACATGATACTGCTTTGTAGAGTAAAATTCTAGAATGTTCAGAAGAATATTTTCATGAAAAGATACTGGATGAAGCGCAAATATCAAGGATATTCCACTAATTTCATGGAGTATAGAAGTCAAAGTTTTAACCAACTGAGTATAATAAAGAATGGAATAAGAAAAAAAATCACCATGCATGCGATAGATCAGCGTAAAAGATTATTCCAACAGAATAATAAATAACGGAATCGGTCCCACAGAAAACGCTTAGATGGGATATTCTAACGTAATAATAAAGAATGGAACTGAATCCCGGTCAGTAAAACGCATGCATGTGATATTCCAAATGAATAATAAAGAATGAAATAACGTAAGAATTTCACCAAGTATAGGGTAGCTCACGTATACTGAGTTATTCCAATGAATAATAAATAATGGAATAACAGAAGTTCTCTTCATGAATACAAAAGAAATAATACCCCTTACCGTTAAAGAAACTGAATATAAGAGTAGGGAAGTAGCAGAATACTTTTTTATAGTTTGTTTATAACTTTTCTCTCTAGAGTTTCAGTGAATTCGTAAGAAATAATGAAGGAATGAGCTTTTATTTATAGAAGAATAGACTGCATAGTAACTAACTTATGAACGGTCCAGATTGATTTACTTTAATCTGACGGTCCATATTTAAAGCAAAATCTTTTAAATAAAATATAATATATTCTATTTATAATCTAATAAAACGAATAACTTTATTAAAGATTTTACTATGCAAACACTATGCAGACACTATGCAAATACTATGCATAATAAAATATAGGCTTAAATATAATTTACTATTCTAAACTATAGACCATATTCTACTTCGATTATCCACCTTTCAATTTTGTCAATTAGATGATTGAACTATCAATTTTTTCTACTTTGATTCAATTAAGTCTGTCACGTCATAAATTGATGACGTGGCTCGCTGACTAGACAAATTTATGTTGATGTGTACTAAAAAAAATTAAGTTTTCAAATTTTTTTATTATATTAGAGGGCAAAAATGTAAATAAACAAAAAATCATTAACAAAATATTTGAGAACTACAGCTTCGGTGATTATATTTGAGAACTACAGCTTTATTGTCACCGTTAGGGAAGTTTGAATCGACATTTGGTGGGAGATTGGAGAATGATTAAATCGGTTGGGGATGAAAAGAGTAATTTCGTACCGCTTTATTTCGGCCGAAGTCGTCGACCACGTCGGAAGCCTGTAGCATTGAGGCTACGACGTTGAAATTGTGGCCGTCTATTAAGGCTTTTGTGATGTTGAGTTCTAATCGGGGGCCGGATTCGGAGGCCATAATATTGACTTCGATGGGGACAAGGAGGGAATTAACTTAGTAGATCAGGATATCAGAGGGAATTGATTTGATGAGAGAGAGAATGGTGGTGTTGGAGGATGCAGTGGAGGAGGGGGAGAGGATTGTGACAGAGTTTGTGGTTGCGTTGCTGGTGATGTTGACGGAGCCGAAGTTGTTGGTGGCGCAGCAGGTGGTTTGGAAGAGGGTGGCGATGAGTTTTCCATCGGGGGTTAAGTGGCGGAGGTCGGTGGGAGAGCGGTACTCGAGCAGGACGTGGTAGCGGAGGATGTCGGCGATGTTGGCGGAGGAGGAGGTGGTGGAGCGGAGGAAGGAGTTTGGGACGGTGACGAGGGTGAGGGAGGTCCGGCGGTCCAGCTGACAATAAAGCTATAGTTCTCAAAAATCATTAACAAATATTTTGTAAATAATTAATAATTAATTTATATTGCCCATTTAAAATATTTTAAAATTTAATTTACATTTAATTTTTACAGTTTAAAACAAATAATTTTTTTGTTAATGATTTTTTGTTTATTTACATTTTTGCCCTCTAATATAATAAATATTTTTTGTAAACTTAATTTTTTTTTTAGTACACATCAGCATACATTGGTCTAGTCAGCGAGTCACATCATCAATTTATGACGTGACAGACTTAATTGAATCAAAGTGGAAAAAATTGATATCATCTAATTGACAAAATTAAAAGGTGGATAACCGAAGTGGAATATGGCCTATAGTTTAGGGTAGTAAATTATATTTAAGCCTAATATATAATATATTCTAATTATTGTCTAATAAAACAGATAACTTTATAAAAGTATTCTGTTTTATATAAAAAGATTTTATTATGCAAAACACTATGCATAATAGAATATAATATATTCTATTTATAGAATAACTTTATAAAAGTATTCTGTTTTATATAAATTTTTTTTCTGTTTTATTACATTAATAATACTAATAAAACAAAACTGAGTGACTTATTACGTAAACATCAATAATCAATACCGTGTGCTACTATGCAACCACGCGTATTACTACCGAGTAGTTCAACAGTATTAACGGTAAAACTTCCGCCGTTATTTTCATAAAATATTTTTGTCGTTTTCTCAATCCGACAATAATTCCGTTGCGGGGTCCACCAATGATTGTACCGTCATACGGATATTCCCCGACAAAAAGAATATTCCCCGACCAATCGAATATTATACAACTTGCATACTTTTCAAAATTTATAAATACTACCCACAACTATAACATTATATCAAATCCACACCATAATATTTAAAAAAAATTATTTCGAAAAAATTAAATATTTATTTATAAAATCTGGGGTCTCACATTGTTCTTCTTGCACTTCTACATCATCATCATCATCATCATCATCATCATCATCATCATCATCATCATCATCATCTAGTTCAATTAGCGTGTTCCTCTTTTTACTATTCAAAGCGGCTTGCATCTCCCTCATAATTTTTGTTGGTGTGTGTTTTAGGGCACTTCGCTAAATCTCCAAAATTTTCAGCTAGATGTTGAGTCTCTTGATACTCGAATGACATTTCTTCCTGCAAAGTATACATTGCATGACATTTTTATTACTTATATCCGACCAGTATCTATATTTCCGATCCATGTTGTTTGATTTAGCTTTTCTCTTATGCTCCTTAGTTATATCATAACTATCGGCCCCTGAACTTTCTACTATTTAGTTTTCTAGTTTCTATACAATACAATCAAACAAAAAAATATAAGAGACAATTAACATATTTTTATTTTTACTTGTGAATGTTTTAGTATATTACTAGTTTAGTAAGTAGTAACCATTCACAACACTTAAATTAATAGTTAGTGTTTACACTTTGTAAATTGTACTTAAAAAAAGTAAACAATAAATATAACTTATATAACTTATTAAAGACGAATAACCTCAAATAATTTTGTACTGTCTAAACTTCAGAGTTAAATCACAATTCACATAACATATTTAAAGTTCCATCACAATTCAGTATTCACAAAACATGTTTAAAGTATAATCACAACTCAAATATAATCACAGTTCACAAAATATATTTAAAGTATAATCCGTAATCACAATTCACATTTATTTTTAAGTATAATCACAATTTACATAATTTAGTGTACTGGCCTAACTTTTTTAATCAAGCTTTATGTATTGGCAAGCCAACAAGGATGTAATATATTATCAAGTCTAAAGTCTTACTCTTAACATGCTTAGTTGGAACATAAACATTAGGATAACGTGTATAAAGCATAGGAAGCTTCATGACTCACAAGTCACATAGTTGGAACATTAGGATAAAAAAGAGAAACAGAGAATAGGAAGGAAACATAGAATTGAGGAGGAAATATAGAAACGAGAGGAAAACAACACAAAAGAATGAAACAGAGAAATAAGGAGAGAGAAAAAACCTGTGAGAAGTTAGCTGCGATGGACTGAAGGAGAGAGAGAGAAGGAGTTGTGATGGAGAGCCAGAGAAGTTCAATTGCAATGGAGTGCGATGGGCCTGCAATGTCAAAGAAGGAGCAGCGATAGAGTCAATGGAGTACAAAGCAGGAGTCGATGGAGTCCAAAGAAGTTGTGAAGTAGTTAATTGATGGGTATGTTGCGATGGAGTTGATTGATTTTTACGTCTTTATTCTCTGCCACTTCTTGTTTTAATTTATGGGTGCCCATGGGTCACTGGGTTGATGGGTTAAGTTTTTAAGTTAACTTGGGTCAGAGCTGCTAAGGCCTGCGTCTTGGCAGTTCGACGTCTCATGGTGTCGCCGACAACCACCATGCCATCCTTTTCATCGCCGGAATGCCTAGGCGATATCATGGCAACACCATGACGACTATGATCGACGTCGTCGTCACCTACAAGATAAGGCTTCAATAATTATAAACTCCATCTTTTCTAGAATATATGATCAAAATTTAAAATTGGTGTGATTCATTTAACTTTTGAAAATGATAAATTTGACAATAAGTAGAATAGTTTACAATTTTCATAGTTGTCTAAAATTAAAGACTTGTATCAATTTTGAATTAAAAACTATCTCAAATTGACTCCAAAAAGTCAATATTGATCCTATATTGTGGAACGGAGGGAGTATTTAAAGGTATTGAGAACTCACTTTATTGGATATTAAAGTATATTAGTTTTAAGTATACTGTAAAATAGTCAAACAAGCATATAAACAAACTGTAATTATTCAAATTATAGTTTGGAGAGATTAAACTTGAGGCTTAATATAGAGAAAATATAGCTCATCTTTTAACTTAAGAGTATAAACTTAAAAGTGAAATTTAGCCCCAAATTGACAAGGTTAGAGCAAAAGAGAACTCTAAACTATTTATTTATGTCTCCGTATGAGAATGAGAAATTATAAAAAAGAAATTAGAGACAAAATTCTTTGAAAAGGATATGACCTAGAAATTATCTCAAGACTTATTATTGTATAGATCATCGGAACACCTCTTTTGCTAAAAAATGATGCCAATGTATTATATTAACTCTTACCACGTTTGTTTAAAAATGTATGGACTATATTATGCCATAGGATACGTGCGTTGTATTGAAAGATGAGGCTCACTAGCTATACTGTATCTATTTACACCTGTACTGTACTCACTTTCTGATATGGTAGCGATACTGTATCGATTTTATTCCTGTATTGCATCGTATCGAGATACGTATCTTGTATTGTACGATACTAGAAACAATGTTTTTCAGCACTTAGCAATAAGCAGTTTTATGGTAGAATCCAAGATCGAGTTGAGGTTAGAAGCATGAGCACAGAGGTTTCTCTCTAATCGATCAGGACCCTAAAATAAGACGAGAAAAGAAGCCACGCCATAATTACCACTAAAACAACAGGTGAATTGCACATATAAATCTAAAATGGAAACCCAAACAAGGTTTGCGGATTCTAAAATTGAATGCAGTTATTTGATGTATCTGGTAATTAAATAATTTACTCAAGCTCAGCTTTCCGCAAAACTTCTAAATTAAGATATGCTATTGCTGTCTACTTAGAATTGTATAATCACTAAGCAACATTAAGTACAGATTAGTTGGAGGGAATGAAATATTCTAAGCATTAAATGGTTCTCTTAGTGGCAGGTCTTAGATTTTCTTTAATATACAAGTTACACATTTTGTCCTCTTAAGTTATTAAGAGTTAAAGGGTATTTTCCTCCCAAACAAAAATGGTAGCTTGATATCCTACCCCATTGAAAAGGATAGGGTAACAGGACCCATATATATAAATTAGGCCTGGCAAAATATGGTTATGGGTTGGTTTTGGTTTTCAAAATATAGTTATGGTTCCATTTAAGAACTAAAACCATATTAACTATTTTTAATATGGGTTATGTGGGTTGGAACCATATGGTTATGGTTAAAAACCATACTAACCATTTTAAGATGTTTTGACTTTTAAACAAAATTTTAAAAAAATAAAATTATTATATATTATAGATAGAGAGACAGATATAAGGGGTGGGGTAGGGGTAGGGGTAGGGGTAGAGGGTGGGTGGTGTATATATAATCGCTTAATATTAATTATTTTTGGGAGTGGTAGGGGTGGGGTATGGGGTGGAGTAGGGGGGTAGGGGTGGGGGTAGGTGGGGTGTATACATAATCACATAATATTATTTTTTTGGTGGGGGTGGGGTAGGTGGGTGGGATGGGGTAGGAGGTGGGTGGGGTGGGGTGGGGTGGGGTGGGGTGGGGGTAAGGGGGGTATACATAATCACATAATATTTTTTTTTTGGTGGGTGGGGTGGGGGTAAGGGGTGTATACATAATCACATAATATTTTTTTTGGTGGAGTGGGGATTGGGGTGCGGCGTAGGGCGTGGGTGGGTGGGTGGGTGGGTGGGTGGGTGGGGTAGGGGGTAGTGGGTGGGTGGGGTGGGGGGGGGGGGCGAGGTGGGTGGTAAGGGATGTATACATAATCACATAATATTTTTTTGGTGGGGTGGGGGTTGAATATGTAAATATGGGTGGAAAAACTTTTGATTTGGATTTGGAATAAAATATGGGTCGAAAAATGGTTAACCGGGTTGAAACTATATTTCTTTAAAAACAGTTGACCAATCCATTTGATTCCAGTTAATATGGGTTGACCCGGCAATTAACCAACTATATTGCCAGGTCTAATATAAATAAACAAACAACTTTCTCTCTTCTCATTGGCTCTCATATCTGAAGCTCTTATTCAGCAATAGATTAACTGTCTACACTAGTCACTTTATATTCAAGTCAAGATTCACGCTAGGGGAATCGGGAAATACATGGATTCTAATTGAACAGTTTCATGGCACTTTGTTCTTTACAATTTGCAGAACTTGCACTAGATTAACTTGTAAAAATAGTTAAAAAAAAGAGGTTTCGAGATATTTAATATTGAGTCCTCAACAAACTACATAGTTTTTCAATATTTAGGTTTCAAGCTGATGGGATTATGATACAAAGGACTCAAAATTTTCAAACAATGACAACACTTGCAACCAATTTATGCGAAAACTGTCCAAGGGTAAGGGGTGGAAGCTGAAAAAAAATATTGGAAAGAGTATCCCAAATGGAGGGAAAGAGACAGAAGCTATACACTGCAGAACACACATTTTGGTGATTGACGGGAGACATTAATGTCTCTCAATTTGTTCGTCAGATTTCGAAAGATATGTCCATTAGAAAGAAAAGACAGTTTATTTGGGTCAATAGTGGTATAGAGACCTGTGGTTTAGAGAGATGTTACATTGGAGTCGGGGAGGGGAGAGGGTTTAATTTGTTGTCAAATTTTAGGTTTGAATTTGTTTGTTTTTAATTTGGTACTTGGATGGAAGAGTTTTTGAAGTCCCTAAAACTAAGAAAGCAGGTGAGAGAGTTTGATTGATTGTTATGTAGGTGGATGATTATGGAGGTAGGAGAGAAACAATTTAGGGAGCGTAGTGTTACTTGACACAGCTCATTTTGGTTTGTGGAATTGATTTGGGTATATGATGTACGCTATATAAGCTAAACCACGTAATGTTGGGATACCTTTTATGCGTTCTTATAGTTAGGAATTCTCTAATCAAAGTGCAGGAAAACTAAATTTATAAAAAAAATTAGTTGAATCAACAAGTTGATTGTTTTATAAATAATTTAGTACCCGTGATGTTTGAGCATTCAGTACTTAAAAAATTGGTATTTGTGCTACTATAGGTAAAACAACAAAGAATATTAAGGTTCATTAATTTATTGTCAGAGTATATGGAACCTCTGGAGAGGAGGATACAACCGGAGATGAGTATTTTTTTAGTTAAAAAGTTAAAAAGGGTGCTGTTTTGGGGAAGTGACCTTACATAAGACCTTGATTATCTAAGGTCAATCTTATAAGCTTTTACCAATCTATACAAACACACATATATATATATATATATATATATATATATATATATATACACGAAAAGGATCTTAAGCTCACCCTTATTGAGCTCACCCCGAGCTCACCCCGCCTTTTTTTTTTTTTAAACAACTAATAAAAATGTATAATAATTTTTGAATTGAAAGTTTTTTAAAAAGTGTTTTGGATGTGATTTGGGTACATATAACAAAAAGCATTGCATGCATGCATAACACTGCTTTGTTATATGTACCCAAATCACACCCAAAACACTTTTTTTAAAAAAATTTCAATTCAAAAATTATTATACATTTTTATTAGTTATGTTTTTTTTAAAAAAAATAAAAAAAATTGCGGTGAGCTCGGGGTGAGCTTCAATAAGGGTGAGCCTAAGAATGGATCAGTATATATATATATATATAGGTCGATCGTAAAGACTCCTTTTGTTAAAATGCGGACTTCTTTTTTTGGTTTTTTTTTTAAAAATAACTAAAAAAAAGTTATATTTTATGGAACTGAAATTTTTTCATAATACAGTGTTTTGGATGTGATTTGGATACGTATAACAAAACAGGTCTGTACAGTCTGTTCAGACTGTACCACAATTTTTTGATATAGGTATTCAAATCACGCCCAAAATATTATATTATGGAAAAATATCAGTTCCATAAAATATTAAATATTTTTTTTTAGTTGTTTTAAAAAAAAAAACAAAAAAAAAAGGTCCGCATTTAACCAAAGTAAGGGAACTCTCACCTGATCGGTTCTGTATATATATATATATATATTTAAACTATATGTATTTATATATATTAGCAATGTCATGGTGGCTTGCCAAGTTGGAAGTCGATTGTTGGCCTATATATCTATCATTGGATACAATGTAGTAAATTTGAAAGTGGGTTGTGGCAGATGCGGCAAAATCTGGTGTTGCTCAGGAGACATTACAGAATGCCGTCCGTAAAGGAAGCAAAGTTATGACAGAGCAGGAGGCTAGGCAAATTCTTGGTGTATCTGGGGAATCCTCTTGGGAGGAGATTTTGCAGGTCAGTTCTGTTTACATTTATTTGTTTATGTGAATCATCACATATAAGGTTCTATTTCACAAGTTATTAGATGAAAAATAGAAAGGGAAAAAGTGATTTGCTTCAGTTTTCTGCCTCCTTAAAGAAGAAAAAAATCTATATCTATATATATATATATATATATATATATATGAGGATGGATCTAAAGCAATATATCTCTTAAATAACATACATTTATTAAAGTTACGTCGTTTTGGAGATTCTTTTAAAAAAACAAGTGGGGCTGCGGGTGTCATTTTTATAAATAAAAGAAAATCAAGTGAGACCACTCTTTTAATATTATTTTGTTTTTAAAAGCATTTTCAAAATGACGTAGTTTTAATAAAAGTATGCTATTTAAGAGAAGTATGTTATTTAAGAGCTATGTTTTAGATTCATTATATATATATATATATATATATATATATATATATATATATGATCTAGTATACCTCTTAAATAGCTTATCTTTATTGAAACTACGTTGTTTTTGGAGATTCTTTTAAAAAACAAGTGGGACCGCAAGTGGTATTTTTATAAATAAAAGGAAAGCAGGTGGGACCACTCTCTTTTAATATTATTTTGTTTTTAAAAAAAATCTTCAAAACGACGTAGTTTTAAAAATGTATGCTATTTAAGAGATGTATGTTATTTAAGAGGTATGCTTGAGACGTTTTGTATATATATACAAAGGATTATCTGAAGACTCAAAATAAGGGAGATGCCATGTTTAGTAAAATTGTCCCCTTGCTCCCTTCATCTTTTCTGGCAGTTCTGTTTCCCATATAACTAATTATTTTCTTTTACTCTCGTCGGTACTTATTAATTATTTTCTAAAATGTGCGCAGAAATACGATAATTTATTCGAAAGAAATGCCAAGATTGGGAGCTTTTACCTTCAATCAAAAGTTCACAGGGCTAAGGAATGTTTAGAGACAGTCTATCAACCCAAAAAAGATCAAGGGACTGCAAGTTGAATAAATGGTGGAGGTAGCTTCATTGTGCGTTTTGCAATTTTGTTCTTTTGTATAGTTAACCATCTCTGATATGATTATGTGTACGAGAAAACTATTACCTATGTTTTACTTTCTTTTTAAACTTTTTATTGAATCACATCGTAATTATATACAGATTACTGAACATGGGCTTCAAGATTTCACTTGTATTGCATGTTATTGATGAGTGGAAAAGATAATGTTCTATGGTAATGAAGATTTATCATTGCAATGGATAAAATTGTTATCTATCTACCTATATGTATTTATATAACAAAATACAAATAATTTTGAATTTTTCGTTCATCTTAATAAATTATCTGGGCCGTCCAAAGTTTGGGATAAATTTTACCGTCCATAGTGCCGAAGGCACTGGACTGTTGCTAGTCTATTTATAAAGCAGAGCAGGTTGGTGGCTTTAACTTTGGTCAAAGGTCTCCCCGCTTCTTTTTTTTTTTTTTTTAAGAGTCAGAGTGTTATGTTTGTTTGCAAGAATTCTAGTTAGGATATGATTATTAATACTGGGATTATTAGTTTAGGAAGTATAAAATGGTTTAATAGTCTTGATTGTAAGATTATAATCCCAGAATTATAATCTTAGGATTAATAGTTTTCGGATTATAATACTTGCAAACAATCAACGTGCTGTTTGTCGCTCATTATTTATTTTTTCTTTTGCCCCTGTAAATTTGGTTATATTTATATCTAGTTGTCTTTTTTTTAATTATTTTTCTATTTTTCTATTTTTGTTTTGAATTTCAAGAAGATCCTTTTTTATCTCCACACATCAACAGGCGTGCCACTGGAAGAGAGGCTCACACTGTTGACTTCAGCTCTGGTGTCTTTGCCTCGTACCTTCTTTTTCCCTTTTTTGCCCCGCTAAATGTTGTTATATTCCTATTTACATTTCTATCTAGTTTTCTTAAAATTTTTTTTGTCTATTTTGTCCTCCGAATTTCATTAAGTATTTATTTTATTTCCACGTTAATTACACGAAATAAAGTGTGCAAATCCAACCAAGGCCAGGACAAGGTCTGACGAAAGATTATTTTTTTATAAGAATAATGTAAAGTGACAATTTATTCTATAATTATTTTATAATTTGTTGATGTGACATTCTACTCAGCTTTTATGTGGGGTCGAAGACTATATTAAAGCAATTTGTTCATCAATATGTTGAGATGGAGTATGTCACGTCAGCAAATTATAAAATAATTGTAAAATAAGTTGTCTTCTAGCATTACTCTTTTTATAATTTACAAACCCTATGGAGATGCTCGCTGATACGAAGAGTGAAAATAAAAATGGGACTTACTATTAAATTTTTTATACATCTTTATTAGGATGCAATATTAAGGGTTTTTCGATCAATGCATAATTTTTTGTGCATAATTTGTACACAAAAAATTATTATTTTATTTATTTATTTATTTATTCATTCATTTTCATTTGTTTTTCAAAATTTTGTTGTTATTTCTCGTTCCACTAGCTAGGACCAGATTCTCACATGTACATTTCTTTATTGTTACCTTTTTTGATATTTCTCTGAGTTAACATTGCACTCAATACAACTACTTTAAAGTTAATACTACACAAAATAAAATGATTGAAATGTTATATACAAAACCACCATATCATTGTTTAGAAAGAAAGAATAATATAAATTATGGGAAAAAAATGTACACCAAGTGGAAAAATAGATAAAAAAAGAATAAAATATTAAGGATCAATTTACAGAAATTGTCCACATACATGCTAGGATTTTCATTGAATACAATTCTCATTTGGCTACATATTCTTGCGAGAAGTAAGCATGCTGCATGCGTTGCAGTTGAAAGAGAACGAAAAGATAACAATAAAAGTGATTTACTTACCTGCTTCATGATAATGCCCAAAAGTGTACTCCATCCGCCTTCTGCAACCCGTTCCAAAATATAAAATTATTATATATTGAATTTTTAAAGTAAATTAAAGATATTTTTAAATTTAAAATTGACATAAATTCTTTTAACTTTAGTCAATACAATGATGAATATTTCAAACTATTTAAAGAATATTATTCATTGTAATATTTTAGGTTTCATAATTTTTAATAAATCATCTCAATTTTGAGTTTGAAAATGTCTGAAATTGATTTCAAAACTCGATAATGATTTATATTTTGAAACGGAGAGTATAATGTAATACTCTCTTTGTTCTTTTTTAATTGACGTTTTAAGGTTATGCACATGTATTAAAAAATGTAGTTAATGCTTTGTCTAATTGACTAAATTGAGTATAAAATTTAAATATTAGCCTTCTAAAACTTATTGAAAAGATGAGAGAGAAACAAATTAACCTTTAATCATAAAGTATAATATGAAAAATTAAGCATTTAATGTTTTCTTAAAATTTACAAATTAATAACAAATAAAAAATAAAAATCTCTGTAAAAAGATAAATAAAAATTAAGCATTGGATATGAATATATTTGAATTTTATCTATTTATATTTTTATCCATCATTGGGGTCAAAATACAAATAAGTAAAATTCAAATATACTCATGTCCAATTTTCATGTCCATATAAAGTTTTTACATACTACTCCCTCCGTCCCATGATAAAAGTCCTTATTACTATTTTGGGTAGTCCCATGTTAAATGTCCATTTTCCTTTAATAACCAAACTTTTACACATATTTTCCTATTATACCCGTAGCATTAATTATCTCATACTTTTCTTATTCTAATTCTCTCTCCATATTTACTGACATTATTATGGGCAATTTTGTTATTTTATTCATTTTCTTAATATGCGTGAAAAGTCCACCAGGACTTTTATCCTGGGACGGAGGGAGTATTATACTATGTAGGGTGTGACGCCCCCAAAATTAGGTATACATCACCCATCTTGAGTCGCCAGATACATGGTACATAATTCAAATACATCTTAATAATACAACTGTCCTGTACAATACGACAAAACATAAACTGTGAGTTTGAATACAAATATTGTCATACTAGAGAGTATAAAAACTCAAAAGGAGTCCTCATTACAATTATTATCACACTATTTCACGTAATAGTGAGGACTACTAATGCAAACATCTAGGATCATCACTCTGTCCCCGACTAGTCCCCAAATGCGTTCTCATTTCCTCAAGAGAACAAGGAAAGAAAAGGGTGAGCTCAATTAGCCCAAAGAAGAAATATTATAACTAAGATAATGCAGAATAAATTATCATTAGCCTTCAACAGTGTTAAACTGATAAAATATAATAACTATCTAGTTTAACTGCAGCTAATGAACAAGCAATCCATTAGAAGAGTCAAGTAGGAATAAAATCTACCATCTTCTATGATTTAAAAGGTTTTCATCACTTTTATCGGCGGACTCAAACTTAATAAATAATCCACATCATCAAATCACCCCCGCACTACGGCCAAGGATATTCTTTAAGATCACGACCATGAATTATCCATGCACTACTGGCTAAAGATAATCATGTTTTCATCAACGGTCCCGATCATGCCATAAAACAATTCATCTTCGCACTACTACCAAAGAGAATCCATAGCCATAATCATACCAAAAACTCGTCCATCAATGCACTACTACCAACGAGGACTTTTTCCACATCATTTATAACATTACTAAGTTATGATTATATCGAATAATCCCTCGATCATAATCATACCAAGTCCATCTATGCACTACAGTGCCACGTATGACTTTCAACATAATATAAGCATGAGGATGATGACAATGATATAAGAATTCAATAAAACAAGTTCAAGAATTAATTTATCCAGAACTAATAACGCCCAAATTGTCAACATGATACTTCTTTGTAGAGTAAAATTCAAGAATGCTCAGAAAAATATTTCCATGAAAAAATACTGGATGAAGCACAAATATCAAGGATATTCCACTAATTTCATGGAGTATAGAAGTCAAAACTTTAACCATATGAGTATAATAAAATATATGACACTGCAAATGGATTTTCATCCGCCATGCAGTAATCCACGTAGATAGATCATTTTCACAATTTAATAAGGAATGAATACGAAAGATCATTCACCATGCATGTGATAATCCACATAGACAGGTTATTCCAACATAATAATAAAGAATGGAATAACATAAGGATTCACCATGCGTGCGATAGATTGAATGATGTGTTATTCCCAATGTAATAATAAATAATGGAACCAGACCCAAGAAGTAAATGCACGCATGTGATATTCCAATGTAATAATAAATAATGGAACCAGTCCCATATAAACGCATGCATAAGATATTCCGGCTGAATAATAAAGAATGGAATAACAACGAAATCACCATGCATGCGATAGATCGCATGCATAAAAGTTATTCCAATGTAATAATAAATAATGGAACTGATCCCACAGAACGCACAAAATGTGATATTCCGGCGTAATAATAAAGAATGAAATATTAGAAGAATTTCACCATGTATGCGGTATTGCGCATAACAAAGTTATTCCAACATAATAATAAAGAATGGAATAATGTAAGAATTTCACCAAGTATAGGTATCCCGCGTATACAGGTTATTCCAACAGAATAATAAAGAATGAAATAACAAAAATTCTCTTCATGAATAAGAAAGAAAGAATACCCCTTACGAGTACAACAAATAATATCCCCTACCTTTGAAAGAAGAGTATTTCGAATTTGGTAGGGAGAGGATATACTCAAGAAAACTTGTACTACGCCAAAAAGCTTTCTTAAACTCTAAAGAAATACGCCAAGATTATAGAAGAAGAACTCTCTATAGTTTCTCTCTCTAAGTTTCAAAGAATTCGTAAGAAATAATGAAGGAATGAACTTCTATTTATAGAAAAATGGACTGCATAGTAACTAACTCATGAACGGTCCAGATTGATTTACTTTAATCTGACTGACTATCCATATTTAAAGCAAAATCTTTTAAATAAAATATAATATATTCTATTTATAATCTAATAAAACGAATAACTTTATAAAAGATTTTACTATATATAAAACACTATACTATGCACTACTACGCAAATACTATGCATAATAAAATATAATATATTCTAATTATAGTAATAACTTTATAAAAGTATTCTGCTTTTATATAAAAAGATTTTTTTACTATGCAAAATACTATACAGACATGCATAAAAACTATGCATAATAGAATATAATATATTCTATTTATAGAATAACTTTATAAAAGTATTCTATTTTATATAAAAGTTTTTCTGCTTTTATTACATTAATAATACCAATAAAACAAAACCGAAAGTGACTTATCACGTAAACATCAATAATCAATACCGCTAGCTACTATCCAACCACGCCAGACATCAGCATTTCTTTACTACCGAGTAGTTCAACTAGTTTTAATTCAGAAAACTTCCGCATTATTCTCATAAAAATATTTTTTGTCGCTTTTCTCAATCCGATAATAATTCCATTCTGGGTCCACCAATGATTGTACCATCGCATCGGATATTCTCCCACAAAAGAATATTCCCACCAATCGAATATTATACAACAACTTGCATACTTTTCAAAATTTATAAATACTACCACAACTATAACATTATATCAAATCCACACCATAATATTAAAAAAATTATTTCGAGAAAATTAAATATTTATTCATAAAATCTGGGGTCTCATAATCTCCCTCCTTATGAAATTTCGCCCTCAAAATTTACGTGACGCACTCGTATGTCAAGAGGTGAGGATACCTTGACTTCACTTCAAATTCTAACTCTTGAGGTATAACCTTTGAGCGTCGAATATGATCCTTCTTATCCAAGATGTTAACACGTATCTCCTCATACGTTAAATCTTCTGTTATCTCATCCGATTCTAAATTAATATTGTAGTTCGGGTCATCCACATGTTTACGTAACATCGATACGTTAAAAACGTTATGAACACGCGACATACTTGGCGGTAAAACGAGTCTATAGACCACAGTTCCTACTTCATCGAGGATTTCAAATGGGCCAATTAAATTGAGGGTTAAAATTTCCTCTCTTCGTCGATTCTTGTTTCTAGAATAACGCCCTCTTGAACCTTCTTCTTCACATTCATCACCTTCATCACCGAGTATGTAGCTTGAACTTTATCGATTAAAGTTTAACTTTATCGATTAAAGTCGATTCTAATCGTATATTCGTTATCTTCACGTGGGTTCGTTAACATATTCGCACTCAGAACCACATACGATCTTCTACTCAACGCGTCGCCTACCACGCTCGTTCTTCCACGATGATATTGCATGGTACGATCGTAATCTTCAACAAATTTCGAGCCAACGCTCGCATGCGTATTACGCTCATTTTAGTTGAAGAAATATTTGTGGGTTTAAGAAATGGGTTTTGTATTGGGTCAATACAAAATTCGATTTCACGCCTAGGGTAGGCTAAGAAGTCTTCAAGAATACGCCAGAAATTTATTAACAATAGAAATATCATTCAAAATCTGTGACCCTCATCCAAGACTTGGATAATACGTCACATCGATACCTATCAACTTGCCATCGTTATTCACAACGTCCCCACGGAAAGTTTGGCTTTGCGGCATTCCACACAAGGAAAGTCACCAAAGAAAGGCTCGTGGCTCTTTACTTATGACTTGATATGACAATGATTGAATTTAGTGGTTTGGTTGCTTGAATTGGCATAACAGGTTGGTTAGGAATATGAAAGCTAACAACCTTATGAAAAGCATGATGAGTAGTTAACCAATCGATTCTTAAAATCGCATCAAAGGCAAGTATTTTTAAAGAGATAAGATCGACAGGTAACGTGAAAGTGTCAATTTGAATTAAACAAGATTTATAAATATTAGAGGTAACGAAGGTTTCTACTATCGAAGTATCAACCAATAAGTCAAAGTCTAATTTCTCCGAAGTCAAATTTAAACGTTGAGCGCAAGCAAGAGAGATAAAAGAATGGGTAGAACCGGTATCTAATAAGGTATAGACTTCGCCAGAATTTATAATTAACTAACCCGTGCTAACTTCGTTCGGGTCACTCTTTTTTTTGTTGAGAAGTTACGAAAAATGCTCTTCCTGAAACCACCGACTTTGTTTTGTCCGTCAGATCCGCTTTGGTACCACCGTCCCCAAATTGGACTTGACTTCACTATACGACAAAAATCGATCTAAATGACCTTCTCTTCTTGAAATTTCCACTTCTATTATCTTGGCCATGATTACCACCGAGTGGTTACCATTCTTGGCATGATAATTTTCCCACGATGGTTATTATTGTTCACGGGCCGTCATTGCCCTAAGATGATTTATTATCGTGTTGTTGGTTATACCTTTTGGTTGAGCCGATCAATGGTCTCATGTGCTTCATTGCTTATCTCAAAGATTTTCATATGCCATTTTCAAACACCACAAAAACAAAGGGTTAATTAACATATCACATATTATCCCTATACTACGACCGACCAATTAAATACCAAATAAACTTAGGTAGGTCATACTAGCGAAGGAATTCCCCATCTCTCCCTCCTAGTTCTTGTCTCACATCTCAACCAGGATCATATTCCTAGCTTTCGATACCAACCGTGACACCCCAAAATTAGGTATACATCACCCATCTTGAGTCGCCAAATACATGGTACAAAATTTAAATACAACTTAATAATACAACATCATGGTAAATACGACAAAACATAAACTGTGAGTTTGAATACAAATATTGTCTACTAGAGAGTATAAAACTCAAAAGGAGTCCTCATTACAATTATTATCACACTATTTCACGTAATAGTGAGGACTACTAATGCAAACATCTAGGACCATCACTGCTCCCCGACTAGTCCCAAATACGCTTCTCATTTCCTCAAGAGAACAATAAAAGAAAGGGTGAGCTCAACTAGCCCAAAAGAAGAAATATTATGACTAAGATAATGCGTAATAAATTATCATTAGCCTTCAACAAAGGTTAAAACCGATAAAATATAATAACTATCAAGTTTAATCATAATGAAACAAGCAATCCATTAAAAAGTCAAGTAGGAATAAAATCTACTATCTTCTTCTATGATTTAAAAGGTTTTTCATCACTTTTATCATTGACTCAAATTTAATAAATAATCCACATCATCGAATCACCCCGCACTACATGCCAAGGATATTCTTTAAGATCACGACCACGAATTATCCATGCACTACGGCTTAAAGATAATCATGTTTTCATCAACTATCCCGATCATGCCATAAAACAATTCATCTTTACACTACTGGCCAAAGAGAATCCATAGCCATAATCATACCAAAACCGTCCATCAATGCACTACGGGCCAATGAGGACTTTTTTCCACATCATTTGTAACATTACTGGTTATGATTATACCGAATAATCCCTCGATCATAATCATACCAAGTCCATCTATGCACTACATGTGCCACGTATGACTTTCAACATAATATAAACATGAGGATGATGACAATGATATAAGAATTCAATAAAACAAGTTCAAGAATTAATTTATCCAAGAACTAATAACGCCCAAATTGTCAACATGATACTTCTTTGTAGAGTAAAATTCAAGAATGCTCGTAAGAATATTTCCATGAAAAGATATCGATGAAGCGCAAATATCAAGGATATTCCACTAATTTCATGGAGTATAGAAGTCAAAACTTTAACCAACCGAGAGTATAATAAAATATATGAAAATCGCAAAAAAGATTTTCACCACGCATGCATAATCCACGTAGATAGATCATTTTCACAATTTAATAAGGAATGAATACGAAAGATCATTCACCATGCATGTGATAATCCACATGAAAAGTTATTCCAATGTAATAATAAAGAATGGAATAACACATAAGGATTCACCATGCGTATGCGATAGATTGAATGCATATGCAAGTTATTCCCAATGTAATAATAAAAATAATGGAACCAGTCCCACAGAAATGCATGCATGCATGTGATATTCCAATGTAATAATAAATAATGGAACCAGTCCCATAAAAACACGCATGTGATATTTCAACGTAATAATAAAGAATGGAATAACAACAAAATCACCATACATGCGATGTATCAACATGATACGATATTATTCAATAGAATAATAAATAATGGAACCAGTCCCACAGAAAAAATACATGATATATATATTCCAAAGTAATAATAAAGAACGAAATATTAGAAGAATTTCACCATGTATGCAGATTATGCATATAAAAGTTATTCCAACATAATAATAAAGAATGGAATAATAGAGGAATTTCACCAAGTATAGGGTATCCCGCGTATACAGGTTATTCCAACAAAATAATAAAGAATGAAATAACAGAAGTTCTCTTCATGAATAAGAAAGAAAGAATACCCCTTACGATTACAACAAATAATATCCCCTACCTTTGAAAGAAGAGTATTCTTACTGGTAGGGAGAGGATATACTCGAAAAAAACTTGTACTACGCTCAAAGCTTTCTTTAACTCTAAAGAAATACGCTCAAGATTATAGAAGAAGAACTCTCTCTATAGTTTTTCTCTCTAGAGTTTCAGTGAATTCGTAAGAAATAATGAAGGAATGAGCTTCTATTTATAGAAAAATGGACTGCATAGTAACTAACTCATGAACGGTCCAGATTGATTTACTTTAATCTGACGGTCCATATTTAAAGCAAAATCTTTTAAATAAAATATAATATATTCTATTTATAATCTAATAAAACGAATAACTTTATAAAAGATTTTACTATGCAAACACTATGCAAGCACTATGCAAATACTATGCATAATAAAATATAATATATTCTAATCATAAAATAACTTTATAAAGTATTCTATTTTATATAAAAAAGATTTTACTATGCAAAAAACTACTATGCATAATACTATGCATAATATAATATAATATATTCTATTTATAGAATAACTTTATAAAAGTATTCTGCTTTTTATAAAAAGTTTTTCTGCTTTTATTACATTAATAATACCAATAAAACAAAACCTGAGTGACTTATCACATAAATCATCAATAATCAATACCGTGCTACTATCCAACCACGCGTAGACATCGTACTTTTTTACTACCGAGTAGTTCAACAAAAGATTAATGGTAAAACTTCCGCCGTTATTCTCATTCTCAAAAAAAATATTTTTGTCATTTTCTCATCCGATAATAATTCCATCATGGGTCCACTTAATGATTGTACTGGGGTCATCGTCACGATATTCTCCAAAAAAATAATATTCCCCACCAATCGAATATTATACAACAACTTGCATACTTTTCAAAATTTATAAATACTACCCACAACTATAACATTATATCAAATCCACACCATAATATTAAAAAAATTATTTCGAGAAAATTAAATATTTATTCATAAAATCTGGGGTCTCACAATCTCCCCTCCTTATGGAATTTCGCCCTCAAAATTTACGTACGTACTTGGTATGTCGAAGAGGTGAGGGTACCTTGACTTCACTTCAAATTCTAACTCTTGAGGTATAACCTTTGAGCGTCGAATATGATCATTCTTATCCAAGATGTTAACACGTATCTCCTCATACGTTAAATCTTCTGCTATATCGTCCGATTCTAAATTAATATTGTGGTTCGGGTCATCCACATATTTACGTAACATCGATACGTTAAAAACGTTATGAACATGCAACATACTTGGCGGTAAAACGAGTCTATAGACCACAGTTCCTACTTCATCGAGGATTTCAAATGGGCCAATTAAATTGAGGGTTAAAATTTCCTCTCTTCGTTGATTCTTGTTTCTAGAATAACGCCCTTTTGAACCTTCTTCTTCACATTCATCAGCTTTGAGTATGTAGCTTGAGCTTTACTTTTATCGATTAAAGTCGATTCTAATCAGATATTCGTTATTCATCGTTATCTTCACGTGGTTCGTATATTCGCACTTGTAACCACATATGATCTTCTTCACTCAACGCTTCTACTCAACGCGCCTACTACCACGTTCGCTTTTTCCACGATGATATTGAATGGTACGATCGTATTCTTCAACAAATCGAGCCAACGCTCTTTGGCGCATGTTACGCTTCATTTTAGTTGAAGAAATATTTGAGGGTTTAAAAATGGGTTTTTATCTTTCGGGGTCAATACAAAATTTGATTTCACGCCTAGGGTAGGCTAAGAAGTCTTCAAGAATACGTCAGAAATTTATTAACAATAGAAATATCATTCAAAATCGTGACCCTCATCCAAGACTTGATAAGACGTCACATTGATACCTATCAACTTGTCATCGTTATTTACAACGTCCCCTACGGAAAGTTTGGCTTCGGTGCATTCCACACAAGGAAGTCACCAAACGAAAGGATCATGGCTCTTTACTTATGACTTGATATGACAATGATTGAATTTAGTGGTTTGGTTGCTTGAATTCGCATAATGAGTTGGTTAGAATATGAAAGCTAACAACCTTACTAAAAAAATGATGATGAGTAGTTAACCAATCGATTCCTAAAATCGCATCAAAGGCAAGTATTTTTAAAGAGATAAGATCGACAGGTAACGTGAAAGTGTCAATTTGAATTAAACAAGATTTATAAATATTAGAGGTAACGAAGGTTTCTACTATCGAAGTTTCAACCAATAAGTCAAAGTCTAATTTCTCCGAAGTCAAATTTAAACGTTGAGCGCAAGCAAGAGAGATAAAAGAATGGGTAGAACCCAGATTCAATAAGGTATAGACTTCACCAGAATTTATAATTAACTAACCCGTGCCAACTTCGTTCGGGTCACTCGCTTTTTTTTTTGAGAAGTCACGAAAAATGCTCTTCCTGAAACCAGCGACTTTGTTTTGTCCGTATCCGCCTTTGGTACCACCGTCCCAGCTGGACTTGACTTCACTATGCGACAAAATCGATCTAAATGACCTTCTCTTCTTGAAATTTCCACTTCTATTATCTTGGCCATGATTACCACCGAAGTGGTTACCATTCTTGGCATGATAATTTTCTCCACGATGGTTATCATTGTTCAGATGGTCGCCGCCACCGATGATTATTATCGTGTTGTTGGTCGTTACCTTTTGGTCGAAATGACTCAATCTGGCCTCATGTGCTTCATTGCTTATCTTAGCATTTTCATATGCCATTTTCAAACACTGTCACAAAACAAGGGTTAATTAACATATTACATATTATCCCTATACTATGACCGACCAATTAAATACCAAATAAACTTAGGTAGGTCATACTAGCGAAGGAATTCCCCATCTCTCCCTCCTAGTTCTTATCTCACATCTCACCAGGATCATATCCCTAAGCTCGATATACAACCGTGACGCCCCCAAAATTAGGTATACATCACCCATCTTGAGTCGCCAGATACATGGTACGTAATTCAAATACAATTTAATAATACAACAACATGCCGTAACAATACGACAAAAACATAAAAGTGTGAGTTTTAATACAAATATTGTCTACTAGAGAGTATAAAAACTAAAAGGAGTCCTCATTACAATTATTATCACACTATTTCACGTATAGTGAGGACTACTAATCCAAACATCTAGATCATCACTCGCTCCCCGACTAGTCCAAATTTTACGCTCTCATTTCCTCAAGAGAACAAAGAAATAAAGGGTGAGCTCAACTAGCCCAGTAAAAAATATTATGACTAAGATAATGCAGAATAAATTATCATTAGCCTTTAACAGTGTTCAACTGATAAAATATAATAACTATCAAGTTTAATTGCAGCGGAACAAGCAATCCATCAGAAGAGTCAAGTAGGGAATAAAATTTACTATATCTTCTATGATTTAAAAGGGTTTTCATCACTTTTATCGCTGGAACTCAGCTTAATAAATAATCCACATCATCGAATCACCCCAGCACTACGACCAAGGATATTCTTTAGTATCACGACCACGAATTATCCATGCACTACAACTAAAGATAATCATGTTTTCATCAAAGGTCCTGATCATGCCATAAAATAATTCATCTTTGTACTACGGCCAAAGAGAATCCATAGCCATAATCATACCAAAAACTGTCCATCAATGCACTACGGGCCAATAAGGACTTTTTTCACATCATTTGTAACATTATGGTTATGATTATACCGAATAATCCCTGGTCATAATCATACCAAGTCCATCTATGCATTACAGGCCACAGATGACTTTCAACATAATATATATAAGCATGAGGATGATGACAATGACATAATAATTCAATAAAACAAGTTCAAGAATTAATTTATCCAGGAACTAATAACGTCCAAATTGTCAACATGATACTTCTTTGTAGAGTAAAATTCAAGAATGCTCAGAAGAATATTTTCATGAAAAGATATTGGATGAAGCGAAATATCAAGGATATTCCACTAATTTCATGGAGTATAGAAGTCAAAACTTTAACCAACCGAGTATAATAAAATATATGAAAACAAAAATGGATTTTCACCATACGCATGCAGTAATCCACGAAATGCATCATTTTCACAATTTAATAAGGAATGAATACGAAAGATCATTCACCATGCATGTGATAATCCACATGCATGTGTTATTCCAATAGAATAATAAAGAATGGAATAACATAAGATTCACCATGCTCGATGATAGATCGCATGCATGTGTTATTCCCAACAAAATAATAAATAATGGAACTCAGTCCCATAGAACGCATTGCAGTGATATTCCAACGTAATAATAAATAATGGAACCAGTCCGCCATAAACGCATGCATGTGATATTCCAAGCGTAATAATAAAGAATGGAATAACAACAGAAATCACCATTAATGCGATGTATCGCATGCATGTGTTATTCCAAATGTATAATAATAAATAATGGAACCAGTCCCACAACACATACGTATGTGATATTCCGGCTGTAATAATAAAGAATGGAATATTATAAGAATTTCACCATGTATGCAGTATTCACATAACAAGTTATTCCAACATAATAATAAAGAATGGAATAATGTAAGAATTTCACCAAGTATAGGGTATCCAGCAGATACAAAAGTTATTCCAATGTAATAATAAAGAATGAAATAACAAAAATTCTCTTCATGAATAAGAAATAAAGAATAATACTTTACGAGTACACAAATAATATCCCCACATTTGAAAGAAGAGTATTCCGACGGGTAGGGAGATGATATACTCGAAGAAAACTCAGACTACGCCAAAGCTTTCTTAAACTCTAAAGAAATACGCCAAGATTATAGAAGAAGAACTCTCTCTATAGTTCTCTCTCTCTTTTTAAAAGAATTCGTAAGAAATAATGAAGGAATGAGCTTCTATTTATAGAAAAATGGATCATAAGAACTAACTCATGAACTATCCGTATTGATTTACATTAATCTGACGGTCCATATTTAAAGCAAAATCTTTTAAATAAAATATAATATATTCTATTTATAATCTAATAAAATGAATAACTTTATAAAAGATTTTACTACGCAAACACTATGCAGCACTATGCAAATACTATGCATAATAAAATATAATATATATTCTAATTATAGAATAACTTTATAAAAGTATTCTGCTTTATATAAAAAGATTTACTATACAAAATACTATGCAGACATTATGCATAATAGAATATAATATATTCTATTTATGTAATAACTTTATAAAAGTATTCTGCTTTTATATAAAAAGTTTTTCTGCTTTTATTACATTAATAATACCAATAAAACAAAACCGAAGTGACTTATCACGTAAACATCAATAATCAATACCATGTGCTACTATCCAACCACGATATTATCGTATTTTTACTACCGAGTAGTTCAACAGCTTTAATCAGAAAACTTCCGCCAATTATTCTCATAAAAATATTTTTTGTCGCTTTTCTCCATCCGATAATAATTCCGCTAGGGGTCCACTAATGATTGTACTGGTCGTATGCGTATATTCCCCGACAAAAAGAATATTCCCCGACCAATCGAATATTATACAACAACTTGCATACTTTTCAAAATTTATAAATACTACTCACAACTATAACATTATATCAATTCCACACCATAATATTAAAAAAATTATTTCGAAAAAATTAAATATTTATTCATAAAATCTGGGGTCTCACATAGGAAAAGTTCCAATAACGCATAAGCATTATTATGGTGCGTATGGAAAATTTACGAGTACATATAAGATTTATTTAAGGGGAGCATTGTTTTCACATGTTTTTTTTGATATTTTCACATAATTGTTTCTCACATGAAGATGTGATCCACTGTACGCTCATATGAGAGAAGATTATATAAAAATATTAAAAATACATATAAAAATATTAATTTCCTTAAATTACTTTTTTGAATCTTATAATGAATGATACAAAATGAATTTATTACTAACCACTCCATATATAGTCATCTTTGACTATATATAAATAAATCATTCCTCTCTCTCTCTCTCTATATATATATATATATATATATATATTCTATTCCATCTTTTAATGAACTGATATTTGAAATAACTAAAATGAATAAATCGTATATAACGACGGTTTTATCCGTCGTTATAACATAAAAAACCGATTTTTTTATGCTAGAGCGATGGATAAAGCCGTCGTTATAATCAGTTCATTTTTAGTTCTGAAAAGAACCGACCTATATATATATATATATATATATATATTACCTTCCATGGTTCTTTATATCTTTTTCTAAAACCATCAACGAAAGAACCCAATGTTTGTGTTGCTTATCTATTTGTCATTGATTTGAAATAAATACTCCATGTTGACCCACAAGGGATTTGATAAATTAGTACCCTTTAGGAGTTAGTTAGGTTAAATTAAAGCGATCTTGACTCTTGAAGAGCAGGTGCAACCTAACATTCACCAAACACGAAAATGGAACTATGTTTAAGACTTATACCTACACTTAGGAGTGACGTAATGAATTTGTAGTTCAATAAATTATTGTAAAGTATTCATTAACAAATCATGTGGTAGATTTTCTCTTTTAACTTATGAAGAATTTTACTTGTGGTTGTGGATGGTTCGTTTTCTTACAAGTTTGGTGGTCTAGAGCCTATTTGAGAGAATTTTTAGGTGGTATAAAAGTACTTTTGAATTAAAAAAATGAGTTTTTATTTTTATAATTTGTTGATAACTCTCTCGGGCTCAAATTTTCACGTATTCGCTATTTGTTTATTGAGTTCATACAATTCAGAAAATAATACTTTTAACGACTAGAGTAGAAATTTGGACTTTAAAACACTATTTTTGAGTAATGGTGTAAATGAATCGAGTCGAGCCGAGTATTGAGTTGTTTAGATTTGGTTCACAAAAGTTATCGAGTATAAAATAATGTTTGATTGAGACTACATTTAAAGAATCGAAGTCGAATCTGATCTCGAATCGAAATCAAAAAAAACGAACTTTTCGAACGAATATGATTTGAGTATAAATAGAAAATTTTAATTTGAAAAGATTCGAGTAATTTATCGAACTTTGAAATTTGTTCAAATTTGACTCATTTATATTTTGAGTCGAGCTTGAATCGAACTTTTAGTCGTGCGAGTGAATAAAAAAAATTATGCTTTTGGTTTAAATATTTTTGACAATTGAACAAAATACAAATTTATCTTTAAATAATTAAAAAGAACAAAATCTCATATCACGTAATTATCTTAAATTTGTTATTAATATTTTCAAAATCATTTTTACAATTATCTAGCGAACATTATTATAAGTTTTTCATGAAAGTACTTTCGTCAAAGTGCTTTTTCGTCAAAGTTTTTCATGAAAGTACTTTCGTCAAAGTGCTTAGTTTGTTGTTTTTTACTATAGTAATTCAATGTGCATAAATTGAGTCCACATAATTTGTTCAGAATATAAAATTTCACCCTTTGAAATTCAGTACTGGAAAAAAAGTCATTCAGAAAAAATTATGTACTCTGTAGTAAACCTTAACTAATATCTTTAAGGGATTAATTAATTTGACAATAACATGAAATGAAAATATTTTAAAGTTTGATAACTTTTTGGGATATATACTCGACTCGTGTTCAAATAGACTTCATATAATTCAGAAATATATATATATATATATACACTTACTTTTAACGAGTAGAAATTATTTGGACTTTTAAAAACACTTTTGAGGGAATCAGAAAATTTATGCTTTTTGTTTAAATACTTTAGTCAAAAGTATAAAATACAAATTTATCTTTAAAATTATTAAAATAAACAAAATCTTATATCATACAATTAACTTAAATTTGTTATTAATATTTTTAAAATCATTTTGCTATTATCTAACTAAACATTAATTATTGTAACTTTCTCATAAAAGCACTTTGTCAAAAATGTATATTTAAAATTGTTTTATTTCACACATCACACGCACAGCTCAACTAAATGGGCACTCGGTTTTGTCGTTTTTTTTACTAAAATAATTCTATGTACACATAATTTGTTCATAATATTAATTTTACCCTTTGAAGTTTAGTACTAGAAAAACCTTAATATCTTTAAAAATAATAATAAAATTAGAATACAAAATTTCAAACTTAGGGGTTATGGTACGTCATGAGAAATTAAGAGATGTTTATATAAATCATAGATGAGAGCTAATAATTGATCTAGCAATTTACCTCAAACATGCATATAATAGAATATAGATAGAACAACTTCACATGTTATATAGACCAAGTACACGCGACACACATATTAATTATATGCGTCTACACGACTACACATAATTTTTTAAAAGTAACAAGTACTTAAAAATAAGGGTCCTTTACATAAGTATACAACAAATAGAAAGTAATTATAAGAAAAGTGCATCAACTAAATAATTACAAAAAGAATGTAATTATTACAAAAATAGTACAATTCACATTAATAAGGAAACCTAAAATCAAAGATAACTAATAATTCAAATTCAAATTCAAATCTTGTCTCTAACAACAATTTCAAATCCATGTTTCAAAATTCAAATCAAAATGAGAAAATTAAAATAAAAAAATTATGAAGGAGCTAATGTTCATCATCCTCCTCTCTCACGCCATCATCATTACATCACATCATGCCATTACGCACGTGAGTTGTTATATTCAATTTCTTTTGATGATTTGGTTACCCACAAAATTGAAATTCTTACCTTTATACTAAATTTTGACTAGTAATTGCATCACATTTAAAATAAAATTGGTAATCAAATAAAACTGAATTGGTTACCTTATCAAATGGTTTAGTAACCAACTATATGAAATTTGGTTACCAATTGCATCATATCCAAAATAAATTAATAACCTAATAAACTAAATTGGTTACCTTATCGGAAGATTTAGTAACCAACTGCATAAATTTTGGTTACCAACTGCATCACATTCAAAGTATATTAGTAAACTAATAAAACTGAATTGGTTACCTTATCAAATGATTTGGTAACCAACTACATGAAAGGGGAGGAGGGGAGGGGAGGGGGGAGGAGGAGGCGGCAGGGAGGTGGAGGCGGGAGGAGGAGGAGGAGGAGGAGGAGGCGGGAGGAGGAAAGGAGGAGGAGGGGAGGAAAGGGAGGAGGGGCGGGAGGAAAGGGAGGAAGGAGGGAGGAGGGAGGCGGAGGAGGTGGAGGGGGGAGGGAGGAGGAGGAGGGGGAGGAGGGGGGAGGAAAGGGAGGGGTGGGGAGGAGTGGCGGGAGGAGGTGGAGGTGGAGGCGGGAGTAGGGGAGGAGGAGAGGAGGGAGGAGGAAGGAGGCGAGGAGGAGGTGGAGGGGAGGCGGAGGTGGGAGGGTTTGGTTATATATATATATATATATATATATATATATATATATATATATATATAGATGAGATGAGAAGAGAGAAGAAGAAGTATAACTAATCCATAAAATTAATGAATCCTAATTGAATACTAATTCCTTAAATTAAGGAATCCTAAATGCACTAGAATTATAAATAAATATGGTAGTGTATTAGTTGTGTAAAAAGTTTTATGAGGGCACTTTTATTTATAATTTTTTTTAAAAATGTAATAGAATATGTAAATCACCCTAAAAATAATTGGGGAGAGAATTATGGAATGTGGGCAGCCGTAGCTAAGAATTCGAATGGAAAGGGGCTGAAAAACTTATGAAAAAAAATAAAATTCAACACTAAAAAATATTAATGTACTATTAAAAAACATTTTTAAAATATAAACATAAAAGAAGTTGGCTTTATATATTATTAGTTTTAACATGCGTATATATTCATCTATATTAAAGCATTTTAATATTAGACTAAAGTTAAGAATCTCATTTTTTTGGGTCTTAAATAAACATGCAATCATTATATTTGTTCAATATCATGACAGACTAAGAATTTTCTTACATGTACACTAAAGATAATTTAAGAGATCGAATTTAAGACATCTAACATTAGACAATACTAATCTTATTTATTTGACTTTAAAGAAAAGTTAATTTTTTAATATTAGCCTTATTTACTTGCCTTTAATTAGACTTTGAAGAGTATGGAAACTTGAAAATTGTTGGTTTGTTAATATTCTAATATTTTTGTTTTGATGATGACTTAATATTACAGACTAATTTGTCTATTGTGAAATTTCAAGAAATTGATGAAAGATCATTGTTGAAAGATTTTGAAGATTTGAGTCCTAAGAAAAATATGTAAGATCATTGCAAATATTTGATTTTTCGATACAAGGCTCTAGGACATTTAATGTGTGCATTAAAGGTGATTAATATTTTGTGCATGCTTAGAGTTTTTATAATATAATGCTAAATGGTTTTAATGTCCGATTTTAAGTATTGCGAAATTCATATATGCTGAGTTATTCGAAAAGGCGTATGATATTTATATATGTGGCGGTTGTCATGATTACTATCAATTAAAGTGATTTGCTTGCATAAGTCTCGGTACTCACATATCATGATTATCTTTAAGAGTTGGAATGCTAAGCAATTTCTATCATGATTTGGCATAACAACTGGCGGCAGACTTTTTGATGTGGTACTTGAAAAGTCTAGAAAGTGATTTATTTGACTTGGTCTCTTTATGGATAAATGTTTGAAGAACCCAACATATATGTATAACTATCAAAGATAATAGATTTTGCGTTTAAACGGTTATATTGTTGGATTGGTTCTTATCAGTTGGTAACGTAAACAATGTTTAATAAAATTAGCAACCGTAATATATTTGAGCTATATAAGAAGAACTGAGATCAGTGATAATATACAACACTTAAATAAATTATTGCACTCATATACTTGAAAAGCAATTTTATCTTCTGTGCAAAATTTCCAGCTGCTGTGCTATAATTCTGATTATTTTCAGCATATTTTCGTGGGCTACAAATTGGTAATATCTTTCTATTATTAATTGATCATTGCATACATTAGTTGAGCCTTGCATTGTTAAATTGTTTGTTTACTTTGATCATTAGACCTCTATAAATTGTAATCTAATATTTTTAGACTAAGTGTTGTCTAAAGGAATTTAATCCAAGTGGATTAAGGTTTGTTTACAAACAGGTTCAAGGAAGTATAGGTGCTTAAGGGGTGCATTGGTGCACAAGGAGCAATTGTGCTCTAGTGAATTATTGTAATTCAATTTGATAGAATCTATTTTGTAATAAGGGTCATTTTTAAAGAAATAAAAGTGAGTCTCCAATACTCGTTGGTATTGGACGTGGACTAGGCTATTATTATAGAGGGTAATAGCTGAACCACGTAAAAAATCTTGGTGTTATTTTATTGCTTGATTTTCTTTAATATTTCTCAAGATAATTAGTTTTCTTAATATTTAAAATATAAACTTTTGCTTCATCTTGAGATCGTATATTTACATCAAGTATCTGACTTTTAAATTCACCAAGATATTTTCTTAAACAAAAATTCAATTCGGAAGACTACATTCATTCAGCAAGCTGCATTATTTGATATAGTAGGCTATATTCAATAGTTTGAATTTAAAGTTTAAAAATTAGTCATAGTTTGCTCCCACACTTATTCAACCCCCCCTTCTAAGTGTGCCATATCTGAATTTCAAAAATAAATAGTATATATTATTTTAGGTATAATATAGTACAAATTAATATTCTCAAAATATGAGTCCACTAGTAAAAATATTTATACAATGAGGGAGGGACCATTAATATCAACATTTATATAAATTTTAAAATTTATATATTAAATACCCCTCTCCCTGAATTTTTAAATTTTATATTTATTTATATTATATTTTCTCCCTGAATGTGTATTCAGTTATATATTATCTTTAGGGTTAAATCTACTTTTCTCCACTCTACTCGACCTCGGTTTATAAATGTATCACTGAACTGAAATTTTTTACAATCGACTCATTGAACTACAAATTATTTTCAAATCGTTACAAAATCCGTTAAATGAGTTGACTTTTAACGGAAAAGCCACGTCACTTTTAAAATAAAAGTCCATGTCAGCTGTTTCATGTGATATTATTCTATTTGTTGCCACATTAAAAAATAAATGAGTTTAATAATAAGTATAAATTAAAAATTAAAATTCATAATAATAAATTCAAACTAAAAAAATATAACTAAAATTTTGAAAATTAATTATTATATTTATTTTTGAAAATTAATATAATTGTTATTTATATTATGAAATCATTAAATTTAAGCTTAAATATAAAAAAAGAAATATTAAAATACTTCAAAATCGATTTTTTTTAAAATCTAGTTTGATATCATTAGATATGAAGAGAGAGAGAGAGAGAGAGAGAGAGAGAGAGAGAGAGAGAGAGAGAGAGAGAGAGAGAGAGAGAGAGAGAGAGAGAGAACCAAAAATTCTTTTTAATATGAGGCAACCCAAATTCGTTCACAGAATCAAAACTCAAAACTCAAAATTAATTAGCACAGATCAAATCAAACCCAAAATTCATTTTGTTTGGAGAATGCATATTATGATTTGATGTTTTAATGTATATGTTCATGATTATTTGTAAGGTCCTTAAATGAATATATGTACAAGGACTTAGTGATAGATTAAAATTGTTAGGTTGATCTAAGCTTTCAACGTGTACCATTCTGATAAAGAATGTATAGATAGAAAGATCAAAACTGTTAGGTTGATCTTAAGATGTAATAGATTAGTCTTGAAGAAATCGTAGTACATCCATCTGATCAACAATGCAGGAGTCAAGGCAGAAAACGTAGAGCCTGAAGATCGTAGTGTGCCTGCCTTGAAGGAGACTCTTCGGATATCGTAGAGTGGTCCCAACGATTGCCGAGTTAACTCCACGATCGTAGTATGCTGAAGGAAACATGAAGTTTACAAGTCAACGATCGTAGTGTGCTCTCGGGAACGTAGAGTCAATAACACGAGCAAGAGAAGATCGTACTGTGCGAAGGTTTAAGGGAAATCGTAGTGCTCTCGACTGATAGCATCGTAGTGTGCAAAGATTTCAAAGACACTACGATTTAAATCGTAGAACACCACGATCCAAATCGTAGAGTATCATCTCTCGTCTCTATGTCGAAAAGCGTCGAGCCTCATGATCTGTGTTTTCAGCAAGTGAGGAATGGATCCCAGATGCTGCAGTACTCATCAGTCCCAGAATATATGAAATATCCTTAGTATGCAACAAAGAAGCGTATTGAAGAAGCTAAGGATAGTACCATGGGTAAGAGGGATAAAACACCTTTTCAGGTGGTAGGTGAGAAAACACTGCGGTGTCGAGAGGCGTAATGCGAATTCAGAAGATGTGCAGAAATGTCTCCATCACAGTACAAAAAGTTCAGATGCATTTAATGCCACAACGGATGGATCCAACAGATAGTTTTCAACATCACATATATCTGAGATCGAGATGTATGATGAGAGAGAAAATAAGCAAGCATTAATCAAACAACGTGAACATCTCTCTCAAGCTCAACTCTACGATCTGAGATATTGCAAAGCTTGCTCAGCTACTCAGTTCTTTAGAACAAGTGCTTACACAGCAACTGAGTAGCAACCATCAAGAACTCAACAACTATCAATCAATCAAGAAGAGTACCAAGTCTCACTTTGGACTTGAAGAGTTCAGAGTGAATCGTAAGAAAGCCAAGTCTGCATTGGACTTGAAGAGTTCAAGAGTGAACTAGAGAAGTTCCTGGATCACCGGGTCAGAAGGAATCTGTGTGATTCAGAAGATTGTAAAAGACATCCTTAGTGGATATCCTACTCGTTGAGTAGAAGAGTGGACTAGGAGCTTTGAGTGCTCTTAACCACTTAAAAACAACTGTGTCGTTTACATTCATGCTATATCTGCTATAACTGCCTTATTCGCTCATAACTCCATTGCTTGGTAAAGAAGATTAAAACAAATACTAATTCCGCTAAATTTTAATCATTATCTAAGAACAAGTTTAAAAAGGAAAGATTTTCAAATATCTATTCAACCCCCCCTTCTAGATAACTTGCGCCTACTAGGAACTAACACATTTCCATCAAACCCAAAATCCAAAATATGCTCATATCAAACCATAAGCCAAGAACATTTTTATTTATTGGGAATCTGTAATCAAAACCTACTATTTCAAACATCTGTCCATCTTCAACCTCCAACCATCAATCTCCTATTGCTCCACTAAATTGATGAGGATATCCTTCTATATATTCTTCACGAAGAGCTCGTTGGATTGAGTCCACCAATTTACTAAATGGATTTGTCGGAGGGAAGATGATGATGGAGGAGAAGATGTACACGATGAGATCCGAAAAAAAATATAACAACCCCAGATCTGAAAAAATAAATCCAGATGATAAGTAGGTGAAATTTAAAAAAAAAGCCAAAATAAAAAAGAAGAAGAAGGATTCGTTGGAGAGGAAGATGATGATGGAGGGGAAGATGATGATGGAGGGGAAGAGTACACAGTAGATCTGAAAAAAATATAACAAATATGTTATTATGTTTAATTAGAATTTAGATGTTTAGGTTTTATTATGTAAATATTATTAGTTTTAACTTTACAAAATATAGGTTTAACTTTACAAAATATTAAAAATATATTTTTTAAAATAAAAAAATTAACAAATATTTTTTTAAAAATTTTTCATGACTTTTTAAATATTTCTTCTTGATATTTAGGATTTCCAAGAAAAAATCAGAGAGATAATAATAATAATAATAATAATAATAATAATAATAATAATAATAATAATAATAATAATAATAATAATCCTTTAATTTCAAACTGTGACAACCCCAAAATAGGTATATTCCATCCAACCCATTCTGAGTCGCTAAATACATGGTACAGAAAATAGCTACAACTTTATTACCACAATTGTCGTGCAAAATACAACAACACATATGCTGTGAGTTTGGATACAAATATATACCAACTGTGACTCTCATCCCAACCTTGGATAACACGTCACAATGACACCTTACATAAAGGTATAGTCAAAAACTGTTTTAGAAATTAGAATCTTTGGGAAGTGCTCAAGGAAACCTTCGTACATGGGGAGGCCATGCGTCAGGTTATGATAAATATCATATGGCCACAGAATTATCCTTGGTTGACCCAATAGACCCCAAAGAAAAACGAGAAGATTATTATCATATTCTTCCCAATGGTGAGTCTTCTCTTAACTTATCATTATCTCCACTGTCTCTAATTGAGAATTATACTTCAAACAAACACCAAGATTATATAGGTAGTGCTCGTAAATATACTCAGCAAGTGGATGAGCACAACCCTGTCTTATGATGACACGAGGTTGTATGTCATTAGACATCTTGTATAATAGTGGCAAAACACCCTTCCAACGTTGGGTTCGCCTCACCCTATATGATTCACCAAATATAACTACTAAAAGATGTATACAACACACTTGTCTATACTATTTAGGGAGAACTCCACAGCTAGAGACCATCGTTTTATTCCCTTGTTATCCCCGCTCAACCCAGCTACACTTTTATTACCTGAAAGGAATTGTGAAGCAAAAGGGTGAGCACAACTAGCTCAGTAAAGAATATCATGACTAAAGATAATTAAATTATCAATAGCCTTCATCAATAATAAATCAGAGATTTAGAACATATGGTAGATGATAAAAATTTCAACCATAGTTGCAGCGGAACGAGCAATCCATTAGAAGAGTCAAATAGACTATAAAGTCTATTATCTTCTCCATGTTAAAAATCCACCAACAATGTTTTATCCCTGTAACATCAATCAACAATTCTGGTCCACAATCATATGAATAACTCATAATCATAATTGTAGTTCTAAATTCCTCTTCTCATCCAGGACGAAGATAATTTTGATCACCTATCTTTACCTGAAACATCAAAGATCATGGTTTCCTTGAATCACATTTCACATTCATAATCATACTAATAACTTCATCTTTGCACTACGACGACCAAAGATATTCATTTGTATCACCAAATAGTCATGTTCATCTCAACACTGCTCATCTTTGCACTTTCTTTGGCCAAAGATATTCAACAACATGTCATCTTTGCACTACGGGCCAAAGATATTTATCAATAATTCATCTTTACACTACAGACCAAAGATATTCCTCAACAGTTCATATTTGCACTACATGCCAAATATATTCATCAACAGTTCATATTTGCACTACATGCTAAATATATTATTATCTCAAAGAAATATATAATCATTTCAGAATTTATATAAACAATAATTATAACCATATTGATCATTTCACCTTTGCACTTAAGCTAAAGATATTCAATTATAAATTCAATGGTCATGATCATACCAGTCAACAATTCAACTTTGCACTACTGACCAAAGAGAACCCATAGTCATGATCATACCAATAATCTACCCATCTTTACACTCAAGTCAAAGAGAAATTAATATCATCATTAGGGTTATAAAAATGTTATATATGATAATAAAAATAATATATTCAACATATAGATTTAATCTCAAGAGTAATATTCATAACTCAACTATAATTTGGTTAGAAAAAGAAACCAATTTTGTCATGAATAGTAACCTATGAATAGTAACTTCGTGAATAGTAACTCATGAATAGTAACTCGTGAATAGTAACTCGTGAATAGTAAACCCGACACAAAAAGGTAGAAATTTTACAATAAAATCCATACCAATATTTCGGTATAATGATATTGAAATAACATTTCTTAAACTTATAAACAATTTATTTTAATTGTTTACACTTTACTAATTAATACATTTAATCATCATAAAATGCCAAACTCTTAAGATTTCATCACCAATAACCAAAACCCTCATCAAAAATCTGCATATAACTCATATATGATTCTCAAGCCATAAAATCATATTTTCCAATTTTCTTAGTTCACATAACATATTTAATTCATTTACTCATAACTAGACCATTTTCATAAAAAATACCAAATCAGTTCCAAAAATATTTCTTTTAGGGGATTTAGCAGAATATAGTCCCATATTGAACATATATTTTTTTCAGAATTTTTAAAATTCATTTACTATTTTTTATATGGCCAAAATTGCCGAATATTTAGACATTTATCACAAATTGTACTTTTATCTAAAAATTTTGAAATTCACAGAGTACACTGATATTATATAGATGTACTCCCAATAAAAAATGTATCAATTTTGGAGTTAACCACAAGGAGTTATAAGCGATTACTTTTAAAATAGTCTTTTCTCATAAAATTCATAACTCTTAATCTATACATCCAAAAATCACCATTTTTGGACACAATCAATAAAACTCATCAAAATATCATTTCAAATTTTTTCAAAATTTTCTGAAGGTCGGAAGAAGTACGAACTGAAAAACATAATAACCCTTAAAATCTCTTACCTCAAAAGAACAGTATTTCTGACTTGAATATCGGATATAACGCTGAACGAACTTGCGTCGTATAGCAACACTCAAGATATGTAAATACTAACAAAAATATGCTTGATAATATAGAGAGAGAAAACTTATATTTTTGGTGTGATTTTTAATTCTAACATAAGCACCTATTTATAAAGAAAAATCTTTAGAACCAAAGAAGGAGGTAAATAATAAATTAATATTATTTTATTTCCTTATTCCTACGCATGCTCTTGACCAAGCTCATCCACCAGCCATCTTTGAACAAAATTTGGCAGCCCATGTGTTGATAACCAAGTGGGCCCCACCCATAAATTAATAAAAATTATTTTATTTTCCAAAACTTCAACAATTCATAGAAAATAGTCCGGTTATCAGAAAAATACGAATTTTATGTCCATTCTGACTGAAATCGAATTCTCTACAACTTTGTAGTTTTGAGTTTTTCCAAATTCCAAACCAAAAATATCCGAAATCTACAAACGGATGATTTTTAATACCTCCACAATCAAACAAAATAATCGATAAAATACCTCAAAGATTAATTCCTTCATTTTTATCCACATAAAAAATAATATATCCATCATTTATATCCACATAAAATAAATATTTCCTTATCATATAAATCAATAATTAATTATTCACAAATAATATTACGTAATCACATTATGACAACCAGAGTAGTTCCTCAGGAAAGAGGGGACTTTCCAATAAGAATTTTTCCTTACTAGGGTGCAATTAGGTGACCAAACCTCTCCTTGATAGAACTTTCTAGACATTTCCAATAATTAAAATACTATGCAATACCGTCTTTCTTTCGCGCGAATAACGCAGACATCGTATTTTAACCAACGGATATCCAACAAAGTTAATTCAGAATAACTACGCCGTTATTTATAAAAACTCAATTTTTGTTGTTTTCTTCATCCGACAGTTATTCGTTATTGGGCCCACAAATGGTCATGCCATAATCGTATTTAATATTCTCAAGCCAGAAAGAATATTCCACGACCAAACGAATATTTCAAACAATTGAATATTTTATAACCACTTGCGTATTTTGAAAAAAAATTCATATCTCACCCTTAACTTTAAACTTTTATCAATTTAATCATTTACTTGAATTGTAATTATATAAAAAATTGAATACTTTTATTTCATAAAATTAGGGATCTTACACAAAATATTAGACCCTTTTTACAAAAATATATCTTTTAAAAATATTAATATAAAATATAAAAATATATTTTTTCAAAATATAAAAATATTTTTAATTTTTATATTTTTACATAAAATATAATATTTTATATTTTATATAAAATAAACTAAAATATATTCTATATAAAATTTTTACATTTTTATATTTTTTATATAAAAAATATTAATATTTTTAAAAATATTAAATTGTCTTAAAAAATATATCTTTTAATTTTTTGAGGAATGAAGTTTTTCTAGGGAGTAATTTTAAGAATCTAGGTAAAATTCTATAATTTTTAGTAAATAAAGTGCTTGACAATATTAATTAATAAAATAGTAGTATATAATAATACAATAATTTTAATTATATATTTAATCCATGTAAGTATATATTGCCACGTATTTTAATTATATACTGCCACTTATTGCCACGTCAGTTTTCTGTTAAATAGTTAACAAACATAGATAGTTTTATCACTTTTTGTAAATAAGTTGTAGTTCAACGAGTTGACCGTAAAAAAATTCAGTTCAGTGATGCATTTATAAACCGAGGTCTAGTAGAGTGGGAAATATGTATTTAACCCATTATCTTTATATTTGAAAACCTATCAAATAACTTAAAGTGTAAAAAAATGCACTAGTATGATCACGGGTAAAATATAAAGTTGACCACTGAATTTTAGGAGTTTTTGGGTATTGAGCCCTCCTACTTTATATAATAACTGGTATTTGTGGCACACATTGTGTTAATTTAAAATATATATTTTGTAAAATATGAATGAAAAAAAATGTAAGAGAAGTTTTAGTAATTAAAAAGGGGGAGAGAGAAATAAGTTTAAAAGTGATATAGCTACAAGAGAACAATTATTTTTATTGCCCTTCTTTAATAAAATAGATAATAGTTACTTGTCACTCACAATTGTGTGAGTAAATTAAAAAAAAATTAGTGGGAGAATAATTAGGTGTGACAGATAATAGGGGTGGAAACCAAGATTCCAAAAAATAAAAACACCTATTTGCTATCTCTTAATAATATGAATATACTAATCCTTTTTATTCATATTAAATGTCTTTTTAGTGAGTTTCATTTTATTCTATATAAGTGTTGTTTTGGAATTCATATGCAATATTTCACTATTTTTTCCTAATTTACCCATCTATTTAATATGCTTAGTAAATGCAATTCCATAGACCATTGTGGAGAGAAATAATTAATTAGGGATACAAAAGATATTTTGTGTTATTTCTTAATAAGTGTGCTTAACTCTAAAAAGACATTTAATATGAATAGGAGGGAGTATTAATTTGACACACACTACGTGTATGAAAACAAATTAAAAACAAGAGTTAAAAGAGAATGGGTTATTAGAGAATGGCAGTAAAAATAGGCATAAGAGAGTGCAACAGGAAGAGAAAAAAAAATAGTTACACAACTTCAAGAAAACAGTTATATTTTCTGCTCTCTTTTAATGATATATATATATATATATATATGTATATATATAGAGGTACGTAGTTGTTGATGTGAAGGTTTTATTGTCACTTGATTGATATTTGTTTTTTTTGTTTTTTTTTTGGTTGGCAAGTATGCTGCCTTGTAATTCCTTGGTGGCCGTGTTCAAATCTTATGGATTTGACATACTGTATTTTGGGTGTAAATAAAATTTCTTTTTGCTGCTAAAAATATTTAGATAGGAAGTTGCATTCTTGATCGTCGATCAGTTGCATGAACGAGAAGAAAGAAAAAGAAAATACAGCAACAACTTGTTTTTTATAACCAACAATTTTTGGTACACAAAGCACAAGAAGATCTGATGATACATATTATTAAATAAATAAATAGAAGATTAATATTCAAACAAGGGGCATTCTCTACAAATCATAAAGTAAATAAATTACATGAAATTATCTACTCCTTTGAATAATCAAAAATTGACTGCACTCCCATACGAAGATAGTATGATCCCAAGATGTAGGAGGGCAACCAGCGAAGTAAAAACAAACTGGTACGGTTCAAAAAGATTGAAGCTTTGAAATGCAATGCCGATGACCTTATTAAACTGATAATCTTGTTTGAATGATTTATTTCTAGTCTTTTTCGAGTCTTCATCTAGTTTCAAACTAATAGCTGCAAGTACAAAAAAGAGAAATTTTTTGGTGAGATAATAGATATAGTACATTTTTATAGATTATTGGTGATAAGGAAAAATATTTAGGAAATAATTTTGCACAGTTATTTGTGTGCTGAATTAGATACTTACTTGACTGCTGGTGGCAAGTGGCTGAGTTGGATCTTAGTAGTGAGTTGGGGGTGGTGGAGAAGCATAGATATAAACTGGCAGTGGAGGTGATTTCACTGGTGGGGGAGGTGATGAATAGTAATAGGGGGGAGGAGGGGATTTCACTGGTGGGGGAGGTGATGAATAGTAATAGGGGGGAGGAGGGGATTTCACTGGTGGGGGAGGTGATGAGTAGTGGTATGGGGGAGGTGGGGATTTTAAGGGTGGTGGTGGTGATGAGTAGTGGTATGGGGAGGTGGGGATTTTATGGGTGGTGGTGGTGATGAGTAGTGGTATGGGGGAGGGGGGGATTTCTCGGGTGGTGGTGGTGAAGAGTAGTGGTATGGGGGAGGGGGTGATTTCTCGGGTGGTGGTGGTGACGAGTAGTGGTATGGAGGAGGGGGGGATTTCTCGGGTGGTGGTGGTGAGGAGTAGTGGTATGGGGAAGGAGGGGATTTGACTGGTGGTGGAGGTGATGAATAGTGGTATGGTGGTGGAGGAGATTTCACTGGTGGTGGAGGTGATGAGTAATGGTACGGGGGAGGAGGGGATTTGACTGGTGGTGGAGGTGATGTGTAGTGGTAAGGTGGAGGAGGGAATTTTATAGGAGGTGGTGGTGATGAGTAGTGGTATGGAGGAGGAGGGGATTTGACTGGTGGTGGAGGGGATGTGTAGTGGTATGGGGGAGGAGGGGATTTGATGGGTGGTGGAGATGATGAGTAGTGGTATGGGGGAGGTGGGGTTTTTTCGGGGGGTGGTGGTGATGAGTAATGATATGGGGGAGGTGGGGTTTTTCGGGTGGTGGAGGTGATGTATAATGGTATGGGGGAGGAGGAGATTTGGTAGGTGGAGGTGGTGATGAATAATGGTATCTGGGAGAAGGGGATTTCATGGGTGGTGGTGGTGGTGAGGAATAATGATATGCGGGAGGAGGGGAGTTTATAAGTGGGGGAGGAGAAGTGTAGTGGTACAGAGGTGGAGGGGATTTTACAGGTGGTGGAGGTGAGGAGTAGTAATATGGGGGAGGAGGGGATTTCACGGGTGGTGGAGGTGATGAGTAGTGGTACGAGGGATGAGGAGATTTCACGGGTGGTGGAGGTGACGAGTAATGATACGGGGGAGGAGGGGATTTTACGGGTGGGGGAGGCGATGTGTAATGGTATTGGGGAGGAGGGGATTTCACCGGTGAAGGTGGTGATGAGTAGTGGTAAGGGGGAGGAGGGGATTTCACAAGTGGTGGTGGTGATGAGTAGTGGTACAGGGGAGGAGGGGATTTCACGGGTGGTGGTGGTGATGAGTAGTGGTACGGGAGAGGAGGAGATTTTACGGGTGGTGGAGGTGAAGAGTAGTGGTATGGGGGAGGCAATGATTTTACAGGTGGTGGTGGTGATGAGTAATGGTATGGGGGAGGAGGGGATTTCACGGGCGGTGGTGATGAGTAGTAATATTGGGGAGGAGGGGATTTTACTGGAGGTGGTGGTGATGTATAGTGGTACGGGAGAGGGGGTGATTTAACTGGTGGTGGTGGTGAGTAGTAATGGTATGTCGGAGGAGGATATTTCACGGGTGGTGGAGGGGATGAGTAATGGTATTGGGGAAGAGGAGATTTTACCGGTGGTGGAGGTGAAGAGTAGTAATACGGGGGAGGAGGTGATTTCACAGGTGGAGGAGGTGATGAATAATAGTATGGTGGTGGAGGAGATGATGATGGTGGTGGGGGAGAGTTGTAGTAGTATGGAGTATGTGGTGATGGTGAAGGTGGTGGTGGGGACTTGTAGTAGTAAGGAGTTGGAGTGGGCGACTTGGATGGTGGTGGTGGGGACTTATAGTAGTAAGGAGTTGGAGCTGGAGACTTGGATGGTGGTGGTGGAGACTTGTAGTAATAAGTCGGTGGCGGATATTTCACCGGTGGTGGTGGAGACTTGTAAACATACGTTGGCGGAGGTGGTGATTTATTGACATATGTAGGTGGTGGCGGGGAAGTGTAGTAGTAAGGAGATGGGGCAGGCTTGGGCTTCTCACATTTCTCGTAAGGAGTTTTAGGAGCATAAGCAAATGGCTTAGCGGAAAGCACAACTTCATATTTATTCTTGGACTTGACTTTGAGTTTAGCACCCTTGATGCCCCAATGAAGGTTTGTTGGGATGTTGCATTTGGATCCCTCGGGTGCCTTGTGAAGTTTAGCTTTGCATGCCTTTCCTCCATATTTACCATATTCAAACCCTTCAACTGTGATGCTATATTTACCATTGATCTTTGTTGTACCATATGCCACAACATCTTTGTCACCTGCCTTGCATGTCACCTTCACAATAGAACCTGTTTCCACATGCTTAATTATTAGTACCAAATCTTCAACATGTGGATAAGACTCTTACTTACCTACTACAATAATTAATTTTGTCTGTCTTTTTCCTTTTATCCATTTTCAAACATGAATAATATATATATATATATATATATATATATATATATATATATATATATATATATATACCCCAAAACAAGCCCTTTATAAAAATATAAAATCAAGAATCTCTTGATCTGGACTATGCCTTTTGTTGAATAAAGGGACACTATTGGGTGCTAGACAGATCAATATTGACTCATCATTATATGACAATCGTACCATCTGCCTGTCAATTTATAGTCTCTAATTAACTAGTTTGAAACATACAAGTGCCTAATCATTTAGAACAAATCAAGCTTATGAAACCAAAAGATCATAGATCAAACTCAAAAATAATTAATTTTAACAAATATAAAAGATCAAGAATATCAAAACAGTTGCTTCATTAATGAATACTTCTTTGGTTTTAAAATATAAGATTATTATTGATTTTTTAAAGTCAAATTCATACATTTTAAACATAAAATTAACATAAAACTTAAACAATTTTAATAGTAAAATGACGAATACTATAAATTATCTAAAAAGTGTTACTAATATTTATAATTGTAAGATCTATTATATTTTTATTTTTAAGATTAATTTTCGCTTTTAATTTTAAAAAATATGAAAAATTAATTTTTAAAAATAAATAATAATATTATAATTTGGAATGAAGGAGTACTAAGATTGAACATAAATAAGAATTTTGACTGTACCTTTGAGGTGTTTCTTTGCATGGGACTTGATTGGATATGTCCAGTCATAACATCGGTAACAGTAAACTTTTCCGACAACCTTGACTATAAATGCATGGTGGGGGTGAGGTGGAGGGTGAGGATAGGGGACATGTGGTGGCGGAGATGTGTAGTAGTAGGGAGGAGGGGATTTCTCCGGTGGTGGTGGAGACTTGTAGTAGTAAGTTGGTGGAGGGGAATATGCCGGTGGGGGAGGAGATTTGTAGTAGTATGGTGGTGGTGGAGAATGTGTAGGTGGTGGAGGAGAGTGGTAGTAAGGTGGTGGCGGGGATTTGACCGGAGGTGGTGGTGAGTGGTAGTAGTATGGTGGTGGTGGAGAAAATTTAGGTGGTGGTGGGGAGTGGTAGTAGTAAGGTGGTGGCGGTGATTTGACCGGAGGTGGTGGTGAGTGGTAGTAGTATGGTGGCGGTGGAGAATGTTTAGGTGGTGGAGGGGAGTGGTAGTAGTATGGCGGTGGTGGAGAATGTTTAGGTGGTGGAGGGGAGTGGTAGTAAGTTGGTGGTGGGGATTTGACCGGAGGCGGTGGTGAGTGGTAGTAGTAGTATGGTGGTGGAGGAGAATGTTTAGGCGGTGGCGGGGAGTGATAGTAGTAAGGTGGTGGTGGGGATTTGACCGGAGGCGGTGGGGATTGGTAGTAGTATGGTGGAGGTGGAGAATGTTTAGGTGGCGGAGGGGAGTGGTAGTAGTATGGTGGTGGTGGTGACGGTGAGGGTGGTGGTGGAGATTTGTAAACATATGGTGGTGGTTGTGATGGAGAAGGTGGTGGTGGAGATTTGTAAACGTATGGCGGCGGTGGAGATGGTGATGGTGGTGGAGGTGATTTATAAACATATGGTGGTGGTGGAGAAGTTGATGGAGGTGGTGGAGACTTGTAAACATATGGTGGTGGAGGAGAGTGTACTGGTGGCGGCGGTGACTTGTACACATATGGTGGTGGTGGAGAAGGTGATGGAGGCGGTGGAGACTTATACACATATGGCGGTGGTGGTGAAGAGTAAATGTAGGGATCAGCCAAGGCTCCCATGCTGTTTGACAAAACTAATATAGACAATGCCACTAACACTTGTGGCAAAAGACCACCCCTAGAGGGGCGGCCACCGCCGTGATCTCTCATTTGCAACCGGAAACTTCCCCGAATTCCGGCTAGTATGGAATAAGCCTTTGTTTGGCTTTTGATGAGAATTGCGAAAGGGAGATTTGTTGAAGAATTAAACCTCTTAGAGGCTTAGTTTTGAGAGGTGATGACATAAGGGTTTATGGTAAAGGTATTTATAGTAAAGGTTCCAAAGAATAGTCGTCAAGAGAAAGCTGTCAATTAGGAACAAATTGAATTGGTTTATTTATTTGATTATTTGGAGTAATTAAATTTAGCAAATTGTTTCTCTACAGCTGGATCAAAATCAATCATTAGAGGACCTTATTTCGTTCACTAAACCATAACATTAGAATAAATTCAATTCTACTAAAAATAATATATAAAAACTCTTTTTTTTTTTGTGGAATATTTTATCTATTAAAAAGTAATTCTCCTATAAGTAGTCTATGAACTTTCTCATTATCATCATATATTCAAGTTTACTTTTAGGTGTTTTATTTCTATTTATTTTACATCATCAACAACAATCATGATGCGCACTTGAATAATTTTTCACAATATAAAAAATAATACTCCTCTGTTTCGCAAAATGAGATTTATTAGTTTTTTTTTCTCTGTCAATTTCTATAATTCTAAAATTTAATATTAAGGTGAACTTATTTGATATATTGTTTTATATCATAGTCAAGATTATAAATTATAAATTACTTAGAAGATAGTATTAAATTAATATTTCAAAAACTAAATGAAATTTACATAACAAATAAAACTCTAGACAGACATTTATTATATTGGAGAAAGTTGTGCATGTGCATGTTAGATTGTTACATATATGAATTTTGCAGGTAAGTTTATGACACGCAGACGAATATATTATATTTTTATTTGTATATCAATATTGGATCCGAATTTTACGTATTAAAAAAAATCAGAGAGTCAAGTGAAACACGCATTGTAGTATGATGTGACACCTCATCACACCCACAGCCAAAGACAAAATTGGCCCAAACTCAGAAAAAAAGCCTAGCTAATCGTGAAGAATAAACATTACACAACGGGGGAAGGAAATTCAGGAACTCTTGGACTCTGATCAGTTCTTTATTCATCCATTAAGGTTATGAAATGTCCCAAAAAAAGCAATTGTTACACATAAATCAAAGTTAAATTGTGACAGGTGGCCATTTTATAATTTTCGATCATTTAAATTGTGATACGTGACCATTTTTTGGCGAACAAGTTGAACAAAAGGGTCAGTTATACTTATTTAATGGTACTTGAGGTAGCAGGATGAGAGCATTTAAATATCGAGGTACGAATGGTAAAATAATGTATACTTCGGGGTTTAATATGCAATTATCCCATTTTTGGTATTTAATTTGACCTATTCATATCGTTCATATTTGTTGCGTTTTGTATAATTTTGGGTTTAATAAAATTTCTTTTTTTTTCTCGATAAAAAAATAAACTTAAGAATTCAAGAAATTGAAGCTTGTAGTTTGATATTTTAATAAAAATGAGGAAAATAGGTTTAGGAATGAAATACTTATAGTTTATATATTATCTATTCTAACTCGATTTGTTTCAGCCAAGTTTATAACAATTTGGGAAGCCAATTGAGTCAGCTAAATTTGAGGCCACCCCAACAATTTATTAAAAAACAATGTTTTTTTAAGTGCCATTATTTCTCCACTAAGGGAAGACTTCTATTTTGTAAACAATATAATTCTTGAAAGAGCATGTGATATCTCTCAATAATGGGAGGTGCATGTGGGAGCAATCAACTGTTTTTGCAGCTTTTTTTTTTCCCCAAGAAAAGGAAATTCAAGAACAAAAATAACCAAACACTCTCATTTTCATTTCCTGCAAAATAATAATAATGCATGCAGTGTATTACATAAATTTGTAAAAAGTTTACAAATTTGCTCTTTAGTTAAAAGTTTACTTGTGCATAAATTTGTTCTCCTCCTTGCAGAAATGGAATATCACATATTTCAGGATATGAACATGCAGATACTAATATTAGTTTCATTTCACTGTCATATATGTCAAAGTATGTTTTGGAATTGTTTAAATATTATGATTAGTGATTCTCATTAATATTGTTGTAGTTTATAATTATTTTAAAAAGTAGTTTATTTTGATAAAGAAAATGTACTTAAACTAATAAAAAGTAAAATGTATTTAGTATAAAACAAACAAATCATTACTTATTTCAATTGTAAATTATTAAAATAAGAATGTTTTAAGAAGTATAGATCGAACAATAATTAATGAGTGGATTTATTAAAAAAATAAGAATACATAAATAATATACTTAGTCAAACTTTATTATTATATTTGGCAAAGAATCGCACAATGTATGAAAATTTTCTAATTGACTTACGATTACGACGTATATCAATACATGAGTTGGGTAGAATTATAAGTTTGATCCATTATATCACATATATCATTAAGATATTATCAACAATAGTAATAAAAAAAAAGGATTAATTACATATACTAGTACATTTTTGAAAATAATTACAAAAAGCATACATCCATAAAATAATTACAAAAATGTTACACTTTGTCATTTTTATTTACAATATTAATACAATTATAATTAGTCCTTAATTTAAGGGACTAATATTAATGGGCTGACATGACAAATTAATGTCCAACTTAAAATCGTTTTTTTTGAAACCCGTGATAACCGCCATATATTATCTGTATAGGACTCTTCGGTTCAAAACCCTTGTTTGCATGCTGAAACCTTTTTTTTGAATTTTTGTTCGTGTGTTATTATTCTCTATTAGTCGTTTCTGGTGTTGATCGTTACTCGTTGCGTCGTGTTTAGTTGCTCGCCATCTTCGTTTCATCATCGTTGTTACTTGTTATCGTTATTGCACAATGGTTTAGTTGGTTTATTCTTCTCCATTTATCGATTCTGGTGGTTATTATTGTTTCAGGTAAATAATTTCTAAATAGTTTAATGTATTATCTATTAAAATAGTTTTCTAACAGAATGGAGTATTGATTGTTTGGGTTTGTGTTGTTTTTATGTTTTGTATAGAATTGTTGATACAAGGAAGAATGATGGAAAGAGGAAAAGAATCACGGAGGGTGAATCTATTAAGGACTTGAAGAAGTTTGCTGTGGAGAGGAAGGGGAAGGGGAAGGATGTAGGTCAGAAATCGAGAAAGAATGAGAATATGTTGGTGATACATAGTGATATCAAGCATTCTGAAGTGCAGTTAGATTCTGATTTTGATGTCCCTGTTAAGACCGAAGGTCAAGTGATTAGCCAGAAGATAATTCCAACACAAAGAATTTTCAAGGTGTGTTAATTTAAATTTTGTTTTTGTTAGGATCATATAAATGTTTGGTGTGAGACCCCAAATTTTATGAATAAATATTTAATTTTCTCAAAATAATTTTTTTTTGAATATTATGGTGTGGATTTGATATAATGTTATAGTTGTGGGTAGTATTTATAAATTTTGCAAAGTATGCAAGTTGCAAAGTATGCAAGTTGCAATTTTGACATATTTCATGATATGAACATGCAGATACTAATATTAGTTTCATTTCACTGTCATATATGTCAAAGTATGTTTTGGAATTGTTTAAATATTATGATTAGTGATTCTCATTAATATTGTTGTAGTTTATAATTATTTTAAAAAGTAGTTTATTTTGATAAAGAAAATGTACTTAAACTAATAAAAAGTAAAATGTATTTAGTATAAAACAAACAAATCATTACTTATTTCAATTGTAAATTATTAAAAACAAGAATGTTTTAAGAAGTATAGATCGAACAATAATTAATGAGTGGATTTATTAAAAAAAATAAGAATACATAAGTAATATACTTAGTCAAACTTTATTATTATATTTGGCAAAGAATCGCGAAATGTATGGTGAAAATTTTCTAACTGACTTACGATTACGATTACCGTATATCAATACATGAGTTTGGGTAAAATTATATGGTTGATCCATTATATCTCATATATCATTAAGATATTATTAACAATAGTAATAAAAAAAACACTACAAGAAAATGACCCATCAGCGACCATATTTATCTGCGACCGCATTATTCGATTGCTAATTATGGTAATAACGACCGCTATTAGTGATCGCAATCCAAACCAGTCGCTAGTTTTAGTAGTGACCGCCATACGGTCGCTAATCGGTTGCTATCCTCTTTTTGCCGCCATAAATTTGGTGCAGTTAGTGGCGTGGGAGTCTTATTGCAACCGAGTACTAAAAGCGTCCGCTATCGGTCGCTAATAATTACACGTCAATTAAAAAGAGCGACCACATGCACTCGCAGAAAGCGGTCGCTGATCCTTTTTTTAAATCCATCAGCAGACGATTAGTCCAGCAGAAGCAAAAGGAAGAAAAAGAAAAGAGCGGGAAGGGGAAGGGGAAGGGGAAGAGGAAGAGGGAAAAAAAGGAGCGACAATCCCGAGTGACACCTTCACATGACAGCACAACGAATAGACATTGAAGACTTGGAGATCTGGTCATGGACCCATTTTCCCGGCTTCGTACAACCTCTAATCCCATGTCATTGTGTAGCTCTCGACAATAGCTTTTCGAAATGGTACAACACTCCTTTATCGGATACCCAGATTGAAACTTATGAAGGTTCGAGTCGACATTCGCAGTGGCAAAGCACGAACTTCGAGACGACGGGACCCATTAAAGCCCGAGCGGCAAAATTGCAACAAGTAGTAGACCACTGGTATGTCATGAGTCAATTCACGACCATCTGGTCTTTAAATATGAGCTCTTGGCAGTTCATTTGGAAAAAAGAAGAAGAAGAAACAAGAGAAAACTCTGTCCATTTCAGCTTGTAACCCCTGCTAGAGTGCTCTAAATTGAGTGATTCTTCTTTCTAAACACTTGTAAGCTTGTGTTCTGTAACATATTAAAGTTTAACCGGTGAAAACTGAGTTTTCAGGTCTCAAAAGCTATCTGAAGTCTTCTTGGCAGCCCAATGTAAGATATTTCAGATTTTTAAGCTTTCTATCACTTTTATACCTATATATATATATATGTATATACACTAACATTGAGAGTCTCCTCGAGTGGGTACGCCCAGATCTTTGATCCGTGGCTTTTTATTACTTGTATATATATATATATATATATATATATATATATATATATATCATCATCGAACTCAAACTAGATTGAGACCGGATAGAATATCCGATGCGTTTATCATATATATATATATATATATACATACTGCACAGAGTTTACTTCATTTTTTTACTACTTTTATATATATATATATATATATATATATATATATATATAAAAGTAGTAAAAGGCCATGAAAGTAAACTCTGTGCCGATGTATATATATATATATATATATATATTTACATTTCAAAGTCCTGCCTGGTGTAAGACCCCAACTTTTATAAATAAAGATGAATTTTCTATAAATATCATTTTTTGAATATTAAGGAGTGAATTTGATATAATGTTATAGTTGTGGGTAATATTTATAAGCTTTGCAAAGTACGCAAGTTGTTATATTATATTCGATTGGTGGGGGAATATTCGTTTTAACAGGGAATATTCGTATGACGACACAATCATTGGTGGACCCCACAACGGAATTATTGTCGGATTGAAAAAATGATAAAAATATTTTTTTATGAAAATAACAACGGAAGTTTTACCGTTAACTGTTGAAATACCCGGTGTTAAAAGTACAGTAATACGCGTGGTTGCATAGTAGCACATGGTATTGATGCTTACGTGAGAAGTCACTCAGTTTTATTCAATTATTGCTACAGTAACTGCTGCATAGTATCTCACGTTATTTGATTCAATTATTGTCGATATTTTATATATTATTAAATCAATAATTGAAACGATACAGTTATTCATATTATTATTTGCAATATTGACGATGTCTAGAAAGTTCTGTCGAGGAGAGGTTTGGTCACCTAATTACGCGCTAATAGGGAGAAATCCTTATTGGAAAACCCCCTCTTTCCTGGAAACGATCTGGTTGTTAAATATTGCGAATTATAATAATAATGATTAATGTTGTTAAAAATATTGAGGGGATTTTTATGAAGTATTTATTGTAAATTTTGCTTATTATATGGACCCCAATTTACCAATTTTTCAAAATAATCGGTAGAAAATTATTCGGTTTATATATATATAATAATAGGTGGGGACCACTGTGGGGCCCACGTGTTGTTGATTTTTGGGGAGGGGGAGAAATCTGGTGAAAATGGTCACGAGTGGGAAATTGTAACATGTGTTATATATATATATATATTTTAATAAGTTTTGTTTTGTATGAAAAATAGAATATATTATATTTTATTGAATATTATAATCTAAAAAAAATGGACGTCCTAAAATTTTTCTCTGCCCGTGATGCGTTCGTCCGAAAATATTACTGTGCAGTCCGTGAATTTTTTTTTCTAAATAGTATCCTTCCATTCTCCTATAAATATGATGCTTAGTTAGAATTGAAAATCACACCAGAATCAGAGAATTCTTCTTCTATAATCTTGAGCATATTTCTTTAGAGTTTAAGGAAGCTTTGAGTGTAGTAAACAATTCAAGTTTTCTTCAAGAATATTCACGCTATACCAGTTGGAATACTCTTCTTTTCAAGGTAAGGGATATTATTTTTGTTCAATACTCGTAAGAAATAATATTTTCTTCTATACTCTGTAGTATGTAAGTAATATTATTTTATTTCAGATTTTGAATTCTATACTCAAATGGTTAAGTTTTGGCTTCTATACTCCATGAAATTAGTAGAATATCCTTGATATTAGCGCTTCATCCAGTATCTTTTCATGGAAATATTATTCTGAGCATTCTTGATAAGATTTAACTTTTTCATGCTGGAGTACTATTCACGGGGTACTATTCACGAATTATTATTCACGGGGTACTATTCACTCAGTTACTATTCACCCGGGGTACTATTCATGATAAAAATTGATTTCTTTTTGGTCCAAGTCATTTTTGATACAATATTATTCTTGAATTTACTCCACAAAGCAGTATCATGTTGAGTGCAGCTGGATGGGTACGCTTCACAGATTCCCACTAGTAATCTGCCTCATTACGGAAATAAAAGTGGCGAATGGAACCTTTTGTTCCTCCATGCATCCCAAGACATCGAATATCTTGGTAATTTGTTTGACCCATGTCTCCGCCTTAATCGGATCCGGCTTTCCCCAGAATTCTGGTGGTCCCAACTCCCTGAACTGCTTGGTTGTGACAAACCGTGAATTGCTATCATTTCCACCGGTATTTTGAACACGAGTCTCCCTCGTCTGATTTTGCATGAACTGCAAAAAGCTTCTAAACATCCCGTCGTTCATCGTCTGATCATTGATGTTGTTTACAGGAGGAACATTGTCCTCCTGTTGCACGTTCTCCTGATTGATGAGTAAAGGTGTCTCCACGGTCTCATTTACTCCACTGTTAACATTCTCAGTTGCCATTCTCTTTTCAAATACTGCCATAAAATAAGGGTTAATTAAAAAAATTAACATACCACATAATATCCCTATACTCTGACCAACCAACAAATAAGCTTAGGTAGGACACACTAGCGAAGGATTTACTCGTCTCTCCCCTCCTAGTTCTATTCCCCGATCTCCACCAGAGATCATATCCCTAAGCTCTGATACCAACTGTGACACCCCCAAAATAGGTCCAATCCACCCAACCTATTCTGAGTCGCCAAATACATGGTACAGAAATAACTACAACTTCATTATTACAATTGTCGTGCAAAATACGACAACACTTATACTGTGAGTTTAAATACAAGTATTATCTTCTAGACAATATCCATACCCAAATAAAGTTCTCATACAATTATTGATACACTATATTACAAAATGGTGAGGACTACTAAAACAACTGTCTTGAACCATCACTCCACACCCCAACTAGTTCACGATATACTCTCCCCTCCTGAGAAGAAAAATGGAACAAAAAGGAAAATGGTGAGCTCAACTAGCCCAGTAAAGAATATTATGACTAAGATAATGTACAAAAAATTATCGTTAGTCTTCAACAGGGAAAAATCTGATAGAATACAACAACAACAAGTTTTAGATCAACAATGCAATGAAACAACAATTCATTAGAAGAGTTAAGTAGAGAATGAAATCTACTAACATCTATGAATTTAAAAGTCCATCATCAATATTTTATCCCCTCAGTAACATAAATCAATATTCATCTTGAATCAAATATTCATCTTTGTACTACGAGCCAAAGATATTCATCGAACAGTCATGTTCATCTCAACACTGCTCATCTTTGCACTACGCCAAAAGATATTCATCAATCGTCATGTTCATCTCAACACTGCTCATCTTTGCACTCACGGCCAAAGATATTCGATAATATCATCATTTAGACCGAGGATGATGAAAATGTTTTAAAGAAAACGAATCCAAAGAAACAAAAGAACAAATATTAAGGATTCATACTTTAACCAAACCGAAGTTCAAAAATACTTCATAAATAATCATAGTGAAGTAAAATTCAAGAATGATCAAAACATGGATACAATCAAAGCTAGTATCCATAATAGATATCTTGGACACGTAAAAAAAATTTAATTTTTTGTGAATAATAGTAAATGTTTGTGAATAAGTGCCGTATATCGTTAATAATCTTGATCAGATACGTGAATAAGTAACTCGATACCTAAAAAGATAGAACTTTCACAAGAAAATCATCATGCTTCGTGAATAGTACTCGTGAATAATAACTCGTGAATAGTAACTCGTGAATAGTAACTCGTGAATAGTAACTCGTGAATAGTAACTCTGACATAAAAAGATCAAAATTTCACAAGAAAAATCTTGCCAATATTCCGGCATAATGATATTAGAAGAAATAATATCATTTTAAAAAAAATAATATCCCTTACGAAGAAAATAACATTCCTTACCTCAAAAGGATAAGACTTTTTCGATCGAATCTTTGGATATAGTCTTTGAAAGAACTTGCACCAGTATAGCAATACTCAAAGTACTAAAATACTCACAAAAATACGCTCGATATTATAGAGAGAGAAAGAGAGAGAAATCTTTAGTTTCTGGTGTGATTTTTAATTCTAACCTAAGCACCCTATTTATAGGAAAATATTTAGAACACCAAAGCAGAAAATTTAATAAAATATTAATATATTTATATAAATTTTCCTTAGCCCACTTTTTTTGGTCTAGACATCAGCCACCAACCCACCAAAATCACAAAAAACGTTTTTGTTAAAATAATCATTTAAAACTTCCAAAAATCAATTATTTCGGAACTTCAGAACTTCAATAATTCATAATAAATAGCCCTTTAATTAGAAAAAATCAAACCACATGTCTTTTTCATAGGAAATTTCATTATCTACAACTTTACAGAAGAAAGTTTTTCCAAATTCTAAACAGAAATTGACCGAAATTCACAAACGGGCGATTCTACAGGCTATAATCAAATTTCAGTCAAGAAATGGGCCCACAGACATATTTAACATATTTGAAACAATTTTTGCAACAAAAATACTCTTTCTCCTCATATACTCATATATCCCACATTCATTGTAAAAATATCATCATTATTATATTATAATAATATAATAAAATATTATTTTATCAGAAAAGATAAAATATCGATTTTCAACAATTGTCACTTTAAATTTTTTTTCCATCTATATCCACATAAAATGAATATTTTCCTCATCATATAAATCAATAAATAATTATTCATAAATAATATTACAAAATCACAATACCGACAACCAGGCAGTTCCCAAGAAAGAGGGGGCTTTCCAATAAGGATTTCTCCTTACTGGCGCACAATTAGGTGACCAAACCTCTCATTAGACAGAACTTTCTAGACATTGCCAATAATGTTATCTAATAATATTATTCAGATAATATGAATTTTTGCTTCGATAATGGAAAATACTGTGTAGTGACAATTATTGAAACAATAGTAATATAAAATATCAACGTAGCAATTATTGAATCAATAAAATAAAATCTTGAGCGATAATTCTTATCGTAACAATTATTGAGTAGTGCCTTCTTACGTAAGAATCAATAATTGGTGCAATACTGGTAGTGTCATCTTTGTCAACAACGCCAGACATCGTGTTTTAACCCATCGGGTATTCCAACAAAGATAATTGTGAATAACTACACCATTATTTATAAACAACTTATACTTGTCATTTTCTTCATCCAATCGCTTTTCGTTATGGGGCCCACACAAGGCTGCGCCGTCGTACGAATATTCCCCGACAGCAAGAATATTCCACGACCAAACAAATATTCACTGATAAAAATGAATATTTTATAACCGCTTGCTTATTTAAAATATTTGCGCATTTTACCCACAACTAACCACATTAATCATATCAACCCTTACTATTTCAAAATAATAAATAGAGAAAATTAAATTTCATTTATTAATAATTTGAGGTCTTACATAAATGAGATTGTAAGACTGCATGGTATGCCAGTATCCATAGTTTCTGATCGAGACTCAAGATTCACTTCACGATTTTGGGTTAGTTTGCAAAAATCTATGGGCACATATTTACGATTTAGTTCGGTGTATCATCCTCAAACAGACGGACAGTCGAAGAGGACTATTCAAACTCTTGAGGATCTATTAAGACTCTGTGTCCTTGACTTCAAAGAAAGTTGGGATATGTTCTTGCCATTGGTGGAATTTTCTTACAACAACAGTTATCAAGCAAGTATCGACATGACTCCATTTGAGGCGTTGTATAGAAGAAAGTGTCGTTCTCTAGTATGCTGGGATGAGGTGGGTGAAGCGACATTGTTTGGACCGAAATTGGTACGTATGACTCTGGAGAAGATTCAAATGATCAGGCAACGTATAAAAACCTCACAAGATCGACAAAAGAGTTATGCTGATCTTCATCGGAAGGACGTGGAATTCAATGTTGGAGAACATGTGTTGTTACGTGTTGCTCCATGGAAGGGAGTTACGAGATTTGGAAAGAGAGGAAAGCTCAATCCTCGATTCATTGGCCCATTTGAAATTCTTGACCGAGTAGGAACTGTGGCCTATAGACTCGTGTTCATAATGTTTTTCACATATATATCCATGTTACGTAAATATGTGGAAGACCCGAACCACATTATTGAGTTAGAACCAGATGGGATAGTGGAATATTTCACGTATGAAGAGTTACCTGTTAAAATCTTGGATAAGAATGAACATATTTTACGCTCCAAGGTTATATCTCAAGTTAAAGTTATGTAGAGAAACCACGATGTTGAGGAAATGACCTGGGAGTTAGAATTTGAAATGAGATCAAGGTATCCTCACCTCTTCATCATACTAGGTATGTACCCTAATTTCGAGGGCGAAATTTCATAAGAAGGGGAGGTTGTAAGACCCCAACTTTTATGAATAAAGATGAATTTTCTATAAATATCATTTTTGAATATTAAGGAGTGAATTTGATATGATGTTATAGTCGTGGGTAATATTTATAAATTTTGCAAAGTACGCAAGTTGTTATATTATATTCGATTGGTCGGGGAATATTCGTTTTAATAGGAAATATTCATACGACGGCACAATCATTGGTGAACCCTATAGCGTAATTATTGTCAAAATGAGAAAACGATAGAAATATCTTTTTATGAAAATAACGACGGAAGTTTTACCGTTAACTGTTGAAATACCCAATGTTAAAAGTACAGTAATACGCGTGGTTGCATAGTAACACACGATATTGATGCTTACGTGAGAAGTCACTCAGTTTATTCAATTATTGATACAGTAATTGCTGCATAGTATCTCACATTATTTGATTCAATTATTGTCGATATTTTATATATTATTAAATCAATAATTGAGACGATACAGTTATTCATATTATTATTTGCAATATTGACGATGTCTAGAAAGTTCTCATCGAGGAGGTTTGGTCACCTAATCATACGGCATAATAGGAGAAATCCTTATTGGAAAGCCTCTTCTTTCCTGGAAACGATCTGGTTGTTAAATATTACGAATTATAATAATAATGATTAATGTTGTTAAAATTATTGAGGGTATTTTTATCAAGTATTTATTGTAAATTTTGCTTATTATATGGACCCCCATTTACCCAATTTTCAAAATAATCGGTAGAAAGTTATTCAGTGTATATATATAATAATTGGTGGGGACCACTGTGGGGTCCACGTGTTGTTGATTTTTGGGGAGGGGGAGAAATCTAGTGAAAATGGTCACGGGTGGGAAATTGTAACATGTGTTATATATATATATATATATTATAATAAGTTTTATTTTTTATGAAAAATATAATATATTATATTTTATTGAATATTATAATTATAATTTCAAAAAAACGGACGTCCTAAAATTTTTCTCTGCCCATGATGCGTTCGTTCGAAAAATATTACTGTGCAGTCCGTCAAAAAGATTTCTAAATAGCATCCTTCCATTCTCCTATAAATAGGATGCTTAGTTAGAATTGAAAATCACACCAGAATCAGAGAATTCTTCTTCTATAATCTTGAGCGTATTTCTTTAGAGTTTAAGGAAGCTTTGAGTGTAGTAAACAGTTCAAGTTTTCTTTAAGAATATTCCGGCTATACCAGTTGGAATACTCTTCTTTTCAAGGTAAGGGATATTATTTTTGTTCAATACTCGTAAGAAATAATATTTTCTTCCATACTCTGTAGTATGTAAGTAATATTATTTTGTTTCAGATTTCGAATTCTATACTCAAATGGTTAAGTTTTGGCTTCTATACTCCATGAAATTAGTAGAATATCCTTGATATTTGCTCTTCATTCAGTATCTTTTCATGGAAATATTATTCTGAACATTCTTGATAAGTTTTAACTTTTTCATGCTGGAGTACTATTCACGGAGTACTATTCATGAATTACTATTCACTCAGTTACTATTCACCCGGGGTACTATTCATGATAAAAATTGATTTCTTTTTGGTCCAAGTCATTTTTGATACAATATTATTCTTGAATTTTACTCCACAAAGCAGTATCATGTTGACAATTTGAACATTATTGAATTCTGGATAAATTAAGTTATAAATCTTTAAAATTTATCATTTACATTCATTTAATTGAATTCTTATATCATTGTCATCATCCTCATGCTTAGATTATTATGAAAGTCATCTGTGGCCCGTAGTGCATAGATGGACTTGGTATGATTATGACCAGATTATGACAAGGGATGATTCGGTATAATCATGACCGTAATGTTACAAATGATGTGGTAAAAGTCCTCATTGGCCCGTAGTGCATTGATGGACAGTTTTTGGCATGATCATGACCATTGATGAATACACGAATATCCTTAGCCCGTAGTGCATGGATAATTCGTGGTCGTGATACTAAAGAATATCCTTGGCCCGTAGTGCAAGGATGATTCGATGATGTGAATTATTTATTAAGCTAAGTCTCAGCGATAAAAGTGATGAAAAACTTTTTAAATCATAGAAGCTATTAGATTTTATACTCTACTTGACTCTTCTAATGGATTGCTTATTCCGCTGCAATTAAACTTGATGTTTAATATATTTTATCAGTTTAACACCGTTGAAGGCTAACTATAAATTATTCTGCATTATCTTAGTCATAATATTTCTTACTGGGCTAGTTGAGCTCATCCTTTGTTTTCATTGTTCTCTTCAGGAAATAATAATATAGATGGGACTAGTTGGGGAACGGAGTGACGGTCCAGATGTTTGCATTAGTAGTCCTCACTATTCTGTGTAATAGTGTGATAATAAATGTATCGAGGACTTATTTTGAGTTTGAATACTGTCTAGAAGACAATATTTGTATTAAAACTCACAGCTCATGTTGTATATTTAAGTTTGTATTTTTATTCTGTACCATGTATTTGGCGACTCAGAATGAGTGATGTATACCTATTTTGGGGGCGTCACACCTATAGTTTACTTCATGGCGGTTGATCGTCTATATATATATACATACCTATATATATATTTACTGCTTTTATATATATCTGCTTTAACTACTTTCATAATGTAGATATTTAACATTCCATTTTGTGGGCTAGATTTGCCTAAATCTGGCTATTTCTAACTTTGATCAAAAGTGATTAAACTAGAATCGTGGAAGCTAGAATGTTTTAGATATATTCAAATCTAGTTCTTTTCTAGCTTTTGTACATATTACTTTTTCATGTGAGCCTAGGAATCATGTGATAAAAAATTTAGCCTCTAAATCTAGATTCGGTTCTCACAATGAACATTTCTCAGCTGCAATCAGCTTACAAATTATCTACGGTGTTTGGATATCCTTAGATGGCTCTTATGCCTACAAGAAGTTCGGCACTGCTATGTATCTTCTTTTCTCAAAGATGCCTCGCATCTCGAAAATAAAAGTAATCAAGCCGAATACATAATAAAATGGAAGTATCAGAGGCCTCAATTACTATTGGGCAAAAGGGTTTGAAAACCTATTTTCCAAAACATCACTATTATATCTTGTTAAATTTGAACTTTTATATACAAGTCAAACCCTTTGTATATAGGTGCAAACGAGGCATAACAATACTTCCAGATAATCGCACATAGGCCCAACACACACATGCAGATAAAAAGTTAATTGAAAAGTGGCGGTAACCGTGTTTTCACGGAAGTCGGGGGGGTGGCCAGCACCTTCCCTTCGCTTAATTAAGCCCCCGAAACCGAATGAATCTCGATTTCCAAGACCAGTTAAACAGTGTCCAACCATTGGGTTTTTGTGCAAACCTTTTCAAAATTGGTTGAGTTGGTACAACCATTTAAAATCTACCAACTGGCAACTATAAGTCAAATCGTCGACATGTACATGTCAAACCTTTTCAAACTTGTCTTTTTAGACAAAACTCACCCAAAATGAGAACACCAAAAGATAAGCACAGAAAGGTACACAAATAAATCCCGACGTCGACATGTGGCGACTCTGCTGGGGATTTCAATAAGAGGGCTTAAGCCGCTATTCAAACTTTTTAAAACCTTTTATCTGCTTATGTGTGAATATAGCATTTACATTGAATGGATGTGTACTAATGCTTTATTTATTGCACTTTAGTGTTCGCACCATATTTGCCTGTGATATTAGTGCTTCGCACATATCATCATTTCTATATGGTGAGAAGCGATGTATGTGAATGTATGTTGTATGATTCCTCTGCCAAGAGGCAAACCTGTCGGTGTTTGATTATTGGACTCAAGGGAGACTAATCCCGCGAGGCTCAAGAAAGGCACCAGCCAGATTCGCTTCAGTTGAAAGATTGGATTAACTTCCCATCCAGTAAATTGTGATGATCTGGGGACCTTCATGCCAAAAGCCGCGAGAGTAGCCTAAGATAGGTCATCCTCTAATAAACCAAACGGGAAGGGAGTCTCTTCATACGTCCCCTTTTCAATTATATGTAATTTCAATTCCGTGTAATTTTAATTCCATGTAAATGTAAATGTAATGGACAATATAAAGGAATATGTAAAATGCATTCCTTTTTCATATCAAGACCTGTCATGCTATCCTGTCATCGAAACGACTGACATCCATTTTGAAGGAGAATATTAAAATACTTTTAAAAAAATGAACACATTGCATATCATATAACATCTCCATGTTTTCCCAGACTAAACTACGTAGTCTTTTTGCAGGGGGAAAAAATTGGTCCTGTTACCCGTTTAAAGTCCAAAAAGGCACTAAGCCCACCGTCAAAAATGGCTACAAGTGCCTAGCCAGATCCTACTCCTGTTTCTCACGAGGAGTTTGAAGGATTAAGGAATTGAGTAACAGAGTTGGCTGTTCTTCTGAAAGAACTAAACAAATCAACTCAGGGTCCATAAATACCCATTCAAACTTAATCCTTTGCACAAGGAGGAATCCAGGGTCCGGACAGAGAAGTCCCAATACCCGAGTCTCAGACTGAGAAGTCCAAGAAACCCCCTAAAATCACCCATTCTTAAAGAAGATCAAGACACTTATAATATTCATAAAAAGGTTCAACAAATGGAAGAGACCATTCGGTCCATCAAAGGGACTGGAACGCACGGAAGCGTTACCTATTCATACCTTTGCATCTTCCCCGGGGTTCATTATCTGGAAAAATTCAAGGCTCCCGATTTTGAGAACTATGATGGTTTGGGAGATCCCTATACTCACTTAAAAGTATTCATTGGAGAACTCGGATCCTATGCCGAAGATGAAAGGCTGAGTATGTAGTTATTTCAAAAGATTCTAACTGGAGAAGCCAGAGCATGGTACGCCAGATTGGATAACTCCAAAATCCACAGTTGGGCAGAATTAGCCCACGCTTTCCTCAATCAATACAGCTTTCAAACTCAGATGGCTACAGACAGGTATCAGATTACCAAAGTCAAGAATCAAGTCAATAAGTCATTCAGAGAGTATGCCCAAAGATGGAGGCGTCTGAATGCTTAAGTAATCCCATCCATGACAGAGACTGAGATGGTGATGACCTTCATAGATATTCAAGAATCTCCATTTTATGAGAGGGTCCTAGTCGGTATAGTAAAACTATTCTCAGAAATGATTAAGCACGGAGAAATGGCAGAGACGGGGTTAATATCTGGGAAGATTCAAGACCTTGCCGCTTTAAAAGCCATAGCTAAGCATATACAATCTGGAAGTTATGAGAACAACCCCCAGAGGGTCCATAAGAAGAAAGAAGAGGATGTCTCCTTGATACTGCAAGGACAAAATCAAAAAGGCAATCAAAACTTGCCTATTCAAAGGAGAAACTATTCCTCTTTTCAAGCACAATCCTCAAATCCTCCCTTGCCAAAAAGTGGAGAAGTCAGGCATTCAAGAGTGTTCACACCCTTAGGGGGCTCACTGAAAAACATTTTCAAACTTCTGACAGCTCAGAAGAAAAGTACTCATCTCCTTCCACCAGCCAATCCAAGTGGAAATGGCTTCAATACAAGCAAAAAGTGTGCTTACCATTCTGGAGCTCCAAGCCACGACACCCAAGATTGTTGGGCCCTCAAGCATAAGATCTAGGTCTTAATTGATAGTGGTGAGATCGTGGTGACAAAGCCTGAAAAACCACATGTTCAAGATAACCCTCTCCCTCAACACAAAGAAGAGGATGTTAACATGATCAATAGAGGCAGTGGAGAGAGTTCTAAGTACCCCAAATACGTGGGTGGTTATCCCCAAACCAGCAAAGATAATTCTGATAAGTGGGATTATTCAGAGTTCCAGTTCATGATAGAACAAGAGTTGAAGTCTCTCGATGAACAAGTCAATCAACATGCAGAACTAGTGATACATCAACACCAAGTCACATGGCAGTTTTTCAGTCAAGAGCATGCGGGTCACCTCTCCCTTATCACAAAGAATCCACCATAGACCCAAGAGAATGAAATCTTGGAGGAAAAACATGCAAGAAAAGCAAGAGCCCAAGCCCGTTGGGACTTTGCCAATAAAAGAGAGTTCACCCATTTGGGTTAATCGAAGGAATAAATCTTGCAGATGTTGATCAATGAGGGAAAAATCACAACACTGCTACCCCAATTCAATCCACATTTAAAAAGATTTGATGCTACCGGGGTTTGTCAATACCACTCCAATACTCGTGGTCACAACATTGAAGGATACTAGGCACTTCGTCATCTTATCCAAAATATGATTGATAGCGGTGATCTACAAATGGAAGATGATGACACCATATCACTTGAGAATGGAAATACATTTCCTCCAAGATCGCAAAGATGGAGGGAGATCATAGCAGTTATATCCTCTGAGGGAGACCTGGCTGCAACACCCCTTACAATTCAAACAATTAAACTCAAAGAAGTTAAAAACCCTTTGAAGGTGGCTGCACCAGAACCACTAATATATCCATTCAGGCCGCAATATCCTATCACTAGCCTAAAAAAGTCCCATGGAACTATGGGGATGTTGAAGGATCAACATCAAACACAAGTGTTGCGGTATCTAAGGAAAATCCGCTATATCTCCCTCAAAGAGTGATGAAGCCAGTCATCAGATCCAAGGGGAAAGTGCCCAAGGAGATAATTGAAAAATTCCTCCACAAGATGGGACATAATGAAGCCAAGGTGGTGCGAAGCTTGAAAGAGGCACCTCAAAAGATATCTATTCTGGACTTGGTATTCTCTTCGGAAGATCATCGGAAGGTCTTAATGAAGATATTAGGAGAAGCCCACTTGCCAAAGATGGTGGATGTTGAAAAGTTTCATTATCTGGTAGATCACATTTTCAACAACAATGCGATATCCTTCATTGATGATGACATACCCCATGTGATAACCCGAAGTTTCAGAAATTATTAAAATAAGAGTTAGTAAATAAAATTCTTATTATAAGATATGTCGGGTTCAAATATGAATGTATATATATGTTATATATTTTGAATTTTTGGATTATGTGGGAAGAAATTATATATGAGATTTTATAGTTAATTAAACTATTAAAGAAAGAAGAGTTTGAACTTGACGTTTATTCTCTAAATTATTGAAGAATGTAGTAATTGATATTGTAAAGTCAAAAAGGAGATTGATTTTAGTTAGTATAATAAGTTAGCATATAAGAAGCATATTAAAGGATTTGTGAGTTAAGTTTCTATTTCTGTTGAAGCAGAACATGTCTGCGTTTGAACTTAAGGTGGCGTGGTTTCATGCCTAAGACCAGTATGACCGCTACTTGGTCAAAACAATTGAGATGAGTGAGTTTGTAATCAACTTTAAGATTTGTATATTAGTGGTTAATATGTTGTAATAAGGATCATAATTGGTGTTCCAACTATCCATGAATGGATTGAAATAGAAACGCATGAATTGAATGAGAGTTAGTTATGGAAATTAACTAAAAAAGAATAAAGATTGGTTAACTTAAATTAAGTTGAAAATTATATTATGGAATAATATAATTTGAGTATTAAAGCCTTGTGTGGTAGTGGCGTGTTAGTAAATTGAATGAAAGGGTTAATTCACTTACATAAGATGGTGAATTAATATATTTGTTTTGCATAAAGAGGATGAAAGGGATATGTTAATTAAGATTGTAAATTTTTATATATTATGTTAGTTCCCAGTAGGCACACAATAGATCTAGAAGGGGGGGGGGGGTTGAAAAGATCCTTTTTTGTTTCAAATACTTTTCTCGTTTATTTTGTATTGCTAATGATTTAACATATGACAAACATAAGAATCTTTTCAAGCACATCGGAATAAGTAAAAGATCCCCTTCATTGATATATTCATAATCATACGTACATTGTTCTTAGAGTTAGTTCAGTGGTAAGCAGTTAATACATACATAGCAGTTATAGTAGTTAAGTGCATAATGTAAATGACATAAGGTAAATGACACAAGGTAAATGACACAAGAAATTTTAAGTGGTTCAGAGACTCAAGCTCCTAATCCACTCTTTTGCTTTTAACTAGCAGGATTTCCACTAACAAAGGGCAGCACCCTGAATCACTAAGATTCCTTCAAGGCCAGCAGCCTTGGAACTTCAGTTCACTAAGAACTCTTCAAGGCCAACAGCTTTAGAACTTATCTAGTTCCCTAGGAACTCTTCAAGCCCAGCAGGCTTATAACTTCATTTAGTCCCTCCGGACAAGGACCTCACAGGCCCTTGATTCTTGTTGTTGTTGTTGTTGTTGTTGTTGGTGCTGAGCTACTAAGATGACTTTAAGCTTTGAACACCTTTTGCACTTAGCAGCTTGGTGTGGTACTCTTTGCATTCTACTTCGAGTCTGTACCACATCTTCTTTGGTGCAGCAGATCTTTATTCTGTTCTGCTCATCTTCATATGATGTCAGCTGTGCACCATCACCATTCCTTGAACCCTTCTTGACTGGTTTGCAGACATGGTTCTGCACTTGTTCTGTTTCAGCTTTCGGTTCATGGTGATTCGTAGAGTGGCTCTGCAGATCTTCTTTGTGCTCTGCCACTCTTCTAAATGCTATCTTCTTGTCCTTCTCGGCTCTTAGCTTAGCTGCCATTTTCAGTGGCATTCTCATCTTTGTTGAGTGAGTCTTTAGTCTATTCAAGTCCTTCTTCAAATCTTCTTCACTTCCACCTTCGTAGTCTCACTGTCATTGAGACTTGTTCTGTTAAGCTCTGGTGGAACTCGTAGAGTCAACAATATCGTTCTAACAACTCAACAATTCTACAACTTTAGCAATCATCAGTAACTCTTGATCTTTGAAGCTCTTGATGATTTATACTCCTTCCCAATCTTCCCGTTGGTATATAGCCGTTGAAAGCTATTTGAATTGCTTCGCAGATCTCGAGTTATTTGGTGTAGACTGCAGATGTGACATGACATCTCCTTTCTGACTTTTTGACACTGCAGTCTACTGTTTCACCAACCCTGCCAGAGATGTCACTTTGATGTCTCAGGCAGGTAGTCGACTTTTTTTCCTTCTTCTGATTTCTCGATCAGAGGTTGTCCTTTTGGATCGATGCTCTCAATAAGCTCTGTTTGAATATCAATCTTCAGATTGAACCGTTGCCAATGCTTCAATCTCCAGTTGACCGAACTCTATGATTCTGATGCATATCTTCTTGGACCTGATGGTAGTGTCTTGTTGAATGTTGCTCATTGACAGGTTGAGACAACACTATGATCCTGAAGAGTGTTTATTTGATCTTCAATGTAGAACACCTTTTCCTTCTCTTGTGTAGTGCTTCAATACTTCTGTTTGCCTCGACTGCTCTCAGATACTGATGGGTTCACTCCTTGTTTTGGACCCTTCTGAATAACAAGACACTTCAGATTTATGGCATGCCCAACTCACTTTCTCCTTGTGATCTCCTGTTCATTTATCATCAATGGACTGACCCGATACTTAATCACTTTAGCCTTGTTCTTCATAAGCTGACTAGTATCTCTGTGTACACTCCATCAGTTCCTTCTTTGTTTGGAAAACACTATGATCCTGGTTAATCCCAAGATCGTTGTCTTCTATTCACTTGACAGCTACTGCATTTGCTGATTTTCCTTAGTCAGTTACTGAAGTCTTCTTCTGATCTACTTCTGAAAGACTTCATCTTGAATGGCTTCACAACTAAATCTGGATGTTGATTGGGTTGGCGCTTAGATCTTCTGTTAGCTTGCATGCCATTCGTTGAGTGCTCTCTGGTTTTCTTTAGGTGGGATGTATCTCTACAGCTCAAACCAGAGGCTTCATACTTTGCATACTCTGGGAGTGCTAATTTGTTGAGAATCATGTTTACTCTACGATTCTGCCTTGGCGTTGTGAGCACATCTGTTGAGGCCTTAGTTACTGACTCTCTGATTCACCTTGTTACCACAAGCAGACACTCGACTCAATTCGAGATCGAGATCTTGATACTATACGATTTACATCGTTATGCTTGTTGTCTTCATCCGATCTTGCTCGACTACGATCTCTCGCCTCGATATGATCGATGAACTCTCACGACTCGAGAGTGTAGTGTACGATTCTTGACTTGGCTTCGGCAGATGCTCGGTCGGCTCGTAGACAGGCTGTCTTTATGATTCTGAACATGACTTCTTCGGCAGACTACGACTCCGAGGAAGTTCTTCTCGACACACTACGATCCTTCATCATCTCTCCTGGCAGTCTTCAAACTCTGGGATCTACTATCTTGCAGACTACGATTCTGCCTTGATAGCTCTCGAGTTTTCCTTGTCTCTCCTGACAGACTATGATTTTTGGTGCAGTGCTCGACGATCAGACAAGCCTATCTATTACATTATAAGATCAACCTAACAAGCTTGATCTTTCTATATTTATAGTCCTTGTACATCATTTCTTTTTAAGGACTTTACAAAGCTGTTTTGTTTATGTAGGATCAACCTAACACATTTGTTCAATTCATTCTAAGTCCTTGTACATATTTTCCTATTATTTATCAAGGGACTTTACAACTTTTCTTGATGCAACCATACTTTCATATTCATTCATATATATTATAATCAAATCATATATAAATAGAAATATCATTCACATGCTTATTCCTGACATATTACATAGTATGGTAATATATGAAAGGGCGTAATATTCGAAAGATATTAATGGAAAATAAACGATGGATAATAGAAGAAAACCAATATCTATCTATATATATATATATATATATATATATAAGTGAATATTGGTTAGAGATTTATATAGTAGTTATGGCTAACTGAAAATGTGTTGGGGCGATTTATAGGAGAAAAGGAATTGAAGAATTATAGTATAAAAATTGGTTTTGTACTTACTAACTAATCTAAGGAAATGGTTATCTTAAATAAAGGTGTTATGAGTATAAAATTCATAAAGCCTAGTGTAGGAATTTTGCATATTACAAGTGTGCAATTATTTAAAGTAAGTTAAATAATTTAGCATTAAGGTAAAGTGTGTCACACAAACTTTATATTAAATAAATATTAAAATAACGTGGAATTGGGGAAAAGCCAAACGTGGCCTAGACCCCTAATATTTATTGTTGAGATTATGAGCTTGAGTTATATAACTCTAGTAAGTGAGATAACTGAGCCTTGTGTGGCATGAGTATTAAATTTAAACCAGAATAAAGGTTTAATTGGAATTAATAGAAAGAGAATTAATGGTAAGGGAATAAATGATTTATATTAATTAATCATTGTGATATTTATGTGTGATAGAAGATAATGGGCTGCGAGTACCCAACTAAATTATATTCAGCCCAATTAAAATATTATTTGGACTAGCCCAATGTACATGGGATATAAGATTATATTGGTGTATATTTAAAATATAAGTATACTTCCTATATGTGGATATGTACATATATATGTGTATATATATGCCTATAACTTTATTTAATGTAGTAATGTTAAGTCATTATAATGGATTTAATAAGCCCAAAAAGGAATTAACCTTAGTATTTGAGGTCCATTCTACTAATACATGAGAGAGTAATGTGGTTTGTCCCAATTTCTTTCCAAACGTGATAACACAATGGCATATCCCCTCTATTACGTATAAACATAAAAATGAATCATTGCTATAAGAATGGCTGGGGAGGAAGTTGGAAACCACTTTTCACCAACTTTGTCTTAACTGATGGCCTCTCCTTCTTCCCGTTAGTTTAATTCTTGGGGAAAAACCCAACAATTGGTTCATGGTTTCTTTATAAATGGAGGCTTTTCACTTCTCACACAAATTCTTGAGATTTCTGTATGTTACAATTAGAGAGAGAGAGAGTTCTCTATGAGAATTAAAAGGAAATTCTATGAAATCAGAAGAAGAAGAAGAAGGAGTTTGGCAAGCATTTCATTCTAAGCTATGAAGAAATTAGGAGGTAGGCAAAGCAATTCCAAGTTCTAGTTTATATTCTCTCAAAATACTTTCTCTATGATTAGATTTTGAATAGATGAATTGTGTGCAGATTATATGTTTGCACTATGGAGTATGATTAACTTGTTTTATAGAATATACAATCAATTTTAGAGTAATTGAATTCATGAAAATACGTTAAAGAAGTGGGATTGGGTTTTGGTAGTAATATATTGCTTTAGTTTAAATTGGAGTCAAAATTAGTGGCAAGGTCACTCTGTAAATGGTAAATTTATAATGGATTATGTTAGCCCTTTGAGAAACAAAAAGAACTTAAGTTGAATGAATTGAAACGGATGAAATACGTACTCGTAGTGAACGATTTCTCTAAGTGTGTAAAAATGTGAAAATTGGCATGAATTTGGAAATTTGAGTATTTAGATTGGTTGTTAAAATGGTTTATGTTGTTAGAATTACTTTAAGTGTGTTTGGTATTGATTTAATAGAATTTATAACATCTAGGTTTGTCCAATTTGACTCTAGACTAAAGAAATCGGAAAGTTTTGGATAAAATAGAGTTTAAGTCAAAATTACAGAATCTGTTTATGGTGTTTGGTCTTTGCAATGACATCAATCTTCAAGTCTTGAGTAAGCGCTACTTTCTGTGATGGCTCGGTGTGCCCAGATAATTATGGGCGTGACCGCACTAGATGATGATCCGACTAGAGAGGAATTTTCATTTGTTCATCTTAGGGAATGTAGAAACAACCTCCGTAAATGATTATAGGAGGTATAAAGCATGTAATGAGTTGATTATAGAAGATTATAATCCTGAAGTGATACTATAATGCGTGAACTTAGAAATTTGAAAATGTTTAACTCATTTGTCATGAAAAATGAAGATGTCATTTAAATGATAAGTCTTGTGTGGTCTAGACTATTCAATCATGTTTTAAAGAAAGTTTTTAAAAGAGGGACTATACTAATTATGTGTAAATGAGTTTGATACATATGAGCATGAATATTAAGGTTTGTTCGACATCCTATCTGGTTTAACGGTTAAGATAGCCAGTCCCTTGTTAAATGAACCTATTTAGTCTTGAATAAAGAAATTTGAAAAGGAAGATTTAAGCTTGATTCGATTTTTATCTCAAAGTTTGTTTTAGATACCTGAGAAGGTGTTCAATTTGGTCAATAGACTATTGAACATGTTAATCCTAGTTGAGCAAAGGAATGCAAAAGAAACTAAAAAGTTTTAGAAGTTAACCTCAACGTTAACAAGTTTGGGAAACCAAATGTGTTCTAAACTTTGTCTTTATATGTTTATATTGTGTTCAAAGATATTAAAGTGCTAATAAGAAAACTGGATCATTGAAAATTTTAGTTCTGGTTTTGGCAGGGAGTAGCACGGCCGTGCCACTCCTAAGCCTATATTCAACGCGGCCGCGCCGTGCTGTAGAGTGGTCAAGAACAGTTTGATAACTGTCTAGAATTTAGAGCATGTCTATTCTTTAAAGACCGTAAAAGATGAAATAAGATTGTGTCGAAAGAATAAACATGAGAGTGGAATGGACTAGCAACATAGCTATCCTAAGAGTATATTGAAGAAGTGAAATAAAATAATGTAAAATTTATTATTACATTGAGAATATATAAATGTATATGACTGATGGGTATGAATTCATGGTTATATAACTGTGTAGGAATACACGAAGTGCAGATAGCTATAAGAAGTTAAGTTATAGTTGATAATCTATGAGCCAGGTAAGTCTTTCAATTTCTATTTGCTTTATAATGTTGATAGCTGTTAATTGATTTATGGTATGATATGGAATGTTAAATTATATATGAAATACATATGAGATATGTATGAAATGAATTATGATATGCCATGAAATGTGGAACTATCTATTAGATATATATGAGATTAAAAGTCAATCTACGATTATATGTTTTGTAAGTTAATCTCTATACTTGTTATGTGAGAAGCACCATGCGCATGAGTTAAAAGCTTATTATTATATGACTTATGCATGATATTATGTGCTATGTGACGCATGAAAATTGTTAGAATTGCTGGGCTGTCGAGCTCACCCTTACAAATAACCCCTTTTGTAGGTTAAGGACACACGGTAAAGTTACGGGCTACTTGGTTGATAGAGTTCAATAGTATCACAAGAGGATTGATTTGTTTACTTGAAGTTAAAATATTGAACCATGTTTTAGGTTTTAGAAGAGGTACTTGTTAGTTGTTTAACTCTTGTAGAATTGTAAAGTCGTACTATTCGACACATAAAGAACATCGAACTAAGATGTAAATTTTATAATATAACTATGATGAATCAAAGTATAGAATAAATTTGGTTCAAAGATATGTAATGATGAAGGTTTCGATTCAGGGAAATGAATAAAGAATTCAGAAAAGTTTTAATTATTTTCGCATCTTATTAAGTATAACATCGAATATGATGTAAAGACAAGAATAGTTAATGACCAAGATTGGGAATTAACTTATGAAGGTTTTGGGATCGATTCATAGATCCTGGAAATAGAAAGGAATTAATATATTAATTAGTATCAAAGTTAAATTGTATTCATGAAATTATGAATGGAAGTTGTTAATAGTTAGACAAAGATAGTATCGTGACGTACCAAGTCCGAGGTAACGAATACCCGAATTTGGGGGCGTTACACCCCCCGAAGGGACGGGTCATTACAAGCCACTGCACATAACAATGATGTCTTCCGGATATATGGTCGGAGGTGTGCTAATAGATGGAGGATCATCCCTAAACATCTGCCCATATGCCAGATTGGAAAGAATGAAGATTAATCCCAACCGGACCTGAAGCAGCCACACAATCATCAGAGCCTTTGATGGGCCTCGACAAGATGCTGTAGGAGAGGTTGAATTACCAGTGGAAATCGGTCCACATATCTTCTACATATCCTTTCAAGTGCTTAAAATCATTACAAGATATAATTTACTACTGGGAAGACCTTGAATCCATATGACAGGAGCCGTCCCATCCACTCTTCATCAATAACTCAAGTATATTATCCACAATAATCTAGTCTATGTAAATGCTTAACCAGAGTATTTTGTCCAAAGTGATATGCCTCTAATCAGTTTCAATGAAGAAGTTGAGCCTGTCAGTTTCAAAGCCCTTGAGGTGAGCAACACTCACTATCAACCCATCGGGGCTCTAACTTTGAAACCTAGAGTTTTTGTCAAGGTAATGTCGGCCAGTCAAGAGATGATATCCTTGGGTTTCCAACCAGGACAAGGGTTAGGAAAGAATCAACAAGGAATCAAATGCCCAATTCAAATTCCCCACCAGACAGGGAAGGTCGGGCTAGCCTATTCTTCTAGGTCAAGTCATAGGAACCCGTACAAGCATACACCAGTTCCTTCATCTACAATTCTATTGCCTAAACCTACAGATGCAGATTCTGTACGGCCTCTAAGGAAAATTCCTGTCTCCGTGGCGGGTATGCTATTTCCTAAGCCTAGACTGGCTAGTGGGAAAGAAGTCCTAATTCCAGACCCATACATTGAGGATATAAATCAAAGGCGTAAACAAGATATAAAGAGACGGTTATCGAATATGTACTTCCTAGTGCATACCGAGGGTATGAACAAGGATATCTAAGATGACGACTTCTCAGATGTCATGGTCATAATCCAAGAGGAGGAGGATGATAACCGCCCCTTCATCATAGCCGTCCACCAAGACTTGACCCTCGACAATCGGAGCAACACTCCTTGTATTTGCCAAAAAGGGTAAAAAGGGCAAAAAATCCCTCTGCCCTGTAGATATCTTAACTGCTTATGTTGTTGCATAATATTAGCAGTTATTTTTGTCATGCCATGCTAACACTTTGTATGATAAAATAGTTTCATATAGTAAGTCAAAGCATTTTTTTTTCAGGACTCCATAGTTATATTTGTCTAAACTCGCTGATGGAATGCCAATTCCTCACAATGACTGCAACTTTGATGTAAAGTTGGACTCTGACTTGATGGAGATTGAGCAAGAGAACTATAAGGTGACTGAGGAGATCAAAGAATGGGTCAAAGATAAACCCAAACCAAACCTTGATCAAACCACCTCCTTCAACCTTGGAACCTCAGAAAACCCCAAACAAATCCAGATTGGCATGTACCTTACCCCAAGCCAAAGAAATGACATGGTTTCTTTATTGACACAATTCCAGGATGTGTTTCCTTGGTCTCATAAAGACATGATCGGTTTGTCAACTAATATCATCATTCATTGCCTACCCATTAAAGAGGGATTCAAGTCAGTTAAACAAAAGCTTAGGCGATTAAAACCTGAGTAGAGTTTGAAAGTCAAGGAAGAAATTGTGACACCCCCAAATTCGGGTACTTCAATTCCACGGGATTTGGTGTTCACTATACAAATATCATCTAACTTTGTACCCATAATAAATGCAAACCATGCAATAGATAGAAATAAAATCTTCCCCTTATGGGATTACAACATCCGAATAATAAACATCATGCCAGGTTGAACTAACCTTAAACATCTGTGCGGAAATATAAATAATAAGTCTTAAACAACATCATTAACTTAAGTTTAACATAAATACATTATCAAATAAAATAACAAGTCTTCATCATTTGATAACCTTGACCTTTCCCTTACTAGTGGAAGGTTCATCATTTCTTTCGTTCTTAACTGTAATGTTATTATTAAGCAAGAGTGATCACAATTGCCCACAAGTATAACAATATAACAATGAATAAAAACTTGTGAGAGAAATAATATCTTCTGAAATAAAAGCTCAACTTTTGAATCAAGAATAAATAACAAGAATCAAAAGATTTCTGAGGGTCATAAGACCTTGAACTATGTCCTAGGTTATCAAGGGTTATACTTGAAACCTTTAACATTCATAAGACTATGGACCTTTCTACTGCATTTAGGGGATCACCCCTTAGTACCATACATGCGCACACTATCTTAACGCTAACGCGATAAGTAAATCCCTTCTGAGTGGTTGTTCATCTCGGTTTGACATTCGAGTCCGCACCAAAGGAAGTTTGGTTTGGATAATTCATCAAGGGTTCTGAAATTTAGAACGCTCATCAACTATGGACTAGTCGAATCAATAATGGTTCACTAGTCTAATAAGGTTCAATAATAATGATATTCAAATTGAATAATAATCTTAGGAAGTATACAATAGGACAATTATTGTATAACTGAATCATGCTTTGAAAAGATAATCAATCTTTAATATAACATTTGAACATGAATAATAGTAATGATAATTTACTCGAGGTAAATAATAAACTTGAACAATAATGACAAGTAGGGTTAGGAAACTTGCCTCGTGCGTAGATTACACTTTAACTAAGCACGTTCTTTGAATTTAATCCTACATACCATTCACATTCACAATACCAATTAATTATAACTTAACTAATCATCATAAACTTATTCTCTTTGTCTACTTTGATTATTTAACTATACTTAGTTAATTTAGCACTTTGTCACATAATTTATACTTCATGAATAACAAGCTTTATTATGTATTCAATAATTCGATCCACATGCAATTATGTTATTTACATGTTAAGTATTTATTTTAACATCACATTATACTTCTAACATGTTTACATGTTCATTACATTAAGTTGTTAACACATTGCTAGACTTAAATATTTAAAAAATCCCATTACTGAACTTTCTGGAGAATGGTGATATGGCCACTACTATTACACTTGATCTTCATTTGCTGGCATACAATGCGTATGCATACTGAAATAATCATAATCAACTAAGACACGGAAATAGATAGTAGGCCGTGAATGCAAGACAACAGCACCAGATACGTAAATGGCGGGTAAAAAAATCGCGAAAACATGCCAATTTCTTATTTTCTACTCGAAATTAGACATACCCATATGATGTAATTCATGCATAAACATAACCCAACGTTTATATAACGACTTTAATCAATGTAAACACTTAATTACAGAATTTAAGCATACAATTTCACTGTCTTTGATGTTTTTGAAGGTTTTGAAAATAAAACATGAAAATTGTCACTACGGATTCGTTATAACACCGAATCCGTTTATTTAAACTTTGGTCTCTTCGTATCAACATACATAATAATATACGAGTGTAAAATTTAGGGATAATATACGATCAGTACATAAAATATCACTTATAAGGCCATAAGGCTAAAACCCAAACTCTGTAAATTTTTGAAATAGCAAGTCATCATATTACAAAACTTATGATATGGAATCATGCAATATATATATAAAACATGTTATGATACTCGTATTATTACATATATCCATATAATCAACACAATTTCTCAATTACAAAGACTTTACAGTAAACTTTGAAAACCAAGTTTGAAAACTCAAACAACGTAAAAACAGAATTTGGTTTGGTGAATTTACCAGAGTATAGCTTTAGAAGAGATAAAACCCTTTTTCAAAAGCTTCTTCAACACAGAGATTCTCACAAATCCTCTGAATTCTCTCTAACTAGTTTTTATCAGACTTAAGAAAAAAAATGAAATAAAGCAGACGCATATATTTTATAAACTGACGTAGTTGTGGTCAGTTAACCAATTTGTGGTTAACTGCCCTCAACCACTACTAAGGCCTTGTTTGGCTATTCAATATAATTCATTCTCATTTAATTTGATAAACTTTTTATACTATAGTTTAATTAATGTCACACTCCTCATAAAATAACTCCAATATTTTATTTAATTTACTTTAAATAAAATATAATAATTTCTCATAAATTCACATAGTCACATAATTAAATTTCTCATTAATAAATAATGTCAAATTATTAACTCTCTAATTAATAATTAAATTAATTAAATAACATCATGCTTAATTAAATATTTCATTTAATTCAATAAGCTCACATAAATACATACTTGAATAATAACTATTCTCTACATTAAGTTAATAAATGTAACACATATAATTAAATTAATTTACCACAATTGCATCAATTAATTATTAAATCTAATAATTAAATCATCGAAAAATATTTATTTAATTCAATAAATATTAAAATTTAATTTACAAAATCTCGTTAATTCACATCTTTCCCCCTTAAAAGGATTCTGTCCCCAGAATCACGACTCAATAAATTCGACCTGTTACATTCTCCCCCCCTTACAAAGATTCTGTCCCCAGAATCGCTTACACATAATTAAGTAAATAAATGAGGGTAATTCTTCATTATATTCTCTTCGAGTTCCCACGTAGCTTCTTCAGCGTTGTGGTTCCTCCAAATTATCTTAACAAATGGTATAACTTTATTTCTTAGAACTTGTTCTTTTTGGTCGACAATTTGGACAGGAATTTCTTCGTAAGATAAGTCTTTCTCAAAATGCAGGGGTTCGTATTCAATTACATGCTTGTAATCAGATTTGTAGGGTCGTAATCTAGAAACATGGAAGACGTTGTGGACATTCTCGAGTGCTGGAGGTAAGGCTACCTCGTACGCAACTTCTCCGATTCTTCTCAGTACTTCAAAGGGTCCAATGAATCTTGGGCTCAATTTTCCTTTCTTTCCGAACCTGATCTTCCCCTTCCAGGGAGAGACCTTCAAGAAAACATAACTACTTGATTTAAACTCGATATTTTTACGATGTGGATTAGTATATTTCTTCTATCGATCTTGAGCTGCTACCAGTCGTGCTTGGATCACTTTGACTATTTCTGCCGTCTGCTGTACCAATTCTGGCCTTAGCAATTGTCTTTCACCAACTTCATCCCAGTAAAGTAGAGTTCTGCACTTTCTGTCGTATAACGCTTCGTAAGGCGGCATGCCAATACTAGCATGGTAACTGTTGTTGTAGCCAAACTCTACTAACGGTAGGTGATCATCCCAATTTCCTTTGAAGTCCATCACACAGGCTTTTAGCATATCTTCTAACGTTTGAATTATTTGTTCGCTCTGTCCGTCTATTTGAGGGTGATAAGCTGTACTCATTCGCAATTGCGTACCCATGCATTCCTGAAGACGTTTCCAGAAATTTGATGTGAAGCACGGATCTCTATCTGAAACAATTGATACCGGAACTCCGTGCCTCGAAACAATCTCTTTTACGTATAGCCTCGCCAACTGATCTAAGTTAAATATTATTTTGATCGGAAGGAAGTGTACAGATTTCGTCAGTCGATCAACGATAACCCATACTGCGTCGTAGCCTTTCTGAGTCGTCGGAAGGCCAACCACGAAGTCCATTGTAATATGTTCCTATTTCCATTCTGGGATCTCTAACGGTTGTAGCAATCCACTCGATCTCTGATGTTCCACTTTCACTTTCTGACAGGTCAGACACTTGGCAACACATTATGCAACATCACGCTTCAAATTTGGCCACCAGAAATGTTGTCTAAGATCTTGGTACTACCAAGGTAAATCGAATATCGTGAACTATGAGCCTCACTCAAAATTACTTCCTTAATCTCTTGTACTGGCGGTACCCAAATTCTACTCTCAAATCTCAATATTCCTTCCTTATCTATCTTAAATCTTGGTTCGGTTCCTTCAGATATCTTCTTTGTCACCTTTTTACATTCTTCATCCTGAAGCTGAGCCTCCTTAACTTTATCTAGTAGGGTGGTACCAGATTGCATATGAAATAACTTCTCATCAATTTCTATAGTATACTTCACCTCTAATTCCAGTTTCTCCATTTCTAAAATTAGCTCCTCCTGAGCAGTTAACATCATCAATTTCTCACGACCCTTTCTACTTAAGGCGTCGGCAACTACATTTGCTTTTCCCGGATGGTATAAAATCTCACAGTCGTAATCTTTAATTAATTCCAACCATCTTCTTTAACGCATATTCAAATCCTTCTGCATGAAAATATATTTCAGACTCTTGTGGTCCGTATATATTTCACACTTCTCCCCGTAGAGGTAGTGCCTCCAAATTTTCAAAGAAAAAACAACTGTAGCTAACTCCAAGTCATGGGTCGGATATCCATTCTCGTAATCTTTCAATTGTCGTGATGCATACGCAATGACTTTGCCGTTTTGCATCAGCACACAGCCAAGTCCTTTATGCGACGCATCACTATAAACAACAAAATTTCCTGTATCATCCGGAAGAGATAACACAGGTGCCGTACTCATGCTCTTCTTTAATTCATGAAAACTTTCCTCACACTTATCCGTCCAAATAAATTTAACAGCTTTTCGAGTTAAATTCGTTAGCGGAGTTGCGATTTTGGAAAAGTCTTGAATGAACCTTCTATAATATCCTGCTAATCCAAGAAAACTTCTTACTTCTGACGGCGTTCTCGGCTGATCCCAGTTAATCACAGCTTTGACTTTTGATGGATCTACCGAAATTCTATTTTTATCGATCACGTGACCAAGAAATTGTACCCGTTCACTCCAAAATTCGCATTTCAAAAATTTGGCGTACAACTTCTCCTTTCTCAATACTTCCAACGTTAATCTCAAATGTTCTTCGTGTTCTTCTTTGGTTTTGGAATATACCAAAATATCATCTATAAATACAACTACGAACTTGTCCAAAAATGGTTTGAACACACCATTCATTAGTCCCATAAATGCTGCAGGAGCATTCGTAAGACCAAATGACATTACTAAAAATTCATAGTGACCATATCGTGTTCTAAACGCTGTCTTCGGTACATCCTCTGGTCTCACCTTCAATTGATGATAACCGCTTCTCAAATCTATCTTGGAAAAGTATCTTGCTCCCTTTAATTGATCAAACAGGTCGTCGATCCTCGGTAATGGATATCTGTTCTTAATCGTGACCTTATTCAGTTCTCTGTAGTCAATGTAGAGCCGCATCGATCCATCCTTCTTTTTCACAAACAACACCGGCGCTCCCCACGGTGATACGCTCGGTTGAATGTACTTCTTGTCCAACAATTCTTGTAGTTGTACCATTAATTCCTTCATCTCTACCGGTGCCATTCGATATGGCGCCTTTGATATTGGAGCAGTTCCGGGCGCCAAATCGATCACGAAATCTACTTCTATCCGGTGGAAGTCCCGGTAAATCGTCTCGAAATACGTCCAACGAAGTCCCTCACAATCCAGTATTTCTTCTACCTTAGGATTCTCTTTTCGATCGTCGACTATGTAAGCTAAGTATCCTACACGACCTTTATCTTAACAACTTCCCGGCAGCACGCATCATCGTGCGACAACTCGCTTGTTTAGCGACTTCTTTACCATAAAACACAACCCTTTGGCGGAGTTATAAGGTTAATACGCTTCTTTGGCAATCAATTACGTTTCCGTAATTGAATAACCACCCATTCCCTAAATAACGCCAAATTCCCCAAGTCGAATAGGGATAAGATCTACGTTCATGATATTACCCTTAATATCCACTCTACAGTTCTTATGTACGTACTTAACAGGGATTATTTCTCTATTCACAATTTCTTTATTCATGGGGTAATCCAATTCATTCTTAGGCAAATCTAAATTCTTCGCAAAATCATCGGATATAAAGGAACAAGTAGTACCCGAATCAAATAAAATATAAGCATTAATTTTATTGATTGGAATGATACTGACACCACATCACGGGATTGAAACGCATCTTGTACCGGTTATATTGAAAGTCTGGCGGTTGGTCGGTTTGTTGCCGTAGGTTCGGTGATGGTTAAGGCATTTCCACTGTTATTTCCCCGGTTTTCTCCTGATCCTGACCCTCCCGACCCCTTCTTGGGACAATCTCTTGCCAGATGGTCCTTCGAACCACAAGTAAAACAAGCACCCTTCTTTGGGTTTGGACAGTTTGGTGCTATGTGGCCTTCCTGACCACAATTGTAGCACACTCTTTTTCCTTTCATACAAACTCCCAGATGGGCTTTCCCGCAAGTCGGGCATGCTTCTATTCTTTTCTTCCCACCTTGCTTGATTCCCAGAGAGGCATCATTCCATCTTTTCTTCTGATTGAAATTTCCACCTCCTGTGCCATTTCCACTGGCCTTGTTATTTCCTTCACCTTCACTCTTCTTTTTCTTCTTCTTCTTCTTCTTCTGATCTTGATTGTATTTGATCACCGCATCACTTCCACCTTCAGCGAGGATGGCCTTTTCCAAAACTCCGGCTAATGTGTTTATCTGAAACATTGATACATTGTTGTACACCCAAGGCTTTAGTCCTTGTTCGAATCTTCTGGCTTTTCTTTCGTCCGTGTGTACTTGATACGGGGCGAACCTCGCTAACTCGTTGAATTTAGCCGCGTAGTCAGGTACGCTCATGTTTCCCTGCTTCAACTCTAGAAATTGAACCTCCATCTGGTTCTGTGAACTAGTTGGGAAATACATTTCGAAAAACATCTCTTTAAATCTCTCCCACATAATTACACCTTCACCTCCTCGTACTTTATTTGCTTGCCACCAATAGCTAGCCTCAGACTTCAGCATAAACGTTGCAAAAGCGGTCTTCTGGTCTTCTCTAACAATAGCAACGTCGAAAACCTTCACCATTTCCATAACACACGTTTGAGCCTCGATTGGGTTCATGGAACCTTTGAACTCTGGCGGTCCCACCGCCTTGAAGTCTTTAAACGTTGTGTTTGGTGGAGCTTGAGGTTGGTTATTCATGGCTCCAGCCAGTAAGTTCACCAACTGCTGCACGGGATTAGCGTTGGCATTATTGTTATTATTGGTTGACTCTTCTTGAGCCGGTTGACGCTGTTGTCATCTCCTTGGCGGCATTTTTCTGTTAAATAAACACTTTATTAGAACTTTATTTATTTCTCTAAATAGTTAAGGCATTACTCAACAATTTAACATATCACTTAACATATCATCTCAAACAACTTGATATATTTTCATTCAAATCAAAGTTTTAACATTAAACGATAGCATAACTGCTATTTACATCAACTATCCTGGAATAAAGAATCCACAGGATCAAATATTCTTTCGTTCATAAACACGTTAGAATTTACATCTAAAAACTAATTAAGTTCTTCACATAATTAAATAAATCGTATCACTGTCGGTCAAGGTACTGATTAGCCTTGCAACGCTCCTCTTCTAAGATGCGATGCATCATCCTGCAATCCATCATGTACAATGGTAGTCCCTCGAACTGGATTGGGTACCTCAAAACTCGATCTTCGGTCTCATTCATTTCCTTTTTAAGTGTAGAGTACGTTTCTCCAATTTTCGCTTTCTTTGCACGACTATCATCCTCTTCACGATCAGCTCGATGTGATTCTCTTACCCAGCCTTCCTCTGCTATCTTCATCCTTTCAGAGGTTACCTTCAGTTTCTCTATCTCTTTGGTCTTATCTTCAGTTTGACCCTTCTCATGGACCAAATCCCATTCTACGTTTGCCAGTCGAGAGTGAAGAGTCAAAATCTCCCTCTCCTTTTGCTCTAGAGTAATATGTCAATAACCGCTTCTTCTGGTCAAATCCTCACGACTCATCTCGTAATTCCACGTTACGGTCGTATAACGTGTCATACATCTCAGCATCAACGGTGTATCGTGGTAACTCCTCTTCTTCCTCTTCCTCAATAAATTCCTCCTCAGGATCAGTCTCAGGTTCATGCTCCTGACCAACAACGGTGATCAATGGAGATGATTCCCTCTGCACCAGCTGCTCCCTAACGACATGAATGTCTCGGGGCTACTCCTCTGTCGGTACTATAGGTACACGGGGTTCTTCTTCAGTAGGTACTATAGGTACACGAGGTTCTTCCTCCCCAGCTTGACTAGCTTCTCCAACATTCGACATCCTGACAACAAAATTTTAAGTTTTAGTTACTAAGTCGTATCATCTAACGCATAGTTTAACACATAAACACATAAGGTCTTTTATTATCTTCAATGAATTACATAAATTCATTTCTTATAACTCGATAAGAGTTTTCCATCACTATCTTCTTTCTATAATTCTACTACCTAAGGTTGTTCCCCCTACCTAAGGTTCATAACCTACAGCTTTGATACCAACTTGTAACACCCCCAAATCCGGGTACTTCAATTCCACGGGATTTGGTGTTCACTGTACAAATATCATCTAACAATCTACCCATAATAAATGCAAACCATGCAATAGATAGAAATAAAATCTTCCCCTTATGGGGTTACAACATCCTAATAATAAACATCATCCCAAAGTTGAACTAACCTTAAACATCATGCGGAATATAAATAATAAGTCTTAAACAACATCATTAACTCAAGTCTAACATAAATACATCATCAAATAAAATAACAAGTCTTCATCATTTGCTAACTTTTCCCTTTCCCTTACTAGTGGAAGGTTCATCAGTTCTTTCGTTCTTAACTGCAATGTTATTATTAAGCAAGAGTGAGCACGATTTCCCACAAGTATAACAATATAACAATGAAAAATAACATGCGAGAGAAATAATATCATCTAAAATAAAAGCTCAACTTTTGAATCAAGAATGAATAACAAGAATCAAAAGATTTCTAAGGGTCATAAGACCTTGAACTATGTCCTAGGTTATCAAGGGTTATACTTGAAATCTTTAACAGTCATAAGACTATGGACCTTTCTACTCGTACTTAGGGGGATCAACCCTTAGTACCATACTGTGCACAATATCTTAACGCTAACGCATAAGTAAATCCCTTTACAGGGTTGTTCATCTCAGTTTGACATTCTAGTCCACACCAAAGGAAGTTTAGTTTGGATAATTCATCAAGGGTTCTAAAATTTAGAACGCTCATTAACTATGGACTAGTCGAATCAATAAGGGTTCACTAGTCTAATAAGGTTCAATAATAATGATATTCAAATTGAATAATAATCTCAGGAAGTATACAATAGGACAAACTAGCGTGGTAACTGTTGTTGTAGCCAAACTCTACTAACGGTAGGTGATCATCCCAATTTCCTTTGAAGTCCATCACACAGGCTCTTAGCATATCTTCTAACGTTTGAATTGTTCGTTCGCTCTGTCCGTCTGTTTGAGGGTGATAAGCTGTACTCATTCGCAATTGCGTACCCATGCATTCCTGAAGACGTTTCCAGAAATTTGATGTGAAGCGCGGATCTCTATCTGAAACAATTGATACCGGAACTCCGTGCCTCGAAACAATCTCTTTTATATATAGCCTCGCCAACTGATCTAAGTTGAATATTATTTTGATCGGAAGGAAGTGTATGATTTACCAATCGATTCGGTCGATAACCTTATCTTTAACGTCGTAGCCTTTTTGAGTCGTCGGAAGGTCAAAGCTCCTATTTTGGTACCTCCAAGGGATGAAGTTCCCTTTTTTATGTACCTGTCAATCAATGACAATGCCATGGGCAGTATGCTGGGACAAAAAGATGATAGATGCAAAGAAAGAGCTATCTATTACCTCAGGAAAATAATCAGCATCAGTGAGCACAAGTATACCTTGATTGAAAAGACTTACTGTGTATTAGCATGGGATTCCATAAGATTACAACATTATCTATATGGTCACATCACCCATCTCATATCCCATGTGGATCCTCTCAAGTATGTATTCAGTAAACCCATGTTGAATTATCGACTGTCCAAATGGAAGTTGATCCTCCAGCAATTCGACATTATCTACGTGACCCAAAAGTATATCAAGGGTCAAGGAATTGCGGATCAACTGCCTGCATCGCCATCAGGGGATTTCAAACCCTTGGAAACGTATTTCCCCCCGATGAAAGGGTAATAACAATTCAGCAACACCATCAGGAGGATACAGTCCAGTCATGGAAGATGTATTTTGATGGAGCTGTAAACATGGAAGGTGCTGGAGTAGAAGCAATTCTGGTGTCTATTTTGGAAGAACAATATCCCATTGTTATCAAATTGCTGTTTGTCAACACCAACAACACAACTGAGTATAAAGGCTGTATAATGGGGTTGAAGCTAGCCCAATCCATGGGCATCAAATGGTTAACTGTCTTTGGAGATTCTGAGCTGGTAATCAAGCAAACCACTGGGGTTTATCACACCAAAGAATTACATTTGCCTCCTTACCATCGGTAACTTATCCAGATGTCTTCGAAGTTTGAAGAAATATCCTTCCTCCACATTCCTCATAACAAGAATGACTTTTCGGATGCATTAACAACTTTGGCCTCCTTGATCAACATATTTGAAAATGGAGACATTCTAAATATCAAATTTGACAACCAAAAGGCCCCATCCTATGGGAATTACATTGGAGAAGTATCGGATGAACTGACTCCCATCCAACACCCTTGGTACCATTCTATCAAGGAATATCTGCAAGATGGATCTATGCCCACTGGGGTGAGTCAAGCTGAAAGAAAACAGATCCATATAATGACCATAAAATTCTATCTGAGAGGAGACACACTCTACAAAAGAGATGCGGGACTAGGCCTTCTAAGATGCCTAGATAAAGACCAAGTGCAGAAACTCATGGATGAAATCCATGGTGGAGTGTGCGGTCCACACATGAGCGGTCCTCTACTTGTCAAGAAGATCTTAAGAACAAGGCATTACTGGATCTCTCTCAAAGCTGACTGTGATGATCACGTCAGGAGATTTTATCAATGCCAAATTCATGGAAACGCTATCCACGCCCCTCCAAGGGAACTCCACAATAGGAGTTCACCCTAGCCCTTCTCAATATGGGGGATGGATGTGATCGGGCCAATTGAGCCCAAAGCCAACAATGGTCATCGGTTTATCTTCACCATGATTGACTACTTCACCAAATGGGTAGAGGCAGCCTCTTTCTCCAGAGTTACCAAAGAGGTGATCATTGGTTTCATCAGAAACAATGTCATTTATCGATATGGACAACCAGAGGTGATTGTATCAGACAATGCCAAAAACCTAAATAGTCAAATGATGGAGGAATTATGCAGTAAATTCCACATCAAGCATCTCATCTCCGTCATCTATCGTCGAAAGATGAATGGTACTGTTGAAGCAGCTAATAAGAACATCAAAAAGATCATACAAAAGATGTCTGCCAATCACAAAGGATGGCCTGACTTGTTGCCTCTGACTCTATTAGCCTACAGAACGTCAATGCGCACTTCTACTAGGGCAACCCCCTATTCATTAACCTATGACATGGAAGTAGTGCTCCCCATAGAGATAGAAATGGAATCCCTAAGAGTGTTGATAGATGCTCAAATGGAGGAAGACCAATGGTTACAAAATTGGTACCACTAATTATCTCTGATAGATGAAAGGCGGGCCACATCCAATTTCCATGGTTAATTATATAAACAGAGGATCGCTCGATCCTATGACAAGAAAATTCGGCTACGGTAGTTCAAAGAAAATTACTTAGTCTTGAAGAAAGTCCTTGACAACTAAGATCAATCTAAAGGAAAATTCGCCCCAAACTGGGAAGGCTCGTTCATTGTCAAAGAGGTATTGACAGGAGGAGCCCTCAGATTGCAAGAAATGGATGGCGAAGAATTTCCCTAACTCATCAACTCAGACACCGTAAAGAGGTATTATGTCTGAAGTTACCTGCAAACCAACATCGTGGTTCTGGATCATCAATCCATCAGTCAATTCAGGTTTTCAAAACCTTTCTAACCACATCAGTTTTTATCCCACCAATGATGAACTACACAGACCTGATCTCCCCCATACCCAGGAGTACGTAGGCAGCCATTTATGGTCCACTCTAACCTTTGAAAAAATAAACAAAAACAAAACCCTTTCAGCACATACAACTTTTAGCCTTTTCACACTGTAGACATTCAAATTTTTGCATTCCTATTACAAACCTTACAGGAGGGCAAAATCATCTTCCAGAGATAACCCTAGAAGTCAACTCAGTTTCAATCCCGGAGATAACCACCGGGATCTTTAGTTTTCAATCTCAAATATAACCTTGAGATACTCAGTTTTAACCTTGGAGATAACCCTGGGTGATTTAGTTCCAACCTCAGAGATAACCTCGAGGGATGCAGTTCCAGTTCCGGAGATAACCATGGAAAAGCCAATTTTAACCCAAGAGCCAACTCTGGGACACTCAGTTCCAGCCCTGAAGATAACCATGGGAGATTAAGATAACCTTAGAGATAGCCCTGAGGACATTCAGCCTTCACAGTAGCCCAATCTCAGAGATAACCCTGAGCAACGACTGCTACATCTACACAGAGCCAGAGATAACCCCGGTGAGGGGCACAATCATCATTTTTATACCTCGATACTACATTCACATTGTCTCAACATCATTTCAACCAACATTTCATACAGAATGTCCCACAAGAACTATAGCTTAAATCCCGAGTGACTACTACACAAGACAGCACACCAGATAGAATTTGAAGACTTGAAGATTTGATCATGGACCCATCTTCCCGGCTTCGTACAACCTCTTATCCCATGTTATTGTGTAGCTCTTGACAACAACATTCTGAAAAGGTACATCACGCCTTTATCGGATGCCCAGATTGAAAGTTATGAAGGTTCAAGAAGACAACACGTTGCACGAGTGCACGTACTTTAAGACGAAGAGACCTACATGGCTCGGGGCAACCCGGGAAGCCACAGGTAGACCCGTGGCCATCTGGTCTTTGAATATAAGCCTTTGGTTGCTCATTTGAAAAAAAAAGAAATAGAAAAAGGAGAGAAAACTCTGTCCATTTCAGTGTGTAAACACTTCTAGAGTGCTCTAAACTGAGTAATTCTTCTTTTTAAACACTTGTGAGCTTGTGTTTTGCTATATACAAAAATTTAATCGGTGGAAACCGAGTTTTCAGGTGTCAAAAAGCTATCTGAAGTCGTCTTGGCGGCCCACTGTAAGATATTTCAGATTTTTAAGCTTTTTATCATTTCTGTATATATATATATTTACTCACGTTGAGAGTCGCATCGTGTGGGTATACCCGGATCGTCGATCCATGGATTTTTATTGCTTATATATATAAATACTTAATATATATATATATATATATATATATATATATATTATCGAACTATGCTTCGATTGAGCCCGAATATAATATTCAGAGCGTTTACTGCTTTTGTATATATATAAATACTTATGTACATACATCTTTTCATCAAACTCTATTTGATTGAGCTTGGATATATATCCGGTGCGTTTATTGCTTTTATATATATATATATACATATAAATACTTATATATATATATTGTTATTGAAACTTTTTTCGGTGTAGCCTGGATATAATATCTGGTGCGTTTACAACTTATATATATATATATATATATATATATTATTCATTATTCAAATTTGAAAGGAATTACCAAATCGCTATTTCTCACTTTGACCGGTTTATGGTGACTAAACTGGAACTGTTGAAGCTGGAATGCTTAGATTTACTCAAATCTAGTCAGTTTTCTAGCTTTTTGTACATATTGATTTATCATGTGAGCCTAGGAATCATGTGATCACAGATTTAGTTTCTGAATCTAGATTCGATTCCCGTGATGGACATTTTCAGCTGCAGCTAGCTTGTAAATTATTCACGGTGTCTGAATTTTCTTAGATGACTCTCATGCCCACAAGGAGTTCGACACTGCTATGTATTTATTTTCTCGAAGATGCTTCGCATCTCAAAAAATAAAAGCAATCAAGCCGAACATATGAGACCCCAAATTTTATGAATAAAGATATAAATTTCTCGAAATATTTTTTTTAATATTATGGTGTGGATTTGATATAATGTTATAGTTGTGGGTAATATTTATAAATTTTGCAAAGTAAGCATGTGGTTATATAATATTCGATTGGTCGGGGAATATTCGTTTTAATAGGGAATATTGTACAACGGCACAATCATTGGTGGACCCCACAACGGAAGTATTGTCGTAGTTAGAAAACGACAAAATTATCTTTCTATAAAAATAACTGCGGAGGTGTTACCGTTAAAACTGTTGAACTACCCGATAGTAAAAATCTGATGTGTCTGCATTGGTTGCGTAGTAGTAACACCAGTATTGATTATTGATGCTTCTGGCGAAAGTCACTCGATTATACTCAATTATTGCTACTGATAATTGCTTTGCATCATATCTCTCATATTATTGATTCAATTATTATTACATGTATCATCTGCGAATATGTTATATTATTAAATCAATAATTGAGACGACAAAGTTATTCATATTATTATTTGCAATATTGACAATGTCTAGAAGTTACATTAAGGAGAGGTTTGAATCAACTAATTGCTTGGCAATAAGTAGAAATCCTTATCGAAAAGCCCCACTTTCACAGGAGCGACACAGTTTGTTAAATATTGTGAATTATAATATTAATGATGAATAAGTTCGTGTTGATTAAAGATGAGTTTTATAGTTCCATTGTGTTGGAATTATTTGTGTTAGTAGAAATTGACATTTTTTTCGATAATAATTGATGTCTAGAGGTTATATTGTTCAATTGGGTATTCGGGACACTTTTCGTGTCGGAGTACTATTCATGAGATACTATTCACGAGTTACTATTCACGAGTTACTATTCACGAGTTACTATTCATGAGTTACTATTCACGAGTTACTATTCATGGGGTAGTATTAACCCGTAAGATATATTTCTTTTCGGTCCAAATCATTTTTAGGTAAAATATTATTCTATGAGGAGATGTGCTAATTTTTCAGACCGTTGGTTGAAGATATAATAGTAAATCAATATGGACCGCTGGTGGAAAGTTATAATAGTAAATCAATATGGATCACTGGTTTAAAGTTTTAATAGTAAATCAGTATGGACCGTTGCTTTAAGTTTTAATAGTAAACCAATATGGATCGTCCGTTTAAAAGTAAATCAATCTGGATTGTTCATGAATTAGTTACTATTCAGTCCATTCTCCTATAAATAGAAGCTCATTCCTTCATTATTTTTTACGAATTCACTGAAACTCTAGAGAGAGAAAGAAGAAAAGTATTCTGCTACTTCACTACTTGATGTTCGGTTTTCTAAGGTAGGGGATATTATTTGTTGTACTCGTAAAGTAAGGTATTCTTTCTTTCTTATTCATGAAGAGAACTTACATTATTCCATTCTTTATTATTACATTGGAATAACCTCTATCTGCGGGATACCCTATACTTGGTGAAATTCTTCATTATTCCATTCTTATTATTCTATTGGAATAGCTTTGTTTATCTGAAGTACCGCATACATGGTGAAATTCTTCTAATATTCAGGTTCTTTATTATTACATCGCCGAATATCACATACATGCATTTATGTGGGACTGATTTCATTATTTATTATTACATTGGGAATAACTTTGTGGGTGCTTGATCTATCGCATACGCATGGTGAATCTTTACATTATTCCATTCTTTATTATTACATTGGAATAACTTTTGTCATGTGGATTACCACATGCATGGTGAATGATCCTGTGTATTCATTTCTTATTAAATTGTGGAAATGATCTGTATACGTGGATTACCGCATGTCGGGTGAAAATCCATTTGCAATTTCATATATTATATTATACTTAGTTGGTTAAAGGTTTGGCTTCTATACTCCATGAAATTAGTGGAATATCTTTGATATTTGTGATTCATCCAGTATCTTTTCATAGAAATATTCTTCTGAGCATTCTTGAATTTTACTGCACAAAGCAGTATCATGTTGACAATTTGGACGTTATTGAGTTCAGGATAAAATAACTTATAAATCTTTAAAATTTATTCTTGAACCTGTTTTATTGAATTGTCATCATCCTCATGCTTATATTATGTTGAAAGTCATCTTTGCCTTACGTGCATAGATGGACTTGGTATGATTATGACCAAGGATTATTCGGTATAATCATGACTGTAAGATGACGAATGATGTGGTAAAAGTACTCATTAGCCTGTAGTTCATTGGTGGACAGTTGTTGGTATGATTATGACCAGGGATTATTCGGTATAGTCATGACCATTGATGATTACATGAATATCCTTGGCCGTGGAGCAGGGATGATTCGATTTTATTTATTAAGCTGAGTCTCAGCGATAAAAGTGATGAAAAACCTTTTAAATCATAGAAGATAGTAGATTTTATTCTCTACTTGACTCTTCTAATGGATTGCTTGTTCCGCTACAGTTAAACTTTATGTTTATTATATTTTATTAGTTTAACACCGTTGAAGGCTAATGATAATTTATTCTGCATTATCTTTGTAATAATATTTCTTACTGGGCTAGTTGAGCCCACCCTTTCTTTCACTATTCTCTTCAGGAAATAAGAACGTAGCTGGGACTAGTTGGGGAACAGAGTGATGGTCCTAGATGGTGCAGTAGTAGTCCTCACTATTCTGTGAAATAGTGTGATAATAAATGTAATGAGGACTCCATTGAGTGTGGATATTGTGTAAGACCCCAACTTTTATAAATAATGATTAATTTTCTATAAATATCATTTTTGAATATTATGGAGTAAATTTGATATAATGTTATAGTTGTGGGTAATATTTATAAATTTTGCAAAATCTGCAAAGTTGTTATATAATATTCGATTGGTTAGGGAATATTCGTTTTAACGAGGGAATATTCGTATAACGGCACAATCAATGGTGGACCCCACAAATTATTATCGGAGATGAGTAAACGACAAAAATACTTTATGAAAACAACAATGGAAGTTTTCTGGTTAACTATTGAAACACCCGGTTGTTAAAAATGCGATGTCTGGCGTGGTTGCATAGTAGCACCGGTATTGATTATTGATGCTTATGTGATAAGTCACTCGGTTTTGTTTTATTGGTATTATTATGTAATAAAATGCGGAAAAAGCTTTTATATAAAACAATATACTTTTATAAAGTTATTCATTTTATTAGGCTAATAGTAAAATCATTTTATATAAAAGCCAATACTTTTTTATAAAGTTATCTCATTTTATTAGACAATAATTAGAATATATTATATTTTATTATGCATAGTGTTTGCATAGTAAAACCTTTTATAAAGTTATTCGTTTTATTAGATTATAAATAGAATATATTATATTTTATTTAAAAGATTTTGCATTAAATATGGACCATCGTTAAAAAAGTAAATCAATCTCGACCGTTCATGAGTTAGTTACTTATGGTCCATTTTCTATAAATAGAAGCTCATTCCTTCATTATTTCTTACAATTCAATGAAACTCTAGAGAGAGAAATTATAGAGAAATATAAAAAAGTATTCTGCTCCTTCCTACTCTTATATTCAGGTTCTTTTACGGTAAGGGATATTATTTGTTGTACTCGTAAGGGGTATTATTTTTTGTATTCATTAAGAGAACTTACATTATTCCATTCTTTATTATTACTGCACTGAATAACCAAAGATATCGCGACTACCCTATACTTGGTGACATTCTTCTAATATTTCATCTTTATTATTATTACATTGGAATATCATATGCATGCGTTCTGTGGGACTGAATTAAAATCTTTATTATTATTACATTTGGAATATCCTCATGCAAATGCGCTTTCGCGGCCTGAATTCCGCCTTTTATTATTATTACATTGGAATATCACGTCATGCATGCGTTCTGCCTTGGGACTGTTTAAAATCTTTATTATTTTGTTGGAACATCACATGCAATACGTAATTTCGCTTTAACCTTGGTTCCGTTACTTATTAATGTCTTGGAATAACTTTGTCTGCACAAGTACCGCATGCATGGTGATTTCTTTTGTTATTCCATTCGTTATTATACTCGGTTGGTTAAAGTTTTGACTTCTATACTCCATGAAATTAGTGGAATATCCTTGATATTTAAGCTTCATCCAAAGATCTTTTCATGGAAATATTCTTCTAAGCATTCTTGAATTTTACTCTACAAAGCGATATCATGTTGACAATTTGGACGTTATTAGTTCTGGATAAATTAATTCTTGTACTTGTTTTATTGAATTCTTATATCATTGTCATCATCCTCATGTTTATATTTTGTTGAAAGTCATCCGTGGCTTTTTGTAGTGCATAGATGGACTTGGTATGATTATGACCGAGGATTATTGGTTGTAATCATGGCCAGTAATGTTACAAATGATGTGGTAAAAGTCCTCATTGGCCGTAAGTGCGATGATGGATGATTGTTGGCATGATCATGACCATTAATGAATACACCAATATTCTTAGCCCGTAGTGCATGGATAATTGTTGTCGTGATACTAAAGAATATCCTTGGCCGTAGTGCATGGGTGATTTGATGATGTGGATTATTTATTAAGATGAGTCTCAACGATAAAAGTCATGAAAAACCTTTTAAATCATAGAAGATAGTAGATTTTATTCTCTACTTGACTCTTCTAATGGATTGCTTGTTTTCGCAGCAGTCAAACTTGATGTTTGTTATATTGTATCAGTTTAACACTATTTAAGGCTAATGATAAATTATTCTGCATTATCTTAGTCATAATATTTCTTACTGGGCTAGTTGAGCTCACCCTTTCTTTCACTGTTCTCTTCAAGAAATGAGAACGTAGTTGGGACTAGTTGGGGAACAGAGTGATGATCCTAGATGTTTGCATTAGTAGTCCTCACTATTCTATGAAATAGTGTTATAATAAATGTAATGAGGACCCCATTGAGTTTGTATATTGTCTAGATGACAATATTTGTATTAAAACTCACAGTATATGTTTAGTCATATTGTACACGACTGTTGTATAATTAAGTTGTATTTAAATTTTGTACCATGTATTTGGCGACTCAAGATGGGTGATGTATACCTATTTTGGGGGCGTCACATATTGTCTAGATGACAATATTTGTATTAAAACTCACAGCCTATATTTTGTCGTATTTTACACGACTGTCAGTACCTTGTATCTGGCGACTCAAGATGGGTGATGTATACCTATTTTAGGGGCGTCACATTTGGTATCAAAGCTTAGGGATATGATCCCTGGCTGAGATGTGAGATAAGAACTAGGAGGGGAGAGACAGGGAATTCCTTCGCTAGTATGACCTACCTAAGTTTATTTGGTATTTAATTGGTCGGTCAGAGTATATGGATAATATGTGACATGTTAATTAACCCTTGTTTTGTGGCAGTATTTGAAAATGGCATCAAAAAATGTTGGGATAAGCAATGAAGCACATGAGACTTTTGAGTCACCAACGATCAATATCCAGGATAATGTGCAATAGGAAGACAATAATCCTCAGGTAAACAATAACACCGATGAAATGATGAACGGTGGATGTTCAGAGGCTTTATGTAATTCATGCAACATCAAAGTGAGAGACTCACTGTTCATAATGCAGTGGAAATAATGGCAACCAGCGATGGTCGCCGCTAAGCGCTTCGAGGGAGGGACCACGAGTTTTTTGGAAAGCCGTAACCACTTAAAAGGCGAGCGTGGTTAAAGCAAATCACCAAGATATTTGATGTCTTGGGATGCTCAGAGCAAAAGGTTCCCTTTGCCACCTTTATGTTGCATGAAGAAGCGATTATTGGTGGGAATCTATAAAACATACCCGACTGGCCTTTCACTCAAGATGTCTTGGGAGAAGTTCCAAGAGCATTCAACGATAAGTACTTTCCGAAAATATTCGTCACATGAAGGAGGTGGAGTTTATCAAGTTGGAACAAAACAATATGACCGTGTGTCGCATGATGCGGCTAAGTTTGTCGAGTTATCCCGATTTGCATCCCATTTGGTCGATAATGAGGAGCGAATGACGCGAATGTTTCTAAGAGGTTTGAAACCCGATATAGGTCAATACCTCATTTCTCACAAACTTGTTTATATTCAGATGTTGTGAATATGACTCAGTTATTGGAGCGCGATAATGATTCTGTACAACCAAAAGGTAACGACCAACAACACGATAATAATCGTACCGGTGGCAACGACCATAGGAACAATGATAACCATTGTGGGGGAAATTATCACGCCAAGAATGGTAACCACTTCGGTGGTAATCATGACCAAGATAATAGAAGTGGAAATTTCAAGAAGAGAAGGTTCAACAATGATGGAAAGACAACAACACCAGCACCTATTAAGGAAGGAGAACGACCGCCGGTCGTATGCTTCAAATGCGGAGGGGAGGGACATATTAGTCCAAACTGCGTGATGCTGTCCAAAGCATGTTACAATTGTGGAAAAGAAGGTCACCTAGCCCGATTTTGTCGTGCACCAAATTCAAGTCCAGCTGGGATAGTGATGCCAAAGGGTGTCCCAGACAAGCCAAAGCCGGTAGTGTGAGACCCCAGATTTTATGAATAAAGATTTAATTTTCTCGAAATATTTTTTTTAAATATTATGGTGTGGATTTGATATAATGTTATAGTTGTGGGTTATATTTATAAATTTTGCAAAGTACATGAGTTGTTATATAATATTCGATTGGTGGGGAATATTATTTTGTTAGGGAATATCATGCACGTATTTGATCAATCATTGGTAGACCTGACAATGGAATTATTGTCGGATTGAGAAAATGACAAAAAATACTTTATGAAAATAACGGTGGAAGTTTTTACCGTTAACTGTTGAAACACCCTTGGTGTTAAAAGTACTGCGATACGCGTGGTTGCATAGTAGCACTGCGGTATTGATTATTGATGTTTACGTGAAGTCACTTAGTTATACTCAATTATTGCTACGATAATTCTTGCATCATATCTCTCATATTATTGATTCAATTATTGTCACAATATCATCTCGCATAATATTTATTATTATTAAATTAATAATTGAGACGACAAAGTTATTCATATTATTATTTGCAATATTACATGATGTAGAAATTACATCGAGGAGAGGTTTGGTCACCTAATTGCGGCGCTTGATAAGGAGAAATCCTTATCGGAAAGCCCCTCTTTCCTCGAGCGACTTGGTTGTTAAATATTATGAGTTATAATATTAATGATGAATAAGTTGTGTTGATTAAAGATGAAATTGATTGTTCCATTGCATTGGTATTATTAGTGTTAGTGGAAATTGATATTTATTTCGATGATAATTGATGTCTGGAGGTTATATTGTTCACTTTCGGGTTCTGAGCACTTTTAGTGGCTTTGGAGTACTATTCACGAGTTATTATTCACGGGGTACTATTGATTCACATTTTTATACTATTAGGGGTGGTGGTGCAAGATTGATAATACTTGTATGACTAAGTTAAAAATGGAGGTATAGTTGAAGGTACTATACTGTAATTAATTTTTTCACATGATTATACTATTTATTCACATGATTATACTATTTATTCACATGATTTACTATTAGGGGAGTTGGTGCAAGATTGATAATACTTGCAGGACTAAATTAAAAATGAAAAAAAAGTTGGAGGTATTGTAATGTAATTTTTCGAGCCCCAAAATGTGCAATTATCGAAACTATATTTTCCTATAAATAGAAGCTCATTCTTCCTTCATTTCTCACCAATTCACAAAAGCTTTAGAGCAATTATTATAGAGAAAATTATAGAGAAAGAAGAAGAGAAGTCTCTTCCTCACTATTCCAAATGATCGCTTTTTTCTAAGGTAGGGAGTATTATTTCTTTCTTTCGTCTTCATGAAGAGAACTTCAGTTATTCCATTCTTTGTTATTATGTTGGAATAACCTATCTATGCGAAGTACCGCATACTTGGTGAAATTCTTCAGTTATTCCATTCTTTATTATTACATTGGAATATCCTGTTTTTATGCGTTCTACGCGGACTGATTCGTTCCGCCTCTTTATTATTACATTGGAATATCAGTGCAAATGCGTTCTACGCTGAAGCGGGTTCCGTCTTTATTATTCTATTGGAATATCACATGCATGCATTTTACTGGCCGGACTGCTTCCGCCTTTATTATTCTGTTGAAATATCCTCGCTTTTTTATGCGTTTTCTGCTTTGGGACCTAATTCATTATTTATTATTACATTGGAATAACTTTTATGCATACGATCCTATCGCATGCACGGTGATTTCTTTTGTTATTCCATTCTTTATTATACTCGGTTGGTTAAAGTTAAACTTCTATACTCCATGAAATTAGTGGAATATCCTTGATATTTGCGCTTCATCCAGTATCTTTTCATGGAAATATTCTTCTAAGCATTCTTGAATTTTACTCTACAAAGCAGTATCATATTGACAATTTGGACGTTATTGGTTCATGGATAAATTAATTCTTGAACTTGTTTTATTCAATTCTTATATCATTGTCATCTTCCTCATGTTTATATTATGTTGAAAGTCATCTGTGGCCTATAGTGCATAGATGGACTTGGTATGATTATGACAAGGGATTATTCGATATAATCATGACCGTAATGTTACAAACGATGTGGAAAAAGTCCTCATTGGTCCGTAATGCAGTGATGGACAGTTTTTGGTATGATTATGGCTATGGATTCTCTTCGGCCAAGGGTGCAAAGATGAATTATTTTATGGCATGATTAGGACCGTTGATGAAAACACAATTATCTTTGGCCCGTAGTGCATGGATAATTGTGGTCGTGATACTAAAGAATATCCTTGGCCGTAGTGCAGTGGTGATTCGATGATGTGGATTATTTATTAAGCTGAGTCCCAGCAATAAAAGTGATGAAAAACCTTATAAATCATAAAAGATAGTAGATTTTATTCTCTACTTGACTCTTTTAATGGATTGCTTGTTCCGCTGCAGTTAAACTTGATGGTTGTTATATTATATCAGTTTAACACTGTTGAAGGCTAACGATAATATATTCTGCGTTATCTTAGTCATAATATTTCCTACTTGGCTAGTTGAGCTCACCCTTTTCTTTCACTGTTTTCTTCAGGAAATGAGAACGTAGCTGGGACGAGTCGGGGAACGGAGTGATGGACCAGATGATAGCATTAGTAGTCCTCACTATTCTGTGAAATAGTGTGATAATAAATGTAATGAGGACTCCATTGAGTTTGTATACTCTCTAGAGGACAATATTTGTATTCAAACTCACAACTTATGTTTTGTCGTATTGTACACGACAGTTGTATAATTAAGTTGTATTTGTATTCTGTACCATGTATCTGGCGACCCAAGATGGGTGATGTATACCTAATTTTGGGGGCGTCACAGATAGTTTAAGAGAGAGCATTTTTTTACGAGGAACCTGAATAAAATTATCACGGTTAAGTTAATCATAAACTCTTGCGAAGTCTATACCGTGTTAGATACCAGTTCTACGCACTCTTTTATTTCACCTAGTTGTGTTCTATGTTTGAATTTAACTCTGGAGAAGTTAGATTTTGATTTATCTGTTGAAACTCTGTTGGGAGAAACCTTCGTCTACAATTTATAAATCTTATTTAATTCAAATTGACACTTTCACGTTACCTATCGATCTAATCTCTTTGAAAATACTTGCCTATGATGCGATTTTAGGAATCGATTGGTTAACTACTCATCATGCTTTTCGTAAGGTTGTTAGCTTTCATACTCCTAACCAACCTGTTATGTGAATCCAAGCAACCAAACCACTAAAGGCAATCATTGTCATATCAAGCCATAAGTAAAGAGCCCCGGTCCTTTCGTTGTTGACTTCCTTGTGTGGAAATGCACCGAAGCCAGACTTTCTGTAGGCGACATCGTGAATGACGATGACAAGTTGATAGGTATCAATGTGATATATTATCCAAGTCTTGGATGAAGGTCACAGTTTTGAATGATATTTCTATTGTTAATAAATTTCCTGACGTATTCTTGTAGACTTCTTAGCCTACCCCTAGAGCGTGAAATCGAATTTTGTATTGACCCCGGTACAAAACCCATTTCTAAAATCCTCAAATATTCTCTTCACCCAAAACGAACGTATAATGTGCCAAAGACGTTGGCTCGAGCTGTTGAAGATTACGATCATATCATTCAATACCCTCGTGGAAAAGCGAACGTGGTAGCTGACGCGTTGAGTAGAAGATCCTATGCATTTACAAGTGCGAATATACGAACCCACGTGAAGATAACGAATATACGAGTAGAATTGACTTTAATCGATAAAGTTAAAGCCGCTCAAGCTACACACCCAGAGCAGATAAATGTGAAGAATTAAGAAGGTTCAAGAGGGCGTTATTCTAGAAGCAAGAATCGATGAAGAGAGGAAATCTCAACCCTCGATTTAATTGGACCATTTGAAATCCTCGATCGAGTAGGAACTGTGGCCTATAGACTCGTTTTACCACCAAGTATGTGGCGTGTTCATAACATTTTTCACGTATCGATGTTACGTAAATATGTCGACGACCCGAACCGCATTATTGAATTAAAACAAGACGAGATAGCAGAAGATTTAACGTATGAAGAGATACGTGTTAAAATCTTGGATAAGAAGGATCGTATTCAACACTCAAAGGTTATACCTCAAGAGTTAGAATCGAAATGAAGTCAAGGTATCCTCATCTCTTGACTAAGATACCAGTAATGTATGTAAATTTCGAGGCTAAATTTCATAAGGAGGGGAGATTGTGAGACCCCAAATTTTATGAATAAAGATTTAAATTTCTAAAAATATTTTTTTTAATATTATGGTGTGGATTTGATATAATGTTATAGTTGTGGGTAATATTTATAAATTTTGCAAAGTAAGCAAGTGATTATATAATATTCGATTGGTCGGGGAATATTCGTTTTAACAGGAAATATTGTACAACGACACAATCATTGGTGGACCCTATTAACGAAAGTATTGTCGTAGTTAAAACGACAAAATTATCTTTCTATAAAAATAACTATGGAGGTGTTACCGTTAAAAACTGCTTGAACTACCCGGTTGTAAAAATACGATGTACGCGTGGTTGCATAAGTAGCACTGCGGTATTGATTATTGATGCTTACGTGAGAAGTCACTCGGTTATACTCAATTATTGCTACGATAATTTAACGCATCATATCTCTCATATTATTGATTCAATTATTGTTACAGTATCATCTGCATAATATGTTATATTATTAAATCAATAATTGAGACGGCAAAGTTATTCATATTATTATTTGCAATATTTATAATGTATAGAAGTTTTGTCAAGGAGAGGTTTGGTCACCTAATTGCGTGCCAATAAGGAGAAATCCTTATCAAAAAGCCCCCTCTTTCTTGGGAACGACCTGATTGTTAAATATTATGAATTATAATATTAATGATGAATAAGTTCGTGTTGATTAAAGATGAATTTTATAGTTCCATTGTGTTGGAATTATTTGTGTTAGTAGAAATTGACATTTATTTCGATAATAATTGATGTCTGGAGGTTATATTGTTCAATTGGGTATTCAGGACACTTTTCGTGTCGGAGTACTATTCATGAGTTACTATTCACGAGTTACTATTCACGAGTTACTATTCATGAGTTACTATTCACGGGGTACTATTAACTCGTAAGATATATTTCTTTTCGGTCCAAATCATTTTTGGGTACAATATTATTCTATGAGGAGATGTGTTAATTTTTCAGACCGTTGGTTGAAGATATAATAGTAAATCAATATGGACCTCTGGTGGAAAGTTATAATAGTAAATCAATATGGACCGCTGGTGGAAAGTTATAATAGTAAATCAATATGGATCGCTGGTTTAAAGTTTTAATAGTAAATCAGTATGGACCGTTGCTTTAAGTTTTAATAGTAAACCAATATGGACCATCCGTTTAAAAGTAAAATAATCTGGACCGTTCATGAATTAGTTACTATTCAGTCTATTCTCCTATAATAGAAGCTCATTCCTTCATTATTTCTTACGAATTCACTTAAACTCTAGAGAGAGAAACTATAGAGAGAAAGAAAAGTATTCTCCTACTTCACTACTCCAATATCCGCTTTTTTTTTCTAAAGTGTGGATATTATTTGTTGTACTCGTAAGGGTATTCTTTCTTTCTTATTCATGAAGAAAACTTACATTATTCTATTCTTTATTATTCATTGAATAACTTTTGATACGCTGGATACCCAATACTTGGTGAAATTCTTCTGTTATTCCATTCTTATTGTTCTGTTGAATAACTTTGTTTTATCTGAAGTACCGCATATATGGTGAAGTTCTTCTAATATTCTCGTTCTTTATTATTCTATCTAATATCCTCGTCTGCATGCATTTACGGGGACCGGTTCCATTATTTATTATTACATTGGGAATAACTTTGTGCTTCTGCGCTCTATCGCACGCATAGTGAATCCTTCATTTATTCCATTCTTTATTATTCTCATTGGAATAACTTTGCTCTATATGGATTACCACATGCATGGTGAATGATCCTGTATTCATTCCTTATTAAGTTGTGGAAATGATCTGCGTCGTTGGATTACCGCATGGCGGGTGAAAATTCATTTGCAGTTTCATATATTATATTATACTCAGTTGGTTAAAGCTTTGGCTTCTATACTCCATGAAATTAGTGGAATATCCTTGATATTTGCGCTTCATCCAGTATCTTTTCATGAAAATATTCTTCTGAGCATTCTTGAATTTTACTGCACAAAGCAGTATCATGTTGACAATTTGGACGTTATTGAGTTCATGATAAATTAACTTATAAATCTTTAAAATTTATTCTTGAACCTGTTTTATTGAATTGTCATCATCCTCATGCTTATATTATGTTGAAAGTTATCTTTGGCTTACGTGCATAGATGGACTTGGTATGATTATGACCAGGGATTATTCGGTATAATCATGACCGTAAGGTGACGAATGATGTGGTAAAAGTCCTCATTGGCCTGTAGTTCATTGGTGGACAGTTGTTGGTATAATTATGACCAGGGATTATTCAGTATAGTCATGACCATTGATGATTACATGAATATCCTTGGTCGTGGAGAAGGGATGATTCGATTTTATTTATTAAGCCGAGTCTCAGCGATAAAAGTGATGAAAAACCTTTTAAATCATAGAAGATAATAGATTTTATTCTCTACTTGACTCTTCTAATGGATTACTTGTTCCACTGCAGTTAAACTTGATGTTTATTATATTTTATCAGTTTAACACCGTTGAAGGCTAATGATAATTTATTATGCATTATCTTAGTCATAATATTTCTTACTGGGCTAGTTGAGCTCACCCTTTCTTTCACTGTTCTCCTTCAGAAATGAGAACGTAGCTGGGACTAGTCGGGGAACAGAGTGATGGTCCTAGATGGTACATTAGTAGTCCTCACTATTCTATGAAATAGTGTAATAATAAATGTAATGAGGACTCCATTGAGTGTGGATATTGTCTAGATGACAATATTTGTATTAAAACTCATGACTTATGTTTTGTCATCGTATTTTACACGACTGTTGTATAATTAAGTTGTATTTGTATTCAGTACCTTGTATCTGGCGAGTCAAGATGGGTGATGTATACCTGTTTTGGGGGCGTCACAGAACACATAATAAAATAGAAGTATCAAAGGCCTCAATTAGTATTGAGCACAAGGGTTTGAAAAACCTGTTTTACAAAACATCATTGCTATATCTTGTTAAAATTGAACTTTTATACAAAAGTCTAACCCTTTGTTTATAGGTGCGAACGAGGCATATCACTACTTCCAAATAACTGCACATAGACCTACACATACATAAATAGTTAAAATTTTAAATCAGAAAGTGGCGGTAACCGTGTTATCACAAAAGTCGGGGGGTGCCTAACACTTTCCCTCCGCTTAATCAAGCCCTCGGACCCTAACGAATTTTAGTTTTGCAGACCAGTTAAATAGTGTCACATCACTAGGTCTTTGTGCAAACCTTTTCTCGGTTCAGTTGGTGCAACCATTTAAAATTACCAACTGACGACTCTTACAGTCAAATCGTCGACATATACATGTCAGACCTTTTCAAACTTATTTTTTTCAAACAAATCTGACCTAACATGAGAACACCAAAAGATAAGAACAGAAAAGGACAAATAAAAATCCCGACGTCGACTGGTGGCGACTCTGCTGGGGACACCAGTAAGAGGGCTTAAGCCGCTATTAAAGCTTTTCAAATCTTTTACCTGCTTGTATGTGGATGTAGCATTTACATTTGAATGAATGTGTACTAATGCTTTATTTACTGCACTTAGTGCTTCACACCATATCTGCCTGTGATATTAGTGCTTCGTACATGTCATCATTTCCATACGGCGAGACGCGATGTATGCGAATATAAGTTGTGTGGTCCCTCCATAAGAAGGCTATCCTGCTGGTGTTTGATTACTGGACTCTTTGGGAGACTAATTCCACAAGGCTCAGGAAAGGCAGCACCCAGATTCGCTCTAGTTGAAAGATCGAATTAACTTCCCATAAAGTAAATTACGATGATCTGGGGACCTTCATGCCAAAAAGCTACGAGAGTAGTCTAAGATAGGTCAGCCTCTGATAAACCAAACGCAGAGGGAAGTCTCTTCATACCTTCCCATTTCAATTACTTGTAATTTCATTTCCACTTCAATCTCAATGTAATGGAAAATATAATGGAATATGTGAACATGCATATCAAAACCTGTCATGCTATCCTGTCATTAAAATAGTTGACATCCATTTTGCAGGATAATACTCCTAAAAATAGACACATCACATATCATGTAACATTGCCACGTTTCCCCAGACTAATGTGACGCCCCCAAAATAGGTATACATCACCTATTCTGAGTTGTCAATACATGGTACGTAAACAACTACAACTTTATTATTACAACAAGAAACTGTGAGTTTGAATACAAATATTATCTTCTGACAATATCTATACTCAAATAAATCCTCATCACATTTATTGATACATTATTTTACAAAAATGGTGAGGACTACTAAACAATCCTTTCTAAAACCTTCATTCCATACCCCAGACTAACTCGCTATATTCTCGCCTCCCGAGAAAAATGGAACAAAAAGGAAAAGGGTGAGCTCAACTAGCTCAAGAAAGAATATTATGACTAAGATAATATACAACAAATTATCGTTAGTCTTCAACAGGAAAAATCTAATAGAATACAATAGACAACAAATTTTAAATCAATATTCGCAATGCTGAAATAATAATTCATTAGAAGAGTTAAGTAGAGGATGCAAACTACTATCTTCTATGTATGAATTTAAAAGTTCATCGCTCATCTTTTATCCCTCGTAACATCAATCAATATACATCTGAATCAAATATTCATCTTTGCACTAAAAAGCCAAAGATATTCATCACCGGGTCATGTTCATTTAAACACTGCTCATCTTTGCACTACGGGCCAAAGATATTCTTCAGAAATCATTCATCTTTGCACTACAGCCAAAAGATATTCTTAAGAAATCATTCATCTTTTGCACTACAGCCAAAGATATTCCATAATATCATCATTTAAGACCGAGGATGATGAAAATATTTTTTTAAAAGAAACGAATCCAAAGGAAACAAAATGACAAGGATTAAGGATTAAGGATTCGTACTTGGTTTTATCCACGTCCAAAAATACCTCAAAAATAATCATAGTGGTGTAAAATTCAAGAATGATCAAAACATGGATACAATCGAGTTAGTATCCGAATAGATGTTTTGATGAAAAGAAAAAATTTTATTTTTCTATGAATAAGACCAGATATCGTGAATAGTCGTCAGATACGTGAATAAAATTAGATATCGTGAATAGTAACTCCGACACCAAAAGATAGAAATTCCACAAAAACATCTTCACGCTTCATGAATAGTACTCGTGAATAAGTAACTCGTGAATAAGAAACTCATGAATAAGAACTCATGAATAGTAACTCGTGAATAAGAACTCATGAATAAGTAACCCATGAATAGTAATCCCGACATGAAAAAGTTCCAAATTTGATAAAAACTTCAGATCAATATTTCAAAGATAATGATATTGAAGAAATAATATCATTACTGAAAAAAAAATATCCCTTACCTCGAAAGATCAAGACTTCTAGCTAGAATAATTTGTATAAGTCTCAAGGAACTTGCACCGCCTAGCAATACTCAAAGTATACTCAAAATACTCATAAGAATACGCCGATAATATAGAGAGAAAACTTCAGCTTTTGGTGTGATTTTCAATTCTAACCTAAGACCCTATTTATAGAAAATGCTAACACCAAAGCGTAAAATTTAATAAAATAATAATATTTCTTAAAAATATTCAAGCCCACCTTAGAAATCTGATTTCAGATCATTTATAACACATGTGAGCCACTCAATTACAACAAAAACGTTTTTCTTACAAAAAATATTTTAAACTCCCAAAAATCAATTATTTTGAGACTTCTAACTTCAATAATTCATAATAAATAGCCCTTTCATCAGAAAATTCGAATCTTGCGAGTTTTTTATAGGAATTTCAATTCTCTACAACTTTGCGAAGAAAGTTTTTCCAAATTCCAAATAGAAATTGACCAAATCCACAAACCAAGCGATTTTACAAAGCTATAATCAAATTTCAAATAATAAATGGGGTCCACCGACATGTTTAACATGTTTTAAACATTTATTGCAACAAAAATACTCTTCCTCCTCGTATACTCATATATCCCACATTCATTGTAAAAATATCACCGTTAATATATTATTAAAATAATATATTTAAATGAATTATTTTATTAGAAAAAGATAAAATATTAATTTTCAACAATTGTCATTTTAAAAATTTTCTCCATCTATATCCACATAAAATCAATATTTTCCTCATCATATAAATCAATAATTAATTATTCACGAATAATATTACGTAATCACAATATCGACAACCAGCAGCTTCTCAGAAAGAGGGGCTTTTCCAATAAGAATTTCTTCTTATCTACGCCAATTTAGGTGACCAAACCTCTCCTTAGATGTAACTTTCTAGACATTGCCAATAATGTTATCTAATAATATTATTCAGATAATATGAATTATTGCTTCGATAATGAAAAATACTGTAATGACAATATCAAAACAACAAAGAATATAAAATATCAACGCAAAGAATTATTAACTCAATAAAATACTCGAATAGTAATTATCGTAACCATTATTGAGTAGTGCCTTTTTAAGAATCAATCAATAATTGGTGCAATACCGCAGTGCTACCTTGCTCAACAATGCGATTAGTGTGTTTTTAACCAACGGGTATTCCAACAAGATAATCTGTAACAACTACGCCGCTATTTAAAAACAACTTATATTTGTCGCTTTCTTCATCCAATAGCTTTTCACATGGGCTCCACACATGGTCACTACTGTGGTATTTAATATTTCCCAATTTCAAGCATTTAATATTCCACGACCAAACGAATATTCCCTAACGATAATGAATATTTTATAACCACTTGCTTATTTTGAAATATTTATGTATTTAACCCTTAACTATCCACATTAATCAAATCAACCCTTACTATTTCAAAATAATAAATAAAGGAAATTCCTTTTATTTAAAAATTTCTTGGTCTTACAACCTCCCTCCTTATGAAATTTCGTCCCTCGAAATCGACGTGACGCACTCGGTGTTTTCAAAAGGTGAGGATACCTCGCTTTCATTTCCGCTTTCAATTTCCTGTGTCATTTCTCTATAGCATGATTCCTCCACAAAACTTTAACTTGTGGTATGACCTTCATACAGTAGGACATGCTCCTTCCTATCCAAGATCTTGACAGTGTACCTCCTCATACGTTAAGTCTTCTGGCTATCTCGTCTTGGTTCTAACTCAATAACGTGGTTCGGTCTTTCACATATTTACTTAAGTATGAGTATATGTGAAACACATTATGAATCTGAGACATACTCGAGGTAACGCAATTCTATAGGCTACATTTCCTACTCGGCCAAGAATTTGAAATGGACCAATAAATCGTGGATCGAGCTTTCCTCTCTTCCCAAATCTTGTAACTCCTTCCATGGAGCAACTCGCAACAATACATGATCCCCACACACTAAATTCCACGTCCCTTTCGATGAAGATCCGCATAACTCTTTTGGTCGTCGATCTTGGCCGCTTGTATATGTTGTTGAATCATTTGGATCTTTTCTAGTAGTCATAATGCATTAACTCGGGTCCCAACAATGTTGATTCACCCACCTCATCCCAACATATTGGAGAGCGACACTTTCATTCCATATAATGCTTCAAATGGAGCTACGCCTATACTTGCCTCGATAACTCATTGTTGTAGGAGAATTCCACCAATGGTAAATACTTATCCCAACTACCCTTGAAGTCTAGGACACGAGTCTTAATAGATCTTCAAGAGTTTGAATAGTCCTCTCTCGATTGTCCGTCTGCTTTGGGGATGGTATGCCGAACTAAATCGCAAATTGCGCCCATAGCTTTTTGCAAGCTAACCCAAAATCTTGAAGTGAATCTTGGGTCACGATCCAAAACAATGGATACTTGCATGCCATGCAACCTCACAATCTCATTCACGTGCACATACTAGCAAGACGCTCAAGGAATAAGTCTCCGTGATCGGCAAGAAATGAGCAGACTTGGTTAATCTATCAACAATAACCCAAATAGCATTGATGCCTTGAGAAACCGTAGGGAAGACCCGTGAATGAAATCCATGGTAATGTGTTCCCACTTCCATTCCTAATCTCAAGTGGTTGCAACGGACCCTTAGGTACTAGATGCTCGCCTTTACACGCTGACAAGCTAAACACATCGAGATAAACTTTGCAATCTCTCTCTTCATATTGTTCCACCAAAATGTATGTCAAGATCACGATACATTTTAGTACTTCCAGGATGGATTGCAAATGGTGTATTGTGTGCCTCCATCATAATCTTGTACTTCAAATCGTAGTCGTTAGAACACAAAATCTAGAGTGGACTCAAGTATTCCTTCTTCATCAATTCTCGCTTAGAATAGCTCCTTCTTGTACTTTCTTCTTCATACGCATCGCCTCCGGCCCATGGCTTGAGCAACCTTAACTTTTTCTATTAAAGTTGGCTCTATCGTATACTGACATCATCGCACTCGCTCCTCAATATGATCTTCTACTCAATGCGTCGCCTACCACGCTCGCTTTTTACCGTGATGGTATCAATATAGTGTGGTCGTAGTCTTTCAATAGCTCGAGCCAACGTCACCAAGATGTTGAGTTCTTTTTGAGTGAAGAAATATTTAAGGCTTTTATGGTCCTAATATATCTCCACTTTCTCCCCATATAGATAGTGCCTCCATATTTTTAGCGCTTAAAACGATCACGCCGCTAACTCTAGATCATGAGTAGGATAATTCCTCTCATACTCTTTTAAGTTATCGCGAGGCATAGGCTATGACTTTCCCACGCTGCATGAGAACATATCCTAACCCTTTGCACAAGCATCATCAGAGATAACAAATCCATCCGAACCAGATGGTATTGTTAACAAAAGTCTTAAATAAGTCTCCTCTTAAGCTCTTGGAAACTTTTCTCGCATTCTTCACTCCAAACGAATTTTGTATCCTTCCGAGTTAGTCGAGTTAATGGAGTAGCGATTCTAGAAAACCCTTCCACGAATCTCCGATAATAACCAAATAAGCCCAAAAAAGCTACGTGATTTCATCACCGACTTTGGTTGCTCCCAACAATGTATTGCTTCAATCTTCACCGATCAACAGATACTCTATGTTTCGACACCACGCGCCCAAGGAATGCTACTTCCAAGCCGTAACTCGCATTTCTTCAATTTGGCATATAGTCTGCTTTTCACGGGCCTTTGAGTACCAAATTTCAATGGTGCTTATGATCTTCACGGCTTTTGGAATATATGAGGATGTCATCAATAAAGACAACAACGAATTGATCCAAATATTCCTTGAATACTTGGTTCATCATATCCATGAAAGCCACATGAGCATTAGTTAGTCCGAAAGACATGACTAAGAATTCATAATGCCCATACCGAAGTTCTCAAGGCGCCTTTGAATATCCTCGCCTAATCTTCACCGATGATATCCGAATCGAAGATCGATTTTTGAAAAGAATTGTGCCTTGCAAATCGGTCAAACAAGTCATCAATACGAGGTAGAGGATACCTATTCTTGATGGTGACATGGTTCAATTCCCGATAGTCAATACAAAAGTCGCATACTCCCGCTTTTCTTCTTTACGAATAAAACAGAGCACCCCAAGGAGATGTACTAGACGAATGAAACCGATGTCCAACAATTCCTCGTAGTTGGACCTTTAACTCCTGAAGTTCAATAGGAGCCATTCGATATGGGGTTTTAGAAATGGGCTTTGTACTGTGTTCAAGATCAATAAAGAATTCAACTTCACGCTCGGGGGTAGATCGGAAGTTCTTCGAAATACGTCGTGAAAGTCAATAACAACAGAATATTATTCAAATTTGACGTGTCTTTATTCAAATCCATAATATGGGCTAAGAAAGCTTGACATCCGCTTTTCAATAAACGAATAGCTTTATGATTAGATATGATGATGATTGATTTTAATGGTTTAGTTGCTTGAATTGCATAACAAAGTTGGTTAGGAATATGAAAACTAACAACCTTACGAAAACAATCAATTTTGGCATGATGAGTAGTTAACCAATCAATCCCTAAAATCACATCAAAAGCAAGTATCTTTAAAGAGATAAGGTCAATGTGTAAGGTAATGGTGCCAACTTGAATCAAACAAGATTTATAAACAATGGATGTGATGAAAGTTTCTCCTAACGGAGTTTCCACAGATAGGTCAAAGTCTAATTTCTCCCGAGTCAAGTTTAAACGCTGAGCACATGCAGGGAGAGATAAATGAATGGGTAGCACCCAGATCGAGTAAGGTATAAACTTTGCAAGAATTTATAAATAGCTTACCCGTGATCACCTCGTTTGGGTTCCTCGATTATGACCAAATACAACAAACGCTCTTCCCTAATCGCTGACTTTGACTTTTCGGGGAGATCTTTTGAGTCACCGTCCCCATTAACTAGGTTTCGCCATCGTATAATCTCGAGCGATATGTCCTTCCTTTCCATAATTATAGCATACCTTGAATCATTGTGGGCGCTTTGACCGATATGTCCTCTTTTTTTCGCATTTGTAGCATATGACCGGTGGTCGTTCTCCTCCCTTAGAACCGATTCTTTCACGAAGACTGCTGCCTTCATATGGTCGTTGTTAAATCTCCTCTTTTAAAATCTCCTCCCACTCGCTTCTTCTATTTTCACGGCCATGATTACCACCGTAGTGGTTACCATTTTGTCCGCTCTATTTCTTTCTCCACAGCTATCATTATTCTCGCTGATCGCTATCTCTCGATACGATCCTCGTTGTGGTCCTCAACCGACCGCATTCGTTATCTCGCCTCTAATAATTGAGCCCTGCTTACAACATCCTAATAGAGAGAAAGTTTATGAGAAATGAGATATCGACGTATGCCGGTTTCAAACCTCTAAGAAACATCCGCGTCATACGCTCCTCATTCTCCACCAAATGAGGTGCAAACTCGATAACTCGCAAACTTTGCCTCGTCTCGAGAGACACCGCCATGTTGTTTTGTTCCAACTCGATGAACTCCACTTCCTTCATACGACGAACACTTTCGTGAAAGTATTTGTCATTAAATAGCTTCAAACGCCTCCCAAGACATGCCGAAAGTACCGGATGGGTACGCTTCACGCACTCCCACCAAGAGTCCGCTTCACCACTTTTAATATAAAGGTGGCGAATGGAACCTTCTCATTACTCTGTGCATCCCAAGACATCGAATATCTTGGTAATTTGTTTGACCTATGTTTCCGCCATGATCGGATCTCGCTTTCCTTAAATTCGTGGTCCCAACTCTTTGAACTGCTTGTCGTGACAACCCGTGAATTGCTATCATTTCTCCTCAGATTTTGAACACGAAGTTTCCTCGTCTCGATTTTTGCATGAACCGCAAAAACTTCTAAACATCCCCTCGCTCATCATCTCGCTTCAATGGTGTTCTTCACAGGAGGAACATTGCCACTGTTGCACGCTTTTCCTCATTGGTGAGTACAGCATCTCCACTGGTCTCATTTCCATTGTTAATATTCTCAATCGACATTCTCAAATATCGTCATAAAACAAGGGTTAATTAAGGAAATCAATATATCACATAATATCCCTATATACTGACCAACTAACAAATAAGCTTAGGTAGGACACACTAGCGAAGGATTTACTCGCCTCTCCCCTCCTAGTTCTATTCCCCGATCTCCGCCAGAGATCATATCCCTAAGCTCTGATACCAACTGTGACGCCCCCAAAATAGGTATACATCACCTATTCTGAGTTGTCAATACATGGTATGTAAACAACTACAACTTTATTATTACAACAAGAAAAGCTGTGAGTTTGAATACAAATATTATCTTCTGATAATATCTATACTCAAATAAATCCTCATCACCTTTATTGATACATTATTTTACAAAATGGTGAGGACTACTAAGCAATCCTTTCTAAAACATTCATTCCATACCCGACTATTGCACTCGCTATATTCTCGCCTCCCGAGAAAAATGGAACAAAAAGGAAAAGGGTGAGCTCAACTAGCTCAAGAAGAATATTATGACTAAGATAATATACAACAAATTATCGTTAGTCTTCAACAGGGAAAAATCTAATAGAATACAATAGACAACAAATTTTAAATCAATACTCATGAAATAAATAATAATTCATTAGAAGAGTTAAGTAGAGAATGCAAACTACTATCTTCTATGTATGAATTTAAAAGTTCATCGCCTATCTTTTATCCCCGTAACATCAATCAATATACATCCGAATCAAATATTCATCTTTGCACTACAAGCCAAAGATATTCATCGCTTAGTCATGTTCATTTAAACACTGCTCATCATTGCACTATAGCCAAAGATATTCTTCAGAATCATCATTCATCTTTGCACTACGTGCCAAAGATATTCTTAAGAAATCATTCATCTTTGCACTACAAAAGCCAAAGATATTCCATAATATCATCATTTAAGACCGAGGATGATGAAAAATATTTTTAAAGAAACGAATCCAAAGTGAAACAAAATGACAAGGATTAAGGATTAAGGATTCGTACTTGGTTTTATCCACGTCCAAAAATACCTCAAAAAATAATCATAGTGGTGTAAAATTCAAGAATGATCAAAACATGGATACAATCGAGCTAGTATCCGTAATAGATATTTTGGACAAAAAGAAGAAATTTTATTTTTCTATGAATAGTGTCAGATACGTGAATAGTCAGAGATATCGTGAATAAAGGCCGAGACGTGAATAGTAACTCCGACCAAAAGATAGAAATTCCACAAAAACATCTTCACGCTTATTAATAGTACTCGTGAATAGAACTCGTGAATAAGAACTCATGAATAGTAACTCGTGAATAAGTAACTCATGAATAAGAACCCATGAATAGTAACCCCAGACATGAAAAAGTTCCAAATTTGATAAAAACTTCAGATCAATATTTCAAAGATAATGATATTGAAGAAATAATATCATTACAAAAAAATAATATCCCTTACCTCGAAAGATTAGTACTTCTAATGGAATACTGGGTATAGTCTCAAGGAACTTGCACCGCCTAACAATACTCAAAAGTATACTCACAAGAATACGCTCAATATATCGAGAGAAAATAGAGAAAACTTCAGCCTACGGTGTTTTTCATTCTAACCTAAGCACCTATTTATAGAAAATGCTTAGAACACCAAAGCGTAAAATTGAATATAATATTAATATATTTTTCACATTTTCTTTAGCCCACCTTAGACAACTGATCTCAGCCCATTTGAATCACATGTGAGGCCAACTTAGTCGCAAAAAACGTTTTTCTCAAAATAATTAACTAAAACTCCCAAAAATTAATTATTTTAAACTTCTAACTTCAATAATTTATAATAAATAGCCCTTTCATCAGAAAAAAATTCAATCTCGCAAGTTTTTATAGGAAATTCAATTCTCTACAACTTTGCAGAAGAAAGTTTTTCTAAATTCCAAATAGAAATCGACCAAATCCACAAACGGGTGATTTTACAAGCTATAATCAAATTTCTAATAATAATTGTGTCCACCAACACACAAAAACATGTGTTAAACATTTAATTCCACAAAAATACTCTTCCTCCTCATATACTCATATATCCCACATTCATTGTAAAATATCACCATTAATATATTATTAAAATAATATATTTAAATGAATTATTTTATCGTAAAAAGATAAAATATTAATTTTCAACAATTGTCATTTTAAAAATTTTCTCCATCTATATCCACATAAAATCAATATTTTCCTCATCATATAAATCAATAATTAATTATTCACAAATAATATTACGTAATCACAATATCGACAACCAGTGCGCCCCCTGGAAAGAGGGGCTTTCCAATAAGAATTTCTTCTTCATGGCAAGCAATTAGATGACCAAACCACTCCTTAGATGTAACTTTCTAGACATTGCCAATAATGTTATCTAATAATATTATTCGGATAATATGAATTATTGCTTCGATAATAAAAATACCGTGTGTAATGACAATTATCAAAACAACAAAGAATATAAAATATCAACGCAAAGAATTATTAACTCAATAAAATAATCGAATAAAGAATTATCAGAACCATTATCGAGTAGTGCCTTCTTCACGTAAGAATCAATAATTGGTGCAATACTGTGTGTCTTCTTGTTCAACAACGCCAGACATTAGTGTGTTTTAACCACCGGGTATTCCAACAAGATAATTCAGAATAACTACGCCGTTATTTAAAAACAACTTATATTTGTCGCTTTCTTCATCCAATCGCTTTCCGCTTATGGGGCCCACACATGATCAAGGCTGGCGCATTTAATATTCTCCGACAAGCATTTAATATTCCACGACCAAACGAATATTCCCCGATTTATAATGAATATTTTATAACCACTTGCTTATTTTGAAATATTTGCGTATTTAACCCTTAACTATCCACATTAATCAAATCAACCCTTACTATTTCAAAATAATAAATAAAGGAAATTCCTTTTTATTTAAAAATTTCGGGGTCTTACAGCCTATAGACTCGCATTACCTCTAAGCATGTCTCATTTTCATAATCTTTTTCACATATCTATCAGCACACCCCCAAATCCAAAGTTCCTTCAAACCTCATATTCTATCATACCACGATACTACTATCGTCAAACTATTTATATTTTCATTAATAACTTAATGAATAAAACTTTACTTATTACAATTTAGAATATAAATTCATTCCATTTCCAGGATCTGCACAATGACCCCATTAAAATATCAAAACCTGTCATGCTATCCTGTCATTAAAACAGCTGACATCCATTTTGCAGGATAATACTCCTAAAAATAGACACATCACATATCATGTAACATTGCCACGTTTCCCCAGACTAATGTGACGCCCCCAAAATAGGTATACATCACCTATTCTGAGTTGTCAATACATGGTACAGAAACAACTACAACTTTATTATTACAACAGTAAAACTGTGAGTTTGAATACAAATATTATCTTCTAGACAATATCTATACTCAAATAAATCCTCATCACATTTATTGATACATTATTTTACAAAAATGGTGAGGACTACTAAACAATCCTTTCTAAAACCTTCATTCTATACCCCGACTAAATCACTCGCTATATTCTCGCCTCCCCGAGAAAAAAATGGAACAAAAAGGAAAAGGGTGAGCTCAACTAGCTCAAGAAGAATATTATGACTAAGATAATATACAACAAATTATCGTTAGTCTTCAACAGGAAAAATCTAATAGAATACAATAGACAACAAATTTTAAATCAATATTCGCAATGAAATAATAATTCATTAGAAGAGTTAAGTAGAGGATGCAAACTACTATCTTCTATGTATGAATTTAAAAGTTCATCGCTCATCTTTTATCCTCGTAACATCAATCAATATACATCTCGAATCAAATATTCATCTTTTACTTTACATGTGCCAAAGATATTCATCACTTAATCATGTTCATTTAAACACTGCTTCATCTTTGCACTACGCGCAAAAGATATTCTTCGAAATCATTCATCTTTGCACTACAGCCAAAGATATTCTTAAGAAATCATTCATCTTTGCACTACAAAGCCAAAGATATTCCATAATATCATCATTTAAGACCGAGGATGATGAAAATATTTTTTAAAGAAACGAATCCAAAGAAACAAAATGACAAGGATTAAGGATTAAGGATTCGTATTTGGTTTTATCCACGCCCAAAAATACCTCAAAAATAATCATAGTGGTGTAAAATTCAAGAATGATCAAAACATGGATACAATCGAGTTAGTATCCGTAATAGATGTTTTGGACGAAAAGAAGAAATTTTATTTTTCTATGAATAATACCAGTATAATGTGAATAGTGTCAGATACGTGAATAAAGTCGATATCGTGAATAGTAACTCCGACACCAAAAGATAGAAATTCCACAAAAACATCTTCACGCTTCATGAATAGTACTCGTGAATAAGAACTCGTGAATAAGAACTCATGAATAAGAACTCATGAATAGTAACTCGTGAATAGTAACTCATGAATAGTAACCCATGAATAGTAACCCCGATATGAAAAAAGTTCCAAATTTGATAAAACTTCAGATCAACATTTCAAAGATAATGATATTGAAGAAATAATATCATTACAAAAAAAAATAATATCCCTTACCTCGAAAGATCAGTAGTTCTAGCTAGAATACCGAGTATAGTGCTGAAGGGAACTTGCACCGTCTAGCAATACTCAAAGTATACTCAAAATACTCACAAGAATACGCCGATAATATAGAGAGAAAACTTCAGCTTCGTGTGTGTGATTTTCAATTCTAACCCAAGACCCTATTTATAGAAAAAACGCTTAGAACACCAAAGCGTAAAAAATTAATAAAATAATAATATTTCTTAAAAATATTCAAGCCCACCTTAGAAATCTGATTTCAGATCATTTATAACACATGTGAGCCACTCAATTACAACAAAAAATGTTTTTCTTACAAAAAATATTTTAAACTCCCAAAAATCAATTATTTCGGAGCTTCGAACTTCAATAATTCATAATAAATAGCCCTTTCATCAGAAAATTCGAATCTTGCGAGTTTTTATAGGAATTTCAATTCTCTACAACTTTACGTAAGAAAGTTTTTCCAAATTCCAAATAGAAATTGACCAAATCCACAAACCAAGCGATTTTACAAAGCTATAATCAAATTTCTACCAATAAATGGGGTCCACCGACATCTTTAACATGTTTTAAACATTTATTGCAACAAAAATACTCTTCCTCCTCAGATACTCATATATCCCACATTCGTTGTAAAATATCACCGTTAATATATTATTAAAATAATATATTTAAACGAAATTATTTTATCGTAAAAGATAAAATATTAATTTTCAACAATTGTCATTTTAAAAATTTTCTCCATCTATATCCACATAAAATCAATATTTTCCTCATCATATAAATCAATAATTAATTATTCACAAATAATATTACGTAATCACAATATTGACAACCGTGCGCTTCCTGAGAAAGAGGGGCTTTCCAATAAGAATTTCTTCTTACTAAATGCCGCAATTAATTAGGTGACCAAACCTCTCCTTGTATGTAACTTTGTAGACATTGCCAATAATGTTATCTAATAATATTATTCAGATAATATGAATTATTGCTTCGATAATGAAAAATAATGTGTAAATGACAATTATCAAAACAACAACAATATAAAATATCAACGCAACAATTATTAACTCAATAAAATACTCGAATAAGAATTACTATAACCATTATCGAGTAGTGCCTTCTTACGTAAGAATCAATAATTGGTGCAATACCGTGGTGCTATCGCTCAACAACGCCATATTAGTGTGTTTTAACCACCGGGTATTCCAACAAGATAATCTGGAATAACTATGCCGTTATTTAAAAACAACTTATATTTGTCGTTTTCTTCATCCAATCGCTTTTCACATGGGGCTCACACACATGGTCAAGGCTACCGTCAGCATTTAATATTCCCCGACAAGCATTTAATATTCCACGACCAAACGAATATTCCCCGACGATAATGAATATTTTATAACCACTTGCTTATTTTGAAATATTTGCGTATTTAACCCTTAACTATCCACATTAATCAAATCAACCCTTACTATTTCAAAATAATAAATAAAGGAAATTCCTTTTTATTTAAAAATTTCGGGGTCTTACACTAAACTACATAAGTCTTTTTTATAGGGAAACGATTGGTCCCGTTACCCATTCAAAGTCCCAAAAAGGCATTAAGCCTACAACCAAACATGGCTACATCTGGCCAGCCTAATCCTACTTCTTTCTCTCGCGAGGAGTTCAAAGGATTAAGCAATCAAATAACAGAGTTGGCTATTCTGCTTAAAGAATTATATAAGTTAAATCAGGGTCCATAAATACCCATCCATACAAAACCCTTTGCACTTAGAGGAATGCAGGGTCCAGACAGAGAAGTTCCAGCACCTGAGTCTCGGACTGATAAGACCAACAAAACCCCTGAAATCACCCATCTTAAAGAAGATCAAGACACCAGTGATATTCGAAAGAAGGTTCTACAAATGGAAGAGACCATTTGGTCCATCGAAGGGATTGGAACATGCGAGAGTGATTCATATTCAGACCTTTGCATCTTCCCCGGGATTCGATATCCAAAAAAATTCAAGACTCCCGATTTTGAGAAATATGATGGATTGGGAGATCCTTATACCCACTTAAAAGTGTTCATTGGAGAGCTTGGATCCTATGCCGAGAATGAAAAGCTCGAATGCAATATTTCGTAAAAAGTCCACCGGAGAAGCTTGTAGTATGGTACACCAGATTGGATAACTCCAAAATTCACAGCTGGGAGGAGTTAGTCAATGCTTTCCTTAGTCAATACATCTTTCAAACTCAGATGGCTCCAGACCGGTATCAAATTACCAATGTGACTCCCCCAAAATAGGTATACATCACCCATCTTGAGTCGTCAGATACAAGGTACTGAATACAAATATAACTTAATTATACAACAGTCGTGTAAAATACGACAAAACATAGGCTGTGAGTTTTAATACAAATATTGTCATCTAGACAATATCCACACTCAATGGAGTCCTCATTATATTTATTATTACACTATTTCACAGAATAGTGAGGACTACTAATGCACCATCTAGGATCATCACTCTATTCCCCGACTAGTCCCAGCTACGTTCTCATTTCATGAAGAGAACAGTGAAAGAAAGGGTCAGCTCAACTAGCCCAGTAAGAAATATTATGACTAAGATAATGCATAATAAATTGTCATTAGCCTTCAATGGTGTTAAACTGATAGAATATAATAGACAACAAGTTTAACTGCAGCGGATCAAGCAATCCATTAGAAGAGTCAAGTAAGGTATAAAATCTATTATCTTCTATGATTTAAAAAGTTTTTTTTATCAACTTTATCGCTGAGACTCAGCTTAATAAATAAAATAGAATTATCCCTGCTCCACGGCCAAGGATATTCATGTAATCATCAATGGTCATGACTATACCGAATAATCCTTGGTAATAATCATACCAACAACTGTCCACCAATGAACTACAGGCTAATGAGGACTTTTACCACATCATTTGTCACATTACGGTCATGATTATACCGAATAATCCTTGGTCATAATCATACCAAGTCCATCTATGCAGGTAAGCCAAAGATGACTTTCAACATAATATAAGCATGAGGATGATGACAATTCAATAAAACAAGTTCAAGAATAAATTTTAAAGATTTATAAGTTAATTTATCCTGAACTCAATAACGTCAAAATTGTCAACATGATACTGCTTTGTGCAGTAAAATTCAAGAATGCTCAGAAGAATATTTCCATGAAAGATACTGGATGAAGCGCAAATATCAAGGATATTCCACTAATTTCATGGAGTATAGAAGCCAAAGCTTTAACCAACTGAGTATAATATAATATATGAAACTGAAATGGATTTTCGCCCGCCATGCGGTAATCCACGTATACAGATCATTTCCACAATTTAATAAGGAGTGAATATAAAGGATAATTCACCATGCACGTGGTAATCCACATAGACAGGTTATTCTAACAGAATAATAAAGAATGGAATAACTGAAGGATTCACCATGCGTGCGATAGACTGAACATACATGATATTCTGACAGAATAATAAATAATGGAACTGTGTCCGGCGTGAAACGCATGCATTACGATATTCGATGTAATAATAAAGAATGGAACTAGGTCCCACCAGAACGCATTGCATGCAGATATTCCGGCGAGAATAATAAAGAACGGAATATTAGAAGAATTTCACCATGCATGCGGATTGCGATAAACAAAGTTATTCAACGAGTAATAAGAATGGAATAACAACAATTTCACCATGTATGCGGTATTTGGATGACAAAGTTATTCCAACATAATAATAAAGAATGGAATAACGTAAGAATTTCACCATGTATAAGATTGCTTGATAAACAAAGTTATTCCAACATAATAATAAAGAATGGAATAACAGAAGAATTTCACCAAGTATAGGTATCCTCACAGTATCTGAGTTATTCCAACGTAATAATAAAGAATGGAATAATGTGTTTCTCTTCATGAATAAGAAAGAAAGAATACCCCTTATGAGTACAACAAATAATATCCCTACCTTAGAAAAAAAAACTGGATATTGGAGTAGTGAAGTAGCAGAATACTTTTCTTCTTTCTATTTATAGTTTCTCTCTCTAGAGTTTCAGTGAATTCGTAAGAAATAATGAAGGAATGAGCTTCTATTATAGGAGAATGGACTGAATAGTAACTAATTCATGAACGGTCCAAATTGATTTACTTTTAAATGGACGGTCCATATTGGTTTACTATTAAAACTTAAAGCAACGGTCCATACTGATTTACTATTAAAACTTTAAACCAGCGATCCATATTGATTTACTATTATAACTTTTCACCAGCGGTCCATATTGATTTACTATTATATCTTCAACTAACGGTCTGAAAAATTAGCACATCTCCTTATGGAATAATATTGTACCCAAAAATGATTTGGACCGAAAAGAAATATATCCTACGAGTGAATAGTACCCCGTGAATAGTAATTCGTGAATAGTAACTCATAAATAGTAACTCATGAATAGTAACTCATGAATAGTAACCCGTGAATAGTACTCCGACACGAAAAGTGCTCCAAATACCCGATTGAACAATATAACCTCTAGACATCAATTATTATCGAAACAAAAGTCAATTTCCACTAACACAAATAATTTTAACACAATGGAACTATAAAATTCATCTTTAATCAACACGAACTTATTCATCATTAATATTATAATTCACAATATTTAACAACCAGGTCGTTCCTAGGAAAGAGGGGGCTTTCCGATAAGGATTTCTCCTTATTGGCGCGAAATTAGGTGACCAAACCTCTCCTTGACAGAACTTCTAGACATTGTCAATATTGCAAATAATAATATGAATAACTTTGCCGTCTCAATTATTGATTTAATAATATAACATATTATACAGATGATACTGGAACAGTAATTGAATCAATAATATGAGAGATATGATCCAACAATTACTGTAGCAATAATTGAGTATAACTGAGTGTCTTCTCACATAAGCATCAATAATCAATACCGTGTGCTACTATACAACCACATGTATTACTGTACTTTTACTACCGGGTAGTTCAAAAGTTTTAACGGTAACACCTTCGCCGTTATTTTATAGAAAGATAATTTTGTCATTTTTTAACTACGACAATACTTCCGTTGTGGGATCCACCAATGATTGTGCCGTTGTACAATATTCCCTGTTAAAATGAATATTCCCGAACCAATCGAATATTATATAACCACTTGCTTACTTTGCAAAATTTATAAATACTATCAACAACTATAACATTATATCAAATCCACACCATAATATTTAAAAAATTATCTTGAGAAAATTAAATATTTATTCATAAAATCTGTGGTCTCACAACCAAGGTTAAGAAACAAGTCAATGAGTCATTCAGAGAGTATTCCCAAAGATGGAGGCGTCTGATTGCTCAAGTTATCCCATCCATGACAGAGTCTGAAATGGTGATGACCTTCATAGATATTCAAGAAGCTCCATTTTATGAGAGGGACCTTGCTGGAATAGGAAAACCATTCTCAAAAATGATTAAGCACGAAGAAATGGCTAAAATGGGATTGAAATTAGGGAAGATTAAAGACCTCGTCGCTTTAAAAGCCGTAGCTGAGCATATCTTATCTGGAAGTTATGGGAACAACCCCCAGAGGGTCCATAAAAAGAAAGAAGAAGATGTTTCCTTGATACTGCAAGGACAAAAAGGTAATCAAAATTTTCCTATTCAGAGTAGAAACTATTCCCCTTTTCAAGCACAATCTTCAAACCCTCAATTTCCAAAGAGTGGAGAAGTCAGACGTACAAGAGTGTTCACACCCTTAGGAGACTCGCTCGAAAACATTCTCAAACTTCTGACAGCTCAGAAAAAAATCACTCATCTCCTTCCATCAGCCAACCCGAGTGGAAAAGGTTTCAATACAAGCAATAAGTGTGCTTACCATGCTAGAGCTCCAGGCCATGACACTCAGGATTATCGCGCCCTTAAGATCCAAGACTTAATTGACAATGGTGAGATCGTGGTGACCAAACCCGACCAACCACATGTTCAAGACAACCCACAGGGACGGGTTATTGCAAACCATTGTACATAGCGATTATGTCTTTCGGATATGTGGTCGGATGAGTGCTAATAGATGGAGGATCATCCCTAAACATTTTCCCCTATGCCACATTAGAAAAAATGAACATCAATCTCAACAGGATTCAAAGCAGCCATATAGTCAACAAAGCTTTTGATGGATCTCGACAAAATGTTGTCGGAGAGATTGAGTTACCAGTGGAAATCGATCTACATACATTCTACATATCCTTTTAAGTGCTCAAAATCACTACAGGATATAATTTACTATAGGGAAGACCTTGGGTTCATATGGCGGGAGCCGTCCCATCCATTCTTCATCAGCAGCTCAAGCATATCATCAATAGTAATCTGGTCACTATCAGTGCTAAGCCCGAGTGTCCTGTTCAAAGTTATATACCCCTTATCAGTTTCAATGAAGAAGTTGAGCTTGTCAGCTTCCAGGCCCTTGAGGTGAACAACACTCACTATCAACCCATTGGGGCTCCACCTTTAAAACCCAGAGTTTTCACCTAGGTAATGTCGGCAAATCTAGAAATGATATCCTTAGGTTTTCAACCTGGACAAGGGTTAGGAATGGATCAACAAGGAATCAAATGCCCAATTCAAGTTCTCAGCCAAATAGGGACAACTAAAGCAAGCTACTTCTTTCGCTCCAGTCACAGGAACCCGTACAAGCATACACCGATTCCTTTATCTACAAGGTTGTTGCCTAAATCTACTGGTGCTAATCCTGTACGGTTTGTACGGAAAGTTCCTGCCCCTATGGTAGCTATGCAGTTTCCTAAGCGGATACCGGTTAAAGGAAAAGAAGTCCTAATTCCAAACCCAGAGGTGGAGGAAAGGAATCAAAGACGTAAACAAGACGTTAAGAGGTGGTTATCAAAGATGTACTTCCTGGCACATACCAAGGGTATGAACAAGGATATCTTAGATGAAGATTGTCCAGACATCATAGTCATCATTCAAGAGAAGGATGATGATAACAACCCCTTCATCACAGCCGTCCACCAGGACTTGACCCTTGGTTATTGGAGCAGCACTCCTTGTGTTTGTCCATAAGGGTAAAAAAGGGCAAAAAATCCCTTTGCCCTGTAAATAGCAATAACTGCTTACTTTTGTTGCATAGTATTAAGAGTTTCTTTTGTCATTTCATATTAACACTTTGTATGATTAAACAATTTCATATATTAAGTGAAAACATTTTGTTTCAGGACTTTAAAGTTAGATGTGCCTAAACTTGCTGATGAGGTGCCTATTCTTCAGAAGAACTGTAACTTTGATGTAAAGTTGGACTTTGACTTGATGGAGATTGATCAAGAGGACTATGAGATACCTCAAGAGATCAAAGAATGGGTCGAAGACAAACCCAAGCCAAATCTTGTTCAAACCACCTCTTTTAACCTTAGAACCTCAAAAACCCCCAAACAAATCTAGATTGGTATAGACCTTACTCCAAGCCAAAGGACTGACATGGTTACTCTATTGACCCAATTCCAGGATGTGTTTGCATGGTCTCATGAAGATATGGTCAGTTTGTCAACTGACATCGTCATTCATCGCCTTCCCAACAAAGAGGGATTCAAGCTAGTCAGACAGAAACTCAGGCGATTAAAATCTGAGTGGAGTTTGAAAGTCAAAGAAGAAATTATGAAACAATTTTAAGCCGACATCATCATGATGTCAACATACTTTGAGTGGTTATCCAACATAGTCCCCATGCCTAAATCTGGAGGGAAGGTGCGAGTTTGCGTGGATTACAAGGATCTGAACAAAGCTTGTCTCAAAGATAGCTTTCATGTACCGTTCATCCACATACTCATTGACGATACATCTCAGTATGATATGTAATCCTTTGTTGACTGCTTTACTGGGAACCATCAAATCATGGTTGCAAAAGAGGATCATGAGAAAATTGCATTCATCACTCCTTGAGGAACCTTTTCGCTACAGACGGTTTTCATTCAGCCTCATCAATGCTGGAGCTACCTATCAGTGAGCTATGATGGATTTTTTCCATGATCTAATACACAAAGAGATAGAAGTCTATGTGGATGACATCATTGTCAAGTCCTGAAGGGAGGAAGATCACCTAGATCATCTCAAAAAGCTCTTCAGTCGGTTGCGTAAGTACAGCTTAAAGCAGAACCCGACCAAATGTGCCTTTGGTGTCAAATCAGGAAAGTTGCTGGGATTCCTAGTAAGCCACAAAGGCATTGAGCTGGATCTTGTAAAAATCCAAGCCATCACGAAAATGCCCATACCCCAGACAGAGCGAGAAATACGGAGATTTTTGGGAAGAATCAACTTCATCAGCCGATTCATCTCCCGACTCACAGCAACCTGTGAGCCCATCTTCAAGTTGCTAAGGAATAACTCCTATAAGAAATGGAATAATGAGTGTCAAAAAGCCTTCCTTCTCATCAAAGCTCCTATTTTGGTACCTCCCAAGGATGGTGTTTTGTAAGACCCCAACTTTTTATAAATAAAATTGATTTTCCTCTATTCATTTTTTTGAAATAGTAAGGGGTGGATTTGATTAATGTGGTTAGTTATGGGTAAAATGCGCAAATATTTTTAACTAAACAAGTGGTTAAAAAATATTCATTGTTGTCAGGGAATATTCGTTTGGTCGTGAAATATTCTTGCTGTCAGGGAATATTTGTACGATGGGGCAGCCGTTTGTGGGCCCCATAATAGAAAACTGTCGAATGAAGAAAATGACAAGTATGAGTTTTTTTTTTATAAATAATGGCGTATTTGTTACCGTTAACACTGTTGAAATACTTGGTGGTTAAAGTACAGTAATACGCGTGGTTGCACATTAACACACAGTATTTCACAGTATTTTTAGATTATTGATTCTTATGTAAGAAGGCACTACACAATAATTGTTACAGTAATTACCGTTCAATATTTTATTTTATTAATTCAATAATTTCTTCGTTGATATTTTATATTATTGTTGTTTCAATAATTGTCACTGCACAGTGTAGACACTCGAAATTTTCTGCACATCTGGTCCGGATACTACCGGAAGTTCAGTCTCAACCTCGGAACACACACCGGGAGTATCAGTTCTAACCTCGGAGATAACCCCGAGTCAGGCAGTTCCAATACCGAAAATTCCACTGGAGAAGGCCGATTCATCTCGGAGATAACCCCGAGATATTAAGTCTCAATCCCAAGACTGGGAGTAGCAGTTACCAACCTTGGAGATAACCCCAAGGAATGCATTTCCGGAGATAACCACGGAAATGCTTGTTTCAAATACATGCAATCAGCTTCAACCTCGGCACTCATACCGAGGCACTCAGTACAAAACCCGAAGATAACACCGAGAAGATAGGCACACCTCAGAGATGACACTGAGGACCTTCAACACTTGCAGTAGTCCAATCTCAGAGATAACCCTGAGCAACGTCTGCTTTATCATCCCAAACCGGAGATAACCCCAGTGAGGGGCAAAGTCATCATCTTGCCACCTTGACGCCACATCGCACCGTCTCAAAGATTTCATACATACATTTCTACACAACAATGTCCCACAAGAGTAAAGGAGGTCCAATCCCGAGTGACTATTACGCATGACAACGGATAGAATTTGAAGCTTGAAGACCGGAGGGCATGGTCCCATCTTCCTGACTTCGTACAACCTCTAATCCTATGTCATTGCATAACTCTCGATAACGACAGTCCGAAATAGGTCTTACATACAACAGTCGGATGCCCAGATTGTAATTCTAAAAGTTCAAGCGAACATTACAGTGTATGCATGCACGCATTTCGAGATTAAGATAACTCATGATGCTTTCGGGAAACCTGTGCAGCGTACACAGTACACTCATGGCTCCCCTCTATAAATAGAGGGCTTGGAGTGGCCATTTTGTAAGAGAAAAAGGCGAGGAAGCCCTGTCAAATTTACTTTGTATACACCCTAAACTGAGTGCTTTCTCATTTTAAATACTTGAGAGCTCAAATATAGCTACTTTTTGTACTGGCGGGAGCCGAGTGTTCATCCACTTAAAGTTATAGAAGTCTTCTTTGGCAGCCCATTGTAATCCTTCTCACACACTTTAAAGCCTTTCTCTTCATCTTTGCACACATCTTTATTCAGGTTGAGAGTCCTGTTGCGTGTGTTTGCCTGAACTTCGGTCTGTGGTTTAATTTCAGTTTGTATATATATATATATATATATATTTGTATATATGGACTAGCATTATCGAGTTATGTCTCGATTGAGCCTAGACTTCGGTCTAGAGCGTTTATTTGCTTTTGTGTATATATATATATATATATACTTATATATATATCAACTGTTGTTGGACTTTGTTCAATAAGCCTGGATTTTACATCCGGTGCGTTTACCGCTTATATATATATATATATTTACATTTAATCCTGCCTGGAGTTTACTTCGTGGCAGTTGATCATCTCTATAGCTTTCTTTACTTTTTGTCCCACCTCGAGTTTATTCCGTGGCAGTTGATTGCTTTTACATCTTTATTTACATTTTTGGTCCCCCATGGAGGTGCTTCGTGGTGGCTGATCATGTCTGTATATATATATATATATATATTTATAGCTTTTATATATATACATGCTTATTGCTGTTTTATCAATTGCGACATCATGTGAACCTAAGAATCATGTGATCACAGATTCAGTCTACTAGATCTAGATTCGGTTCCCGTGATGGACATTTTCAGCTGTAAGCAGCTTGTAAATTTATTCACGGTGTTTGGATTTCCTCAGATAGTTTTCATACCCACGAGGAGTTCAACATTATTTTGTTTATTATTTTCTCGAAGATGCTTCGCATCTCGAAAATTAAAAACAATCAAGCAGAACACTTAATAAAAATGGGAGTGTAAAAGGTCTCAATTACTATTGAGCACAAGGGTTTGAAAAACTTCTTTTATAAAACATCACTGCCATATCTTGTTTAAAACTGATTTTTATACAAATTCAAACCCTGTGTATATAGGTGCGAACGAGGCCTCCCACTACTTCCAAATAACAGCACATTGACCCACGCACACAGACATTCATATAACAGTTTCTTGGAAAGTGGCGGTCACCGTGGTAACACGGATGTCGGGGGGGTGCTTAACACCTTCCCTTCGCATAATCAAGTCCCCGGACCCTAATGAATCTCGGGTTCACCGACCCGTTTAGCAGTGTCACATCACTGGGTCAATGTGCAAACTTTTTCTCGGTTGTGTTGGTACAACCATATAAAAAACCAACTGGCGACTCTTAACAGTCCATCGTCGGCATGATATATGTCGGACCTTTTTCACTTATTTTTTCAATTAAATCTCACCTAACATGAGAATACCAAAGAACAAGTAACGAAAAAGGGACAAATAAAAATCCCGACGTCGACAGGTGGCGACTCTGTTGGGGACACCAGTAAGAGGACTTAATGTGACGCCCCCAAATTCAGGTACTTGAAACCCGAATTCAGTGCTTCACGATACCATTTCTTTAAGCGGAATAATAATAATAATGTCATAAATATCAAACTTAATTTACATATCAGAGTTTTCTAAATCCTAGTTACGCGACTTTAAAATATTTCATTACATGATAGATAATAAATAACATCATCTTATTTAAGTCTAACTATTACATAAGATAACACAAACTTATTTTGACAGCTTTCCTTTCCCTTTATTCCTGGCAGAGCCCTCTGGTTGGTCATACTTAACTAAAAACATTTAATTTAAGCAAGGACGAGCATTTGAGTGCCTAGCAAGTAATAACAATTATAAATATTAGCTGAAAGGATTAAATGTTTTTTTTGTACTACCCTTCTATAACTAATCAATGGTTGTGAAGTAATCTGAACCGATAATAATAACATAACAACTCTCTATCAAATTTTTGAAACTACGTACTGACTATAAATAGTGTAAGACCCCAACTTTTATGAATAAAGAATAATTTTCTCGAAATATATTTTTCAATATTATGGTGTGGATTTGATATAATGTTATAGTTGTGGGTAATATTTATAAATTTTGCAAAGTAAGGAAGTGGTTATATAATATTCGATTGGTCGGGGAATATTCGTTTTAATAGGAAATATGCGTACGATGGCACAATCATTGGTTAACCCCACAACGGAAGTATTATCGTAGTTAGAAAAAGACAGAATTATCTTTTTATAAAAATAATGGCGAAAGGGTTATCGTTAAATTGTTGAACTACCCAGTAGTAAAAGTACAAGAATACGCTGCAATGTGGTTGCATAAAGTAGCACACTGCGGATTGATTATTGATGCTTACGTGAGAAGTCACTCGCTTATACTCAATTATTGCTACAGCTTATTCGCATCATATCTCTCTCATATTATTGATTCAATTATTGTCACAGTATCATTTGCATAATATTTATTATTATTAAATCAATAATTGAGACGACAAAGTTATTCATATTATTATTTGCAATATTGACAATGTCTAAAAATTCTGTCAAGGAGAGGTTTGGTCGCCTAATTGCGCGCCAATAAGGAGAAATCCTTATCGAAAAGCCCCCTCTTTCTTGGGAACGACCTGGTTGTTATAATATTAATGATGAATAAGTTCGTGTTAATTAAAGATGAAATGGATAGTTCCATTGTGTTGGAAGTATTAGTGTTAGTGAAAATCGACATTTATTTCGATAATAATTGATGTCTGGAGGTTATGTTGACCAATTGGGTAATTAACCAGATAAATGAGCAATTAATTGCTATTAATTCACATGATTATAACTATTTGTTCACATGTGTGTATATTGATTCACATTCTTGTACTATTAGTGGAGGTGGTGCAAGTTTGATAATACTTGAAGGACTAAATTAAAAATGAAGAAAAAGAGGAATGTATTATACTGTAATATTTTGAGCCCCAAAACATGCAATTATCAAAACTATATTTTCCTATAAATAGAAGCTCATTTTTCCTTCATTTCTCACCAATTCACTAAAGTTATAGAGCAATTATTATAGAGAGAAATTATAGAGAGAAAAAAGAAGAGAAGTCTGCTACCTCACTATTCCAGTATCCAGTCTTCTTCTAAGGTAAGGGGTATTATTCTTTCGTATTCATGAAGATAGTTATTTTCTTTCAATACTGTAAGGGTTGTTATTCCATTCTTTATTATTATGTTGAATAACTCCGCTCATCTACCAAGTACCGCATACATGGTGAAATTCTTCATTATTCTATTCTTTATTATTCTCTTGAATAACCTATCTCTGTCGGCCAATCGCATGCACGGTGAATTCTTCCATTATTCCATTCTTTATTATTCTCGTTGGAATAACTCTTGTACATGTGGATTATTCTCATGCATGCATAGTGAATGATCCTTCAGATTCATTCCTTATTAAATTGTGGAAATGATCCGCATCACGTGATTACCGCATGGCGGGCAAAAATTCATTTGCGGTTTCATATATTCTATTATACTCAGTTGGTTAAAGTTTTGATTTCTATACTCCATGAAATTAGTGGAATATCCTTGATATTTGCGCTTCATCCAATATCTTTTCATGGAAATATTCTTCTGAGCATTCTTGAATTTTACTCCACAAAGAAGTATCATGTTGACAATTTGGACGTTATTGATTTCTGGATAAATTAAAATTATAAATCTTTAAAATTTATCCTTGAACTTGTTTTATTGAATTATTATGTCATTGTCATCATCCTCATGCTTATATTGTGATTAAAGTCATATTTGGCTTACGTGCATAGATGGACTTGGTATGATTATAACCAGGGATTATTCGGTGTAATTATGACCGTAATGTGACGAATGAGGTGGTAAAAGTCCTCATGGGCCTGTAGTTCATTGATGGACAGCTGTTGGTATGATTATGACCAGGGATAATTCGGTGTAATCATGACCATTGATGATTAGATGAATATCCTTGGCCATGATATAGGGATGATTCGATTTTATTTATTAAGCTGAGTCTCATCGATAAAGTTGATGAAAAACTTTTTAAATCATAGAAGATAATAGATTTTATGCTCTACTTGACTCTTCTAATGGATTGCTTGTTCCATTGCAGTTAAACTTGTTGTCTATTATATTTTATCAGTTTAACATTATTGAAGGCTAATGATAATTTATTCTGCATTATCTTAGTCATAATATTTCTTACTGGGCTAGTTGAGCTAACCCTTTCTTTCACTATTCTCTTCAGGAAATGAGAACATAGCCGGGACTAGTCGGGGAACGGAGTGACGATTTAGATGATAGCATTAGTAGTCCTCACTATTCTGTTAAATAGTGTGACAATAAATGTAATGAGGACTCCATTGAGTGTGGATATTGTCTAGATGACAATATTCTTATTAAAACTCTTACATTATGTTTTGTCGTATTTTACACGACTGCTGTATAATTAAGTTGTATTTGAATTTTGTACCATGTATTTGGCGACTCAAGATGGGTGATGTATACCTATTTTGTGGGCGTCACAATTGTTATCATAGCTTAGGGATATGATCCCTGGCTGAGATGTTAGACAAGAACTAGGAGGGGATAGACGGGGAATTCCTTCGCTAGTATGACCTACCTAAGTTTATTTGGTATTTATTTGGTCGATCAGAGTATAAGGATAATATGTGACATGTCAATTAACCCTTATTTTGTGGCAGTATTTGAAAATGGCATTCGAGATGTTGAGATAAGCAATGAAGCACATGAGACCGTTGAGTCACTACCGATCAATACCCAGGATAATGTCCATCAGGATGGCAATAATCCTCAAGAAAACAACAACACTGACCAAATGATGAATGATGGAATGTTCAGAGGCTTTATGCAATTCATGCAACATCAGGCGAGAGCGGCTCCTGTCCAAAATGTAGGTGGAATCATTGGAAACTCTCGGACGGTCACCGTTAAATAGTTTAAGGAGCTGGGACCACCGAAGTTTATTGTAGAGCCAAAACCACTTAAGGCGGAGACGTGGATAAAGCAGATCACCAAGATATTTGATGTCTTGGGATGCTACGAGGAGCAAAAGGTTCCCTTTGCCAACTTTATGTTGCATGGTGAGAGAGGCATCATCATCGTGAGAATTAGTAAAGCGTACTCAACCTGCCGCACTGAAGATGTCTTGGGAGAAGTTCCAAGAACTATTCAACGACAAGTACTTTCCCAAAAGTATTCGTCACATAAAAGAGGTAGATTTCATCAAGTTAGAGCAGAACAATATGACCGTGTTACAGTACGAAGCTAAGTTTGCCGAGTTGTCCCGGTTTGTGTCTCACTTGGTAGATAATGAGGAGAGAATGACGCGGATGTTTCTAAGAGGTTTGAAACCTGAGATACGTCAATATCTAATTTCTCATAAACTGTGTTCATATTCAGATGTTGTAAATAGGGCTCAGTTATTGGAGTGCGATAACGAGTCAACCAAACCAAGAGAAAGCAGCCAACAAAATGATAATACTAGTGGTGGCAGTCATAGAAGTGGTGACAACAAATGTGGAGGGAATCAACATGCCAGAAATGGTAACCACTTCGGTGGTAATCATGGCCAAGACAATAAGAATGAAAATTTCAAGAAGAGGAGATTCAACAATGATGGAAAGACGTCAGCACCAACACCCGTTGTTAAGGAAGGAGAACGACCACCTATCGTATGTTACAAATGTGGAGGGGAAGGACACATCAGTCCAAACTGCGGGATGCAGTCCAAAGCGTGTTACAATTGTGGAAAAGAAGGTCACCTAGCCTGATTTTGTCGTGCACCAAAGTCAAGTCCAACTGGGATGGAGGCATCAAAGGGTGTCCCATACAAGACATAATCGGTAGTTCCAGGGAGAGCGTTTATCGTAACCTCCTAAAAAGCGAGCAATCCGAATGAGGTGATCACGGGTAAGCTAATCATAAACTCTAGAGAAGCTTATACTTTATTTGATACCGGTTCTACCCAGTCTTTCATTTCTCCTACTTGCGCTCAACGTTTTAATTTGACTCCGGAGAAATTAGACTTTGACTTATCGGTTGAAACTCCGTTGGGAGAAACCTTCATTACATCCACTATTTATAAGTCTTGTTTGATTCAAATCAGTAACCGTACGTTACCTGTCGATCTTATTTCCTTAAAAATACTTACATTTAACGTGATTCTAGGGATTGATTGATTAACTACTCATCATGCTAAAATTGATTATTTTCGTAAGGTTATTAGCTTTCATATTCCTAATCAACCTATTATGCGAATTCAAGTGACCAAAGCATTAAAATCAATCATGGTCATCTCAAGCTATAAAGCTATTCGTTTAATGAAAAATAGATGTTAAGATTTCTTAGCTCATGTCACATATTTAAACAAAAATACGTCAGATGTGAATGATATTTCTATTGTTAATAAATTCCCTGACGTATTCCCCGAAGAACTTCCTGGCCTACCCCCAGAGTGTGAAATCGAGTTGGTATCGACCTTGAACCTGATACAAAACCCATTTCCAAAGCCCCATATCGAATGGCTCCTATTGAACTTCAGGAATTAAAAACCCAACTACAGGAATTGTTAGACATCGGTTTCATTCGTCCTAGTACGTCTCCTTGGGGTGCTCCTGTTCTATTCGTGAAGAAGAAAGATGGAAGTATGTGACTTTATATTGATTATCGGGAGTTGAATCATGTCACCATCAAAAATAGGTGCCCATTGCCTCGCATTGATGACCTGTTTGACCAGTTACAAGGAGCCAAATTCTTTTCAAAGATTGATCTTCGTTTCGGATATCATCAGTTGAAGATTAAAACTGATGACATTCCAAAGACTGCTTTCAGAACTCGGTACGGGCATTATGAATTCCTAGTCATGTCTTTTGGATTAACTAATGCTCCTGCTGCTTTTATGGACACGATGAACCGAGTATTCAAGGAATATTTAGATCACTTTGTGGTCGTTTTTATTGATGACATCCTCATATACTCCAAAACCCGTGAAGACCATGAGCAACACTTGAGGCTGATACTCCAAAAGCTTCGTGAAAACAAGCTATATGCCAAGTTGAAGAAATGCGAGTTCTGGCTTGAGGAAGTTGCATTCCTTGGGCACGTGATATCAAATCATGGAATATCTGCTTGACCAAAAAGATTGAAGCAATTCAAAGTCGGAGCAACCAAAATTAGTGATCAAGTCACGTAGCTTTCTCGCCTTAGCTGGTTATTATCGGAGATTCGTGGAAGGATTTTCTCGAATCGCTACTCCATTAACTCAGCTAACTCGAAAAGATACAAAGTTCAGTTGGAGCGAGGAATGTGAGAAGAGTTTTCAAGAACTCAAGAGAAGGCTCATTTCAGCACTTGTTCAGACAATACCATCTGGCTCGGAGGGGTTTGTCATCTACAGTGATGCTTCAGGCAACGGGTTAGGATGTGTTCTCATGCAACATGGAAAAGTCATAGCCTATGTCTCATGACAACTCAAAGAATATGAGAGAAATTATCCTACTCATGATCTAGAGTTGGCATCAGTCATTTTTGTGCTTAAGATTTGGAGGCATTACCTGTTTGGAGAGAAGGTGGAGATCTATACGGATCATAAAAGCCTCAAATATTTCTTTACTCAAAAAAAACTCAACATGCGGCAACGACGATGGCCTGAGTTATTGAAAGATTATGATCATACCATCCAATACCATCCTGGAAAAGCGAGCGTAGTAGCTAACACATTGAGTAGAAGATCATATGCGGGCACGAGTGCAATATTGTCAACACAAATGCCTATTTTGTATGACTTGAAAAGGATGGAAATAGAGTTACAGACTCCTGGGATCCATGTGATGATGACGAATATACGAGTGAAACCTACTTTAATCGATATCGTTAAAGCTGCTTTAGCTACAGACCTGGAGCTGATGCGTATGAGGAAGAAAGTGCAAGAAGGTGCTATTTTAGAAGCAAGAATCGATGAAGAAGGAATACTTCGAGTCAACTCCAGACTTTGTGTTCCTAACGATTCTGACTTGAAGTATAAAATCATGATGGAGGCGCACCGTTTGTAATCCATCCTGAGAGTACCAAAATGTATCGTGATCTTCAACATACATTTTTGTGGAGCAATATGAAGAGAGAGATAGCGGGGTTTATCTCAAGGTGTCTAACTTGTCAACGAGTCAAGGCGGAGCATCAAGTGCCAAAAGGTCCATTGCAACCACTTGAAATTCTATAATGGAAGTGGGAGCACATTACCATGGATTTGGGTCATTATTGATAGATTGACCAAGTCTGCTCATTTTCTACCTATACGAGAAACTTATACACTTGAACGTCTTGCTCGTATGTACATAAACGAGATTGTAAGACTGCATGGTATGCCAGTATCCATAGTTTCTGATCGAGACCTAAGATTCACTTCAAGATTTTGGGTTAGTTTGCAAAAAGGTATGGGAACAGATTTACGATTTAGCTCAGCATATCATCCTCAGACGGACGGGCTGTCGGAGAGGACTATTCAAACTCTTGAAGATCTATTAAGACTCTGTGTCCTTGACTTCAAGGAAAGTTGGGACAAGTTCTTACCATTGGTGGAGTTCTCCTATAACAACAGTTATCAAGAAAGTATTGGCATGGCTCCATTTGAGGCATTGTATGGAAGAAAGTGTCATTCTCCAGTATGCTGAGATTAGGTGGGTGAAGCAACGTTGTTGGGAACGAAGTTGGTACGTATGACTACAGAAAAGATTCAAATGATTCGACAATATATAAAAACCTCACAAGATCGACAAAAGAGTTATGCTGATCTTCATTGAAAGGATGTGGAATTCGATATTGGAGATCATGTGTTGTTACGTGTTGCTCCATAGAAAGGAGTTACAAGATTTGGAAAGAGAGGAAAGCTTAATGCTCGATTCATTGGCCCATTTTTAATCCTCGATCGAGTAGGAACTGTGGCCTATAGACTCGCCTTACCGCCAAATATGTCTCGTGTTCATAACGTTTTTCACATATCTATGTTACGTAAATATGTGAAAAACCCAAACCACATTATTGAATTAGAACTAGACGAGATAGAGGAAGATTTAATGTATGAAGAGTTACCTGTTAAAATCTTGGATAAGAAGGATCATATTTTACGCTCCAAGATTATACCTCAAGTCAAAGTTTTGTGGAAAAACCACGATGTGGAAGAAATGACCTGAGAGTTAGAATCTGAGATGAAGTCAGGATATCCTAACCTCTTTGATATACCAGGTACGTACCCTAATTTCGAGGATGAAATTTCATAAGAAGGGGAGGTTGTAAGCCCCAACTTTTATGAATAAAGAATAATTTTCTCGAAATATATTTTTGAATATTATGGTGTTGATTTGATATAATGTTATAGTTGTGGGTAATATTAACAAATTTTGCCAAGTAAGCAAGTGGTTATATAATATTCGATTGGTCGGGGAATATTCGTTTTAATAGGGAATATTCGTACGACGGCACAATCATTGGTGAACCCCACAACGGAAGTATTGTCATAGTTAGAAAACGATAGAATTATCTTTTTATAAAAATAACGGCGAAAGGGTTATCGTTAAATTGTTGAACTACCCGGTAGTAAAAGTACATTAATACGCGTGGTTGCATAGTAGCACACGGTATTGATTTTTGATGCTTACGTGAGAAGTCACTCAGTTATACTCAATTATTGCTACAGTAATTGCTGCATCATATCTCTAATATTATTGATTCAATTATAATCACAGTATCATTTGCATAATATTTATTATTATTAAATCAATAATTGAGACGATAAAGTTATTCATATTATTATTTGCAATATTGACAATGTCTAAAAATTCTGTCAAGGAGAGGTTTGGTCACCTAATTGCGTGCCAATAAGGAGAAATCCTTATCGAAAAGCCCCCTCTTTCTTGGGAACGACCTGGTTGTTATAATATTAATGATGAATAAGTTCGTGTTGATTAAAGATGAAATGGATAGTTCCATTGTGTTGGAATTATTAGTGTTAGTGAAAATCGATATTTATTTCGATAATAATTGATGTCTGGAGGTTATGTTGACTAATCGAGTAATTAACCGGATAAATGAACAATTAATTGCTATTAATTCACATGATTATAAATATTTGTTCACATGTGTGTACTATTGATTCACATTCTTGTACTATTAGGGGAGGTGGCGCAAGTTTGATAATACTTGCAGAACTAAATTAAAAACGAAGAAAAAGAGGAAGGTATTATACTATAATATTTTGAGCCCCAAAATGTTCAATTATCGAAACTATATTTTTCGATAAATAGAAGCTCATTTTTCCTTCATTTCTCACTAATTCACTAAAGCTATAGAGCAATTATTATAGAGAAAATTATAGAGAGAAGAAGAAGAAAGTCTCGCTACCTCACTATTCCAATATCCAGTCTTCTTCTAAGGTAAGGGGTAATATTTTTTCGTATTCATGAAGAGAGTTATTTTCTTTCAATACTCGTAAGGGTTGTTATTTCATTCTTTACTATTATATTGGAATAACCTGTCTATGCGAAGTACCACATACATGGTGAAATTCTTCTGTTATTCCATTCTATATTATTCTGTTGGAATAACCTATCTGTGCAGTCTATCGCATGCTTGGTGAATTCTTCTGTTATTCCATTCTTTATTATTCTGTTTGAATAACCTATCTATATGGATTACCGCATGCATGGTGAATGATCCTTCGTATTCATTCCTTATTAAATTGTGCAAATGATCTGTCTACGTGGATTACCGCATGGCGGGCAAAAATCCATTTGCGGTTTCATATATTCTATTATACTTAGTTGGTTAAAGTTTTGACTTCTATACTCCATGAAATTAGTGGAATATCCTTGATATTTGCGCTTCATCCATTATCTTTTCATGGAAATATTCTTCTGAGCATTCTTGAATTTTAATCCACAAAGAAGTATCATGTTGACAATTTGGACGTTATTGATTTCTGGATAAATTAAAATTATAAATCTTTAAAATTTATCCTTGAACTTGTTTTATTGAATTATTATGTCATTGTCATCATCCTCATGCTTATATTGTGATTAAAGTCATATTTGGCTTACGTGCATAGATGGACTTGGTATGATTATGACCATGGATTATTCGGTGTAATCATGACCGTAATGTTATGAATGAGGTGGTAAAAGTCCTCACGGGCCTGTAGTTCATTGATGGACAGTTGTTGGTATGATTATGACCAGGGATAATTCGGTATAATTATGACCATTGATGATTACATGAATATCCTTGGCCGTGATGCAAGGATGATTCAATTTTATTTATTAAGCTGATTCTCAGCGATAAAGTTGATGAAAAACTTTTTCAATCATAGAAGATAGTAGATTTTATGCTCTACTTGACTCTTCTAATGGATTGCTTGTTCCGCTGCAGTTAAACTTGTTGTCTATTATATTCTATCAGTTTAACATTGTTGAAGGCTAATGATAATTTATTCTGCATTATCTTAGTTATAATATTTCTTACTAGGCTAGTTGAGCTTACCCTTTCTTTCACTGTTCTCTTCAGGAAATGAGAACATAGCCGGGACTAGTCGGGGAACGGAGTGACGGTCCAGATGATAGCATTAGTAGTCCTCACTATTCTGTTAAATAGTGTGACAATAAATGTAATGAGGACTCCATTGAGTGTGGATATTGTCTAGATGACAATATTCTTATTAAAACTCTTAGATTATATTTTGTTGTATTTTACACGACTGTTGTATAATTAAGTTGTATTTGAATTTTGTACCATGTATTTGGCGACTAAAGATGGGTGATGTATACCTGTTTTGGGGGCGTCAGAAATAGGGTTAAGGTGACATACTATGAACATTGTTCTTAATTTTTGAATAGGTTTAGCAGAACTTCATCCGCAAACCATCATAACTTACGGGTACGGGGGGTGATCAACCCGTTATGCCCTATATTGATCAATACTACATGCAAGAACGATATTATCGTTCACTCTGTCCGCCTTGGGAGCATAAAAGTTTTCCCATGTTCGGGATGTTCATACTTATTCTGGAATCCGAACCAAAACAATTTGATTGGATATAAAAAGGTTTTTATCATATTCAACGATATTTCTAATTCTGTGTCTAGTTGGTCAAATAGCTTAGACGACTCTTACTTCATGTATACATACTGGCATCAATAGGTGTATATATATATATATATATATATATATATATAGGGATTACATCCACAACAACCGGTTGTTGGGGAGCAACCCATTTTGGCCCAACCGCTACAACCTGTAGCGGCTTGTTACAATTTTTTTTATAAGCCGCTACTGGTTGTAGCGGTTGGGCCAAAATGGGTTGCTCCCCAATAACCGGTTGCTGTGGATGGATACCCATATATATATATATATATCAACATGTGATTAAATACAATGACTATCCAAGTGGGGACACTTGTATAATCATGTTTAGAAAATAACGAACAGAATATATATATTTGAATTACAATATAGTACCATGTTGATAATCAATGATCGGATATAACATATATAACAATAGGGTTAATATTCTAGTACAATAATAATATAATTTTGAAACTTTCTTACTCATGTCCATTGCATAAAGAAAATGCAAAGGTAAGATACTTGCCTGGTCTGCTACTTACACAACTTAGTCCTATCCTTAATTCAACGACCTATCATTTATAAGACTTTTCTATTGATTAGAATAACATATCATAACACATCATACTGTTATTTACAGTTAATACATAACCTAATCACATTGTCACATAGTTATATCACCATTAAGACACAAACAAACACTTATACAAATCAACTATATAGGTTCAAATCAAATTCGGTAGCATTTTGGTGTCTTTGAATTTTACTTTATCGGGTAATTCTCGAATATAAAACTCTAATTTGTATCTTAAACATTATTCTGGATAATTTAAATATCATTCATATGACTTATAATAATTTATAATTAATTATCATAATTTGTCAAACTCTGGAATCATTATTAAATGATTTAAATATTAAATAATTCTCTTTAAATAATATTAAAATATTTATGCAACCCATTATCAAAATAACAAAGTTATCTTATAATAACTCAAAATATTTTTAAAGTATTAATTATTACCCTTAAATGATTTTTAAAACATTTAAAATCATTTTAAACAATTACCATTAATATTTAAATATTAAGGTATTATTCACTAAAATATTAAAAGTCATTTATAATAACTTAAAATATTTTTAAACCACTTATATCCTTTTTAAATGATTTTAAATCAATAAAATCATTTTTAATCTATTTATTTAATATTATTATTAAATAAATCTAATATCATTAATATTAACTAATTAATGAAATTTATCTTAAAATATTAAAAATAATACTTTATAACTTAGAATATCTTTAAACTCTTTATTTGCATTTAAAATGATTTTTATAATATAAAATCATTTTTAACTAATTTATTTAATATAATTATTAAATAAATCTAATATCATTAATATTAACTAATTAATGAAATTTACATTAAAATATTGAAAGTTATATTTTATAACTTATTAAATATCTTATTATCATTTAAAATAATTTTTAATATTAGAATATCATTTTTAGTTAATTTATTTAATGCATTTATTAAATAAATTAAATATTAATAGTATTCAAATAATTACTAATATTTATGGAAAATATGTCAAATTATTAAAAGTTAATTTTTATGACTTAGAATAATTTTTAAAACTGATTTTATAATTTTCGGAATTTATTTACAATTTTAAATGATTTTTAGAATTTATTTCTATTTTTAAATCATTTTTCAGAAATTAGAAAATAAAAATAATAGAAACCGTCGCTATAGGCTATAGCGACACTTTCTGTCGTTGTTGGTGGTCTTGAGCTCAAGAACAATATAAATATAAGAAGTAAATAATTTGTCGCGCGTTGACACGCTCGACCATTTTAATTCCCCTTCGTAATCATGATCCCCGAAGCTAACTAAGACACTAACATTGTAGTATTGTTGTAACACTATAAGATCCAACTATTATCTAAGTCATAGCACATTACAATAAGGAGATCGAAGCCATCAAAGTGGTTGTCAAAAACTGTTCTTCATTTCTGGGTTACCCAGAATGAAGACGTTTTTGTGATATTAAGCTTCCAGTGTGTAGACAACATGTAGGTGTACAGATCTATTATATAACATCATCATAAAAACAACACAAATGCTAGATCTAACCCGGTCAAAGTGAAGGCCAGGAACTATTCTTGAACATTTCTGGGTTTTCCATAAATGTTCTTGAGCAGTTTGGTCAACCTATGTTTGACCAACTTTAAATTCGATTCTGATACATATTTGAGTAATCTAGAGGCATGGATATGTAGTACTCATGTCAGTCTACAAGTACATAACAACAACATGGCTCAAACACTTAACAGTTGCATGATCAAACGCCTGCAAACTCGTTGTCAGAGATATCTGGTTTTATGGGTTACCCAAAAACCAGATCTTGTGCTTGGTCAATGCAGTTTAACTGCTTATAAAATGAAATCTAAACATGATATAACCTTGATTAAAGTTCCAGAGCCTAGCCAATATAGCATAGAACAGATTCATAACATCAAACACAACAAACAATTAACATACAAGGATCTATGAGCCCTGACATTTGACTGTCAGACCCAAAATTTCTAACTTTTCTAGATTTCTAAAATCATCAATTTTGAGCATCTAAGTGTTATGGATCCACTATTTAGCAACCCAGATCACTGATTCACACCTTATACAACATATTTAAACATTTAAACATAACATCTAACATAGCATACAAGATCGAAATTTTGGTTTAGGGTTATACCTTTCTATGATTAAATTCTGATTCTTGGCTACTGAGTTTGTTGTGGTTGTTAGTGGGGCTGGTCTTGGGGACTAAAATGCTCAAGAAATTCGTGGGTTAGAGAGAGAGAGGCTTGGTGGTGTGTTTGTGAACAAATGGGGCTAAATGGTGAACTTTCCTCTCTCTCAATCTATATATAATATGCTTCAAAGCCTATGGCTGATCATGATTATCAGATTTAAATGATTAAAGTCCATCACTAGACCACATGGCTAGGTTGAGTTGGTTTACCAACTAAAGTTATGGCAACCTATACAAGTTATCTATTAAAATAATGCAAAAGGGCAATTAGGTCATTTGGTTTTTACTTTTAGTGGCAAGGTTGACATTTCATCCCACCCATTAGGGTTTAACCCTAGAGTTCTAAAAGTCTAAGTTCTGGGATTTTGAGATTAGGGCTAAAATGAGAATCTTAGTTTCTAAAAATGTTAATTAGGGTTCCCTAATTAAATTAGGTTTACTAATCACCTAGGATTTGTAAATTAGACTTTATAATATACTAATTACCATTTACCTTGCTAAAATAATAATTAGGGTTTACAACTTAGCAATTAGGGTTCTAATTTAATAATTAGGATTTCTAAATATTAATTAGGGTTTACCTAATTAACATTAAATATAATAATTTCCATAAATTACATTACACAATAACTTAACAAATCTTATAGTCATAATTGACTCATGTACTATAGTTTATCAGTAATGCTAGGGTTTTGCACTATGTTACTATAACTGTTCCACACATTAACATTCCACACATATCAGACATGTTTATATTACTGAAATATAAATAATATTATATCAATATTCTCATTCCTTATTCAAAATCCAGAATTAGGGTTTTGAATCCATATCCCATAACTTTTTCATATATATATTTGATTAAGTTAAAATAATTAACTTAACTACTATAATAAATTACATATCATAATAATCCTTATAATCATATCATATATATAATATTCATATTTCATGGAAAATAAATAATAAATATTTTTATTATAAAATTAATTTATAATAAGAATATAATCTATAATGATCAATAATTCATAAAAGAATTTATTTATAATTACTCATATAATAAATAAGTTTTATTTATCACATAAATGCATATACTTTTATTTGCACATAATCCCACCTTTATATAAAAAAAAAAAAATTAAATGCAAAATTTTTTATTTAATTATATTAAAAATATTGGGTTATTACATCCACCTTCCTTTATAAGGATTTCGTCCCCTGAATCACCGCTTCAAAACTTACAGACACTTTAGGGCAAATAGCATACACAGTCATTTCAAGTAAATCTCGATCAAATTCGATCGAACTGATCTTTAACTATTCAACATAAAGTTTTGTCTATCTGATTATGCGAAAATCTGATTTCTAACAGAACTCAAATTTCTCCTTCAAAATTTCTTTATAACATAATTTACTTATATTTAAGAAAATCGTATATACGAAAATATAATTCATACGAATAATACCGAAGTTCCATCCCCATCGCTACTAGATCCTCGAACCAGCATGTTGAAGACTCTTGCAGTTGATTTCGTTGAAGTTGGTTCCGTTATCGCCATTGTTTCACTGCCTCTTCCTGCATTCACACTCCCATATCCATTCTCCTTTTTGGACAGTCCTTTACCTTATGCTCTGTGGATCCACACAGAAAATACCCATTGCTCATCCTAGGATTGGGGCAGTTAGGAGAGATGTGTCCCTCCTGCCCACGCTTGTAGCACACAAACTTACCTTTAAGACACTCACCTGAATGACTCTTCCCATAATTCTTACACTGCACAGCCTGCTTTTTCACACCTTCTTGCTTGACTTGAACACTCCCCATATTGTTCCACTTCCCTTTCTCACCCCTACTTCCACTACCCACTTCTACCTTCCCAGCTCCCTCACCCTTATTCTTTCTCTCCTTATTTTAGAGACTCATGGCCTCACTTCCCCCTTCAGCTATGATAGCCTTTTCTAAGAGTGCGGCAAATGTATTGATCTGCAACACCACCACCTTATTGTAGATCCAGGGTTTTAGGCCTAGCTCAAACCTCCTTGCCTTTCTAGCCTCCGTATCCACTTGGTGTGGAGCAAACCTAGCTAACTCATTGAACTTTGCGGCATACTCCGCAACTGTCAAGTTCTCCTGCTTAAATTCCAAAAACTTCACCTCCATCCTAGCCTGTACACTAGCCGAGAAATAGTTCTCAAAGCATAACGTCTTAAACCTAGTCCATGCTATCACTCCTTCTCCCATTTAAGCTTGATTTGCCTCCCACCGTAAATTCGCATCTCCTTTCATCATATAGGTGGCAAAATCTGTCTTTTGCCCCTCATCTACCCTAGCGACTACAAATGCTTTTTCTATTTCCTTAACCCAAGTTTGGGCTTCTATCGGGTCAGTGGTACCTCTAAATTCCGGCGGTCCTACGGCCTTAAAATCTTTGAAGTTTGTAAATTGATTGTCTGGTTGATTTCCCGCGGCTGGCATTCCATTCTGCATGGCTTGAGCTACCATGTTTGCTAAATTCTACATTAGGTCTGGTTGTTGTCCTGCAGCATTGTTGACAGATTCTTCTGCCCGTGTGTTTCGAGTTTAACGTCTTGGTGGCATTATCTGGTTAAATAAAACATAATCTATATTTTATTAACTTACATTCTAAACCTTATCGTATAAGTTTAATATTTCAAACTTATTTCATTAATCAACCATAGATTCATATTCATTCAACTATTTCATAGTGCATAGCATATTACATACTGTTTTAAACATCCGATATCCCTTTGTGACCACAAAAGTCGGGAATCGCTACTATAACTTACAACAAAGTTGGGATTATTATAATACACACGTACAGTACCAAACATACATAATTAAATACTAATTCTACCTATTTTCTACACCTCTTTCCTGATTCTGGACAACCCTTCGCCTGATGACCTTCCAATCCACAAATAAAACATACACCTAGTTTATAGTCGGGATAATACAGAGTGGTATGTCCTTCATAACCGCAAAGATAACATATCTTTTTCCATTTCTTCTTATCTAATTTTCCTAAGTCATGGCATTCTATCTTCCTTTTCCCCTTCTTGCTCGGAACTGCACACGATATGTTGTTTGTGGCTCCCATTTGATCAATTTGGATCTTAAGCTTATCTTGTTCTTCCATTGTTTCTAGAAAGGCTTTTCGCAGCTGACTATTCAACAGCTTTTCTATTTCCCATAGCTTTTCTAGAGAAGAAACCTTGTTCCTCAGATTCTGCACCTCCGTTGATGCTTGATCAGCTTCAACTTTAGTGTCTGAATTACTATCTGTTAGTTCCAACATTTCTGGGTCTGGTACTATATTTTTTAAAATGATCACCTCATCAAGGTTATCTTCAACGTGAGCCTCTATTTTAACTATTGGCTTTGATATTGGCTCCTTCTTTACGATCTTAGGGTATCCTAATCATTTTCCTCCTGACATCTACACATAAATTATCTTGATTAGCATATAATACATACACACAGCAAGTAAAAGTTTTATATAAGTTATCTTTTATTTTTTGTTTGACGATGAATTTATTCGATTCATCTCCTTCTAAACTCTATATGAGTTATTTGTACTTTCAACGTTTTCCTCTACTCTAAGGTTATAGCCTAAAGTCTACTCCCACCTACAGTTTCTAACCCTAAAGCTCTGATACCAACCCGTGACGCCCCCAAATTCAGGTACTTGAAACCCAAATTAAGTGCTTCACGATACCATTTCTTTGAGAGGAATAATAATAATAATGTCATAAATATTAAACTTAATTTACATATCAGAGTTTTCTAAATCCCAGTTACGCGACCTTAAAACATTTCATTACATGATAGATAATAAATAACATCATCTTATTTAAGTCTAGCTATTACATAAGATAACACAAACTTATTCTGATAGCTTTCCTTTCCCTTTATTCTTGGCAGGGCCCTTTAGTTGGTCATACTTAACTGAAAACATTTAATTTAAGCAAGGATGAGCATTTGAGTGCCCAGCAAGTAATACCAATTATAAATATTAGCTGAAAGGATTAAATATTTTCTTTGTACTACCCTTCTACAACAAATCAAGGGTTGCGAAGTAATCTGAACCGATAATAATAACATAACAACTCTCTATCAAATTTTTGAAACTACGTATTGACTATAAATAGGGTTAAGGTGACATACTATGAACATTGTTCTCAATTTTTAAATAGGTTTAGCAGAACTTCATCCGCAAACCGTCATAACTTACGGGCACGGGGGGTGATCAGTCTATTATGCCCTGTATTAATCAATACTACATGCAAGAACCATATTATCGTTCACTCTGTCCGCCTTGGGCGCATAAAAGTTTTCCCATGTTCGGGATGTTTATACTTAGTCTGGAATCCAAACCAAAACAATTTGATTGGTTCATTTGGAGATTCGAGTTGTAATCGATCGATCCATCGGAATCTATCAAACCAAGAAACTACATTTCTTTGCCTACCATCGTCAAGTTTTACAGATGGTTGTGGAGTTCGAAGAAATCTCCTTTCTACACATTCCTCGTAATAGGAATGACTTTGCGGACGCATTAGCAACTTTGTGAAAGTAGTATGCACACAAGCCAATCATGTTTGATGATAAAGCATATACTTTGTAACAATCTTATTCATTTATTAATAAAAGTATTAATTTATTAAAGGCTTTTAATTATCTACATGATCTTTGTTTTTATAATATGTGATAAACCCATAGTTTTAAGCAATGCTTTTAGAATAATGATGATGATCATTCTAATGAGATCTAAATTCTTAGAAAGCTTAAAACTAAAATAGTTCCCAATCATTGGATTACTAAATTGGGGATTAGTGAATCCGGATAGATTGGTACATACGTTGCTTGCTCATTGGATGAGGATGATTGATCTCATGATCATTTGTGTGGAGACACTAAAGCAAGTATGTAGGTGCTTATTAGAGAATAAGTTCAACGAACGTGGCTCGCTAAGGAATACCTAATGGAGTTTTACTTGCTGTCATCAGGATTTCTGTAGTGATAGTAGTCTGAGTGATCCTTGGACTTGAGATCATCATAGTATCTTGTGTATGATGAGTTATACTTTGACTTATTCCTTAAGACCCTTAGGGTGTATCAAAGGGTATGCTTGGGTATAATAAGTTGTACATGGAGATAATGTATGATCAATAAAGAATCTACCACTTCTATTAAAAGAAGAGATATGTCTATGTGATTCGATAAATGACAACCCAAATGAGTCCTTGGCGGCGAGAATGAAATTAGAAAGGAGTTTCTAATTTGCATTATTTGAGTTGTGCATTGAAGGATCGAAATACATATTATTAAATAAAATAAGACTTGACGATAATTCCATATCTTATATTTAATTGGGACATTGTATGGTGGAAGGATTGAATTGTCTGGTAACTATTTACTCAAAGGTTCTTTTATGATTAATGTTGAAATCTATATTATCTGGAAAGTCGTTGATCGCTGGGAGGCTTATCCCTATTGTAGAATAAATATTATTTATTTAAATAAATTAATTGTTTAATTTATTTATTTAAATAAGATTAGAATTGTTCTAATTGATTTATTCATAACCTAGGTTTAATATGGAGAACCTAAAGGGTCACACCATAAAAGGAAGAATAATTATTTAAGAAGTTAATGGCATAATCGTAATAATATATTATGTATATTTAATTTAATCTATGGTGATAGAATAAATTAAATAGCTTAATATTATTATTTAATATTTTAGAAATATTAAATATAAATTAATAAGATGAGTCTTATTAACATTATTACAATTATTATTATTTTAATTTCTAAAAGAGTTTAGGAATTAATTTAATATAAAATACTCTCATTTATTCCAAATTGGATTAGGAAGGAAAATTAGTTAAAGGAGTTTAATTAATTATCCCTAATAAGATTAGGGAGCTTAATTAATTAAAAGAATTTAATTAATTAAATAAATCCCAATTCCTTAATTGTTAAGGTGGGTTGCCCACATCTATAAATAAGAGGAGTCTTATTATGGGTGAGGGAGTTGTTGACTTTTACAACATACGTAATTCCAATAGTTGGGAGAGTACGCCTTTTCTATAGAGATAGAAAACTAGGGTTTAGCCAACCACCCCTTCTTCTTGAAAATTCTTCTTCCTTGGTGGATCACCTCTAGAGGCCAAACACATGGGTGGCTAATGTTGATCAAAGGAAGGAACCAAACCCGGTGGATTCAAGTTGAACGCGAAAAGGATTGGAGGTGAACTTGTACCTGAAGAAGCTCGGATCTTCAAGGGTATGTTTGTTCTTCGTTATCTTTTTCGTTTAATTAATAATTTTGCATAAAGGGTGATCCGGGTATATGGTTTGTAAAAATTTTAAACTCTGATTTATCTCGCTTCCGCTTAATTTTTTCAATTTGATTGCGTTCTAGAATATTACAAACCTAACAGTGGCATCAGAGCCAGACCTTTATGCGAATTATTAATTGTTTTAATTTGATATGTATATTGATATGTGTTTAGAACAATTTAATTGGGCATAATTTTATTGTATAAAATTTATTTTTAAAAAAAACGCGAATCTGTGTTTTTTTTTAAGATTGTATCCGTGATTTCATATATTTCACGGTTTTTCATGTGCACGGAAACAAGTGGTCCTTCACGGAAATAAAAGGAACATGGTTTTGATGGATGATTACGTGGATCATCTAATATATATATAATTAGTTTTTATCACATGTAATTCTTTAGAAGTTAAGTGGATTCCTAAGAACACAAATGATGAGGGCAACCAAGTTAACTAAATATACTGAAATCAAATCAACAGATTCACCGCTTTCTTAATAACATGGCCCATGATGATTATTATATATATTATATATATAATATATATTACCGTAATATTAATTATATATATATAATAATTTTAATAATTTTATAATTAAAATAGATAATTTATTTTAATCTTAAAATAAAAAGTTTATTTTAATTTTAAAATAAAAAGATTTATTTTAATTTTAAATTAGAATTTCATGCTAACTAATTAGAGTTGGAATTGGATTCCATGCTAACTAATTGGAGTTGAAATTGATTCCTAATTTCCTTAAATAAAGGAGTTTATTTAGATATGAAATAAGATTTCATATTATTCAAAATAAAGGAGTTTATTTGTGAATAGGAAAGAAAATCCGTGTTTCCTTAAATAAAGGAGTTTATTTAAATATGAAATAAGATTTCATATTATTCAAAATAAAGGAGTTTATTTGTGAATAGGAAAGATAATACGTGTTTCCTTAAATAATTTTTTTATATATGGAATTGGATTCCATAATTAATTAAAATAAAAGAGTTTATTTTGATTAAAATTTTGATTAAAATAAAATAGTTTATTTTATTCAAAATTGGATAAATTAAAATAAAATAGTTTTATTTTGATTTAAATTTGGATTAAAATAAAGGAGTTTATTTTGATTCAAAAATAGATTTTATACTAACTAAATTTTCCCATTAAATGATATCAATATATATATTGAATGTTTATTAGTAACCACTAAAACTTCCTAGTTATTTCAATAAAATATTTTTATCGTTTTTTCAATCCGATAATAATTACATTTGCTTAGGGGTCCACCAATGATTGAGTAGTTATGCGAATATTCCTGCTAAACCGAATATTCCCCAAATCGAATATAATATAACCACTTGCATACTTTGCAAAATTTATAAATACTACCCACAAACTATAATATTATCTCAAATTCACACCATAATATTAAAAATTATTTCGACAAAATTTAAATCTTTATTGATAAAATCTGGGGTCTCACAATCTCCCTCCTTATGGAATTTAAGCCTTTGAAATTAGGGTACGTTACTGGTATGATAAAGAGATGAGGATACCTTTAATACCTTTATCGTTTAAAATATTAAATTCATCTTTGAAATCGCCAAAGCTATTCATTAACAATTCATCTTTGCACTACAAAGCTAAAGATATACAACTCATAAAACCAATAATCTTTGAGGCGAGCGACTTAATAGTATCACGACCACGAATTATCCATGCACCACTGGCGAAGGATATTCGTGTTTTCAATCTGATGATGATTATCTGCAATAATCCTTGGTCATAATCATACCAAGTTTATCAATGCACTACTACCAAAGATGACTTTTACCACATCCATGAATTAATATTTCATTCTTTGAGACTCACTTCAATAATTAATTCATATCATCGAATCATCCCCGCTTTTACGGGCCAAGGATATTCATTAGTATCACGACCACAAATTATCCATGCACTACTACGAAAGATAATTGTGTATTCATTAGTATCCACGACCACAAATTATCCAAGCACTACTACCAAAGATAATTGTGTATTCATTAAGTATCACGACCACAAATTATCCATGCACTACTACGAAAGATAATCGTGTATTCATTAGTATCCGCGACCACAAATTATCCATGCACTACGGCCAAAGATAATTGTGTATTCATTAGTATCACGACCACAAATTATCCATGCACTACTACCAAAGATAATTGTGTATTCATTAAGTATCACGACCACAAATTATCCATGCACTACTACCAAAAAGATAATTGTGTATTCATTAGTATCACGACCACAAATTATCCATGCACTACGGCCAAAGATAATTGTGTTTTCAATTACTGATTATGATTATACCGAAACAATCCCACGGTCATAATCATACCAAGTCCATCTATGCACTACTGAGCCACGAGATGACTTTCAACATAATATAAGCATGAGGATAATGATATAAAGAATCAATCAAATGAGATAAAGGATAAATATTAAACATTTATAATATAATTTATCCGAGATTCAAGAATATCCTCATGTTATCAATCACTTAATAATCTCATAATCTAATATCATTAATATTATAACAATATTTTAATCATTTCTTAAATTTATAAACAATTTTTCTTAATTGTTTACGTTTTACCATATAATGCATTTAATCATTCAAAATGCCATACTCATAAGATATCATCACCAATTATCAAATCTCTCAAAAAATATGCATATACTCTATATAGGATTCTCTAGCCATAATATCCTATTTTCAACTTTGTTACTTCACATAACATATTTAACTCATATGTTAGTCACTAAACTATTTTCATGAAAAATACCAAATCAGTCCCAAAAATATTTCTTTTCTGGGATTTAGCATAATATAGTCCCATAATAAAAATATATTTTCTCGAATTTTTAAAATTCATTTACTATTTTCAAAAATCAATTTCTAATTAATTCCTTAAGAAATTAGCTACCTCAAGTTTAACTCCAAAAATTCCCAAATTTTGGCAGGACCTTACACATGTTAACGTGAGCTTCTAGTTTAAATTTCATGGTCATCTGAGTTATAGAACTTTCAGGTTATAGCGTTTTTTTGAAAAACCTAAATATTGAAAGAGTCATAACTTGCTCATTTTAAGTCGAGAATGAGCTCATTTTTTTACAGGAAATACTTTATACCATATACCTTCATGTCCCTAAAGGCCAGAATTTTTCTCATAATTTAAGTGGCCAAAACAGCCCCTTAAAGTTTCTGGGCAGTAGCATTTTTGAAATTTACAGCTTTGACCTCCTTTGCTAAAATCAGTCCACACAAACATCTACAACACCTTTTCCAGTAATTCCACTTGGATTAGTTAGGTAACTCATAGATATAACTCTAGGACTTGACCACATTCAAAAATTCAAAATATAATAGGAGATATGGTCAATTGAATTTCATGTTACGTTTTTCACCAAAATCTGATTTTCAACTCTTTGTGATTTCTAAGAAACTTTCATGTTTTCACATAATAACCAACATAACTCATCATAACACTTACTAATACTTCATATACCCATGATTTTCATTAGTCCAATGCTTTTATTATGACTTTCATCATAATCCTCGTAAACAGATCCTTTTAGTTGAAGAAATATTTGAGGGTTTAAGAAATGGGTTTTTGTACTGGGGTCAATACAAAATTCGATTTTACGCTCTAAGTAGGCTAAGAAGTCTTCAAGAATACGCCAGAAAATTTATTAATAATAGAAATATCATTCAATACTGTGACTCTTATTCAAGACTTGGATAGTACGTCACATTGATACCAACTGTGACTTCTATCCCTTAACCTAGATAGCACCTCACAATGATACCTATAAACTTGCCATCTTCATTCACGATGTCGCCTGCAGAAAGTCTGGCTTCGGTGCATTCCACACAAGGAAGTTGACAACGAAAGGTTCGGGGCTCTTTACTTATGGCTTGATATCACGTTGATTAACTTTAGGATTTGGTTACTTTGAATTAAGATAACGAGTTGGTTAGGAATATGAAAGCTAACAACCTTACAAAAAGAATAATGAGTAGTTAATCAATCGTTTTTAAAATTACCTCAAAGGCAAGTATTTTCAAAGAGATAAGATCGACAGTAACGTGAAAGTGTTTATTTGAAACAACAAGATTAATAAACAAAGGGAGGTAACGAAGGTTTCTCCCAACGAAGTTTCAATAGATAAATCAAAGTCTAATTTCTCCTGAGTCAAATTTAAACGTTGAACGCAAAAGCAAGAGAGATAAAAGAATGGGTAGAACCGGTATCTAATAAGGTATAGACTTCACAAGAATTTATAATTAACTAACCCGTGCTAACTTCGTTCGGGTTACCCACTTTTTGAGAAGTCACGAAAAACGCTCTTCCTGAAACCACCGACTTTGTTTTGTCCGTATCCGCCTTTGGTGCCACTATCCCAGCTGGACTTGACTTCGGTGCACAACAAAATTGAGCTAAATTACCTTCTCTTCTTGCAATTTCCACTTCTATTATCTTTGCCATGATTACCACCGAAGTGGTTACCATTCTTAACATGATAATTTCCCCCACGATGGTTATCATTGTTCTGATAGCCGTTGCCACCAGTATGATTATTATCGTATTGTTGGTCGTTACCTTTTGTTTGAGCTGAATCAACACTCTCATGTGCTTCATTGCTTATCTCAACATTTTCAGATATCATTCTCAAACACTGTCACAAAACAAGGGTTAATTAACATATCACATATTATCCCTATACTCCGACCAGCCCAATTAAATACCAAATAAATTTAGGTAGGTCATACTAGCGAAGGAATTTCCGTCTCTCCCCTCCTAGTTCTTATCTCACATCTTAGCCTCGGGATCATATCCTAAGCTCGATACCAACCGTGGCGCCCCAAAATTAGGTATCGTCACCCATCTTGGGTCGCCACTTACATGGTACATAAATTCAAATACAACTTACTAACCTAACTAACGTAGGTATACAATAAGACATAAACGTGAGTTTGAATACAAATATTGTCTACTAGATATTATACAAACTCAAAAGGAGTCCTCATTACAACTATTATCACACTATTTCACGTAATAGTGAGGACTACTAATGCTATCCTCTGGACCATTACTTACGTTCCCCGACTAAGTCCCAAATTATGTTCTCATTTCACGAAGAGAACGGTGAAAGAAAGGGTGAGCTCAACTAGCCCAAGAAGAAATATTATGACTAAGATAATGCGAGAATAAATTATCATTAGCCTTCAACGATGTTAAACCGATAAAATACAATAGACAACCAGGTTTAAGCTGCGGCTGGAATAAGCAATCCATTAAAAGAGTCAAGTAGAGAATAAAGTCTACTATCTTTTAGGTTTTAAAAGGTTTTCATCAATTTTTATCGCTGAGACTCAACTTAATAAATAAACCACCACATCTAATCATCCCCTGCATCACGGCCAAGGATTTTCATCAAGTTATCAATGGTCATGACTATACCGAATCACCCCGGGTCATAATCATACCAAAACTATCCATCATCGCATTACAGACACCGAGGACTTTTGTCACATCATTTATATCAAGTCATGATTATACCGAATGATCCTCGGTCATAATCATACTAAGTTCATCTACGCACGTAAGCCAAAGATAACATAATATAACATGAGGATGATGACAATGACATAATAATTCAATAAAACAAGTTCAAGAATTATTTAATCCATGAATTATTAACGTCCAAATTGTCAACATAATACTGTTTCATAGAGTAAAATTCAAGAATGATCATAAGAATATTTCCGTGAAAAGATCTTTGGATGAAACGCAAATATCAAGGATATTCTACTAATTTCATGGAGTATAGAAGTCAAAGTTTTAACCAAATCGGGTATAATAAAGAATGGAATAACAAAAGAAATCACCATGCATGCGGTGCTTAGCGCAGGCAAAGTTATTCAGCGAATAATAATAACGGAACCGGTCGGTGAAATTCACACCCACGTGATGTTCCAACGAATAATAAAGATGGAACTGGATCCGGTGTAAAACACACGAATAGGATATTCCAACAGAATGATAAAGATTTAACCAGTCCCTGTTAAAAACACGCATGGATGTTCCAACAAAATAATAAAAAGCGGAACCGGTCCGGTGTAAAACACACGCATGGATGTTCCAACCGAGTAATAATAGAAGAATGTCACCAAGTATAGGGTAAACCAGCAGATATCGAAGTTATTCCAATGTAATAATAAGCAATGGAATAACATAAGGATTTCACCAAGTATAGGGTATGCTGGCGACATGAGTTATGTATAGGGTATGCCACTTTTACAGGTGTTATTCAAATGTAATAATAGTGAATGGAATAATGTAAGTTCTCTTCAAGAAGAAAGAATAACACCCCTTACCGTAAAAAGAACCTAATATAGAAATAGTGAAGTAGCAGAATACTCTTCTTCTTTCTATAATTTTCTCTATAGCTTCTCTATATAATTTCTCTCTCTAGAGTTTCAATGAATTAAAGAAAATAATGAAGGAATGAGCTTCTATTTATAGAAAAATGGAATGCATAGTAACTAATCCATGAACTATCTGCATTGATTTACTTTAATCGACGGTCCATATTTAAAGAAAAATCTTTTAAATAAAATATAATATATTCTATTTATATAAAAACATTTTACTATGCAAACACTTTATGCAATACTATGCAAAACACTATGCAAAACACTATGCAACACTATGCATAATAAAATATAATATATTCTATTTATAGAATAACTTTAATAAAGTATTCTATTTTATATAAAAGATGTTTCGTTTTATTACGTTAATAATACTGAATAAAACAAAACGTCATTATCGCTATAATAATTCATATTATTAATCGACAATAATGGAATCAAACCGAGTGACTTCTCACATAAGCATCGATAATCAATACCGCAGGTATACTACTATGCAACCACACGTATTACTGTATTTTTACTACCGAGTAGTTCAACAGTAACCACGGTAAAACTTCCGCCGTTATTTCAATAAAATATTTTTGTCGTTTTCTCGATCCGACAATAATTACATTATTAGGGTCCACCAATGATTGAGTAGTTATACGAATATTCCCCGCTAAACCGAATATTCCCCAGGCCAATCGAATATAATATAACCACTTGCATACTTTGCAAAATTTATAAATACTACCCACAACTATAATATTATCTCAAATTCACACCATAATATTAAAAATTATTTCGACAAAATTTAAATCTTTATTGATAAAATCTGGGGTCTCACATTCCTTGAGGATGTGATCATAAAGAATTGAAGTTCTTGAAGGATGGAAGACAAATTGAGTCCTAAGATATGAATGTAAGATCTCTGCATTAATTATTTCTCAATTCAAGGATATAAGACATTTGCATGATATTATCATGAAAGTAAATTAACTGGAGTTTTGAAATAAAGATAAAAGAGAATATTAACTCTTAAATAAATTATTTCATAGTAAACAAAGTGATATAAAGATGGTAAACAGATTTTAAATCTTTGGTTAATGGATCTGTTAGAATATATCTATATAACCAAAAATAATTTATTATGTTTTTTCTTAATTAGAGTTGATAGCTTAAATCATGTCTAAGGGAATTAGAATCAAATCTGTCCATGATATATGATCAGAAACTCAAATTGATTTCCCCAAATTTGAAACTTAGTATTATTTTGGAATCAATTAGAATTTAAATTAATCAGTCAATTACTTGATAAATCACGTCACCTAAATTGATGATATAACAGCTTGGTAAATTGATTCCCATATATTCGTAATTAGACCTTCAGTGTTTATAGAAATGTTTAAGCATATCCAGATGTTAACGCAAAGATCTTTTGTCACGTTCCAATCACGTAAGACGTCCTGACCCTGCATAGTAAACACGATCAACACCACAAGCTTGACGACTTCGACCGTCGGGGGATAGCTCAGGCGTGAGAGTCAGTATAGATGATCATAAGGTTAACAATGGAGGATCACATATCTAGTGTATTGAGAGAGATAAAATTATCAGTTACCTGTACTTGGAAGACCTCCTTGCTATGATATACTCTCTAGCCCGGTTTACCGTGCCACCCACTACCGTCAGACACAGCTCCCCACTAATCAGAGATCTCAGCCAACAGCATGCATACTGTCACCTTTTTCATACTGTTTCTCCCGCCGGCCGACTATAATTCCATCCACATTAATGATCTGCAGGCCACTCGATCAACAATTATCTTATTCATCATTACAAGTCAAAGATGGAGATATTTAAACATTTGATGGGTCAGCCCACTAATCCGGCCCTATAATATAAGAACTTAATAAAGATAATACAATGACTAAGCCCAATAACTTTAGGATCCGTTAATGATGACCCAGTGGACCAACCAAATAAATAGGCCCAATCCATTCGGCCCAATATGTGAAATATCATGACCCAACATTGCCCTCTAGTTTTTTAATAAACAAAACTATTTAATGGAAAACTATAAATAGTCCATGATGTGAAAAATCTAATAGGATTAAAAGAGACCCAAACTAGAACCCATCAAGGCCCAAATGGTAAAGAACTTAAAATAATAAAGCAAACTAGAACCCGGTTAATATATGGATCTTGAATCGGGCATTGTCCATTTGAATTCTTAAACATTAATGTCAATTAATGTGCCGCCTTCATATACTGTAAGACCCTGAAATTTTTAAATAAAAAGGAATTTTCTTTATTTATTATTTTGAAATAGTAAGGGTTGATTTGATTAATGTGGATAGTTAAGGGTTAAATACGCAAATATTTCAAAATAAGCAAGTGGTTATAAAATATTCATTATCGTCGGGGAATAATCGTTTGGTCGTGGAATATTCAATCGCTTGTGGGAATATTCGCATGCAATGCTAGCGACCATGTGTGGGCCCCATAATGGAAAGCGATTGGATGAAGAAAACGACAAATATAAGTTGTTTTTAAATAACGGCGTAGTTATTACCGTTAATCTTTGTTGGAATACCCGGTGGTTAAGACACACTAATACTGCCGTTGTTGAGCGATGCTTTACAAGATTGCACCAATTATTGATTCTTACGTAAGAGGGCACTACTCAATAATGGTTACTGATAATTACCGCTTCGATATTTTATTGAGTTAATAATTCTTTGCGTTGATATTTTATATTCTTTGTTGTTCAATAATTGTCATTACACGGTTTTTTCATTATCGAAGCAATAATTCATATTATCTGAATAATATTATTAGATAACATTATTGGCAATGTCTAGAAAGTTTTGTCTAAGGAGAGGTTTGGTCACCTAATTGCTGCCAAGAAGAAGAAATTCTTATTGGAAAGCCCCTCTTTCTGAACCTACCGCACGGTTGTCAATATTGTGATTACGTAATATTATTTGTGAATAATTAATTATTGATTTATATGATGAGGAAAATATTGATTTTATGTGGATATAGATGGAGAAAATTTTTAAAATGACAATTGTTGAAAATTAATACTTTATCTTTTTCGATAAAATAATTCATTTAAATATATTATTTTAATAATATATTAACGGTGATATTTTTTACAACGAATGGGGATATATGAGTATACGAGGAGGAAGAGTATTTTTGTTGCAATAAATGTTTAAAACATGTTAAACATGTCGGTGGACCCCATTTATTGATCGAAATTTGATTATAAATTGCGTAAAATCGCCTGCTTGTGGATTTGGTCCAATTTCTATTTGGAATTTGGAAAAACTTTCTTCTGCAAAGTTGTAGAGAATTGAATTTCCTATAAAAACACGCGAGATTCAATTTTCTGATGAAAGGGCTATTTATTATGAATTATTGAAGTTCGGATTAATTGATTATCATTTTTTGGAGTTTTAAGTAACTTTTGCATGAAAACGTTTTTTGTCACTTATGGGACATGTGTTAGTGGTTGATTTCAGCTGATGGTGTGCGTGGGAAGATGTGGAAAAATAATATTATTAATATATTAAATTTTTACTTTGGTGTTCTAAGCAATTTCTATAAATAGGGTGCTTAGTTAGAATTGAAAATCACACCGTAAACTGAAGTTTTCTCTCTCTATATTATCGGCGTATTCTTATGAGTATTTTGAGTATACTTTGAGTATTGCTAGGCGGTGCAAGTTCCCTTCAAAGACTATACCCTAGGTATTCTAGCTAGAAGTCTTGATCTTTTCGAGGTAAGGGATATTATTTTTTTTTTAATGATATTATTTCTTCAATATCATTATCTTTGAAATGTTGATCTAAAGTTTTTATCAAATTTGGAACTTTTTCATGTCGATTTACTATTCATGGGTTACTATTCATGAGTTACTATTCACGAAGTTACTATTCATGAGTTCTTATTCACGAGTTACTATTCACGAGTACTATTCATGAAGCGTGAAGATATTTTTGTGGAATTTCTATCTTTTGGTGTGAGTTACTATTCACGATATCTGACTTTATTCACGATACTCTGCACTATTCACGATATCTGTACTATTCAATTTAAAAATAAAATTTCTTGTTTTCGTCCAAACATCTATTCGGATACTAACTTTCGATTGTATCCATGTTTTGATCATTCTTGAATTTTACACCACTATGATTATTTTTGAGGTATTTTTGGGCGTGGATAAAACCAAGTACGAATCATTAATCCTTAATCCTTGTAATTTTGTTTCACTAGATTCGCTTCTTTAAAAAATATTTTCATCATCCTCGGTCTTAAATGATGATATTATGGAATATCTTTGGCTGTAGTGCAAAGATGAATGATTTCTTAAGAATATCTTTGGCACAGTAGTGCAAAGATGAATGATTTCAAGAATATCTTTGGCCCGTAGTGCAAAGATGAACAGTGTTTAAATGAACATGACTAACCGGTGATGAATATCTTTGGCTGTGTGTGCAAAGATGAATATTTGATTCCGTATGTATATTGATTGATGTTACTGAGGATAAAAGATAGACGATGAACTTTTAAATTCATACATAGAAGATAGTAGTTTGCATTCTCTACTTAACTCTTCTAATGAATTATTATTTCATTGCGAATATTGATTTAAAATTTGTTGTCTATTGTATTCTATTATATTTTTCCCTGTTGAAGACTAACGATAATTTGTTGTATATTATCTTAGTCATAATATTCTTTACCGAGCTAGTTGAGCTCACCCTTTCCTTTTGTTCCATTTTTCTCAGGAGGCGAGAATATAGCGAGTACGAGTCGGTCATTGCACTACGGGCCAAAGATATTCATCAAGAAATCATTCATCTTTGCACTACAGGCCAAAGATATTCAGTAATATCATCATTTAGGACTAAGGATGATGAAAAATATTTTAAAGGAAACGAATCCAGTGAAACAAAAGAACAAATATTAAGGATTAGTATTTTAAACAATCCAAGTTCAAAAATACTTCATAAGTAATCATCGTGGAGTAAAATTCAAGAATGATCAAAACATGGATACAATCAAAGCTAGTATCCATAATAGATATTTTGGACAAAAGAAGAAATTTCATTTTTCGGTGAATAATTAATAAATGATTCGTGAATAATTATGTCGTATACGTGAATAGTGCCGTATACGTGAATAGTAACTCACACACAAAAGATAGAAATTTCACAAAAAACATCTTCACGCTTCATAAATAGTACTGCGTGAATAAGAATCTCATGAATAAGAACTCATGAATAGTAACTCGTGAATAAGAACTCATGAATAGTAACTCGTGAATAGTAACTCATGAATAGTAACTCGTGAATAGTAACCCCGACATGAAAAAGTTTCAAATTTGATAAAAAATTCCAACCAATATTTTGGCATAATGATATTTAAGAAATAATATCATTTTCGAATAAAATAACATCCCTTACCTCGAAAGACAAGACTTTTAGTTTGAAACACCTGATATAAAGCTATGACTTGAACTTGCACAATCAGTATAGCAATACTCAAAGTATACTCACAAGAATACGCCGATAATACGAGAGAGAAAACTTGAGCTTACGTGTGATTTTCAATTCTAACCCAAGACACCTATTTATAGAAAAATGCTTTAGAACACCAAAGTAGAAAATTTAATATAATAATATTATATATATTATAAATTCTCTACACACACTAATAATCTGAATTCAGCCTCCTAATCACATGTTAAATGAGTTTCAAAAATGAAAAAAATGTTTTTGTAATTAAAAATATTTTAAACTTCCAAAATTAATTATTTCGAACTTTGGAACTTCAATAATTCATAATAAATAGCCCTTTTATCGGAAAAATTCAATCTCGTGAATTTTTATAGGAAATTCAATTCTCTACAACTTTGCGTAAGAAAGTTTTTCCAAATTCCAAAATGAAATTGAATGAAATCCACAAACGAAAGCGATTTTACAAGCTATAATCAAATTTCGGTCCAAGAAATGGGGTCCAATTTAATACATAAAACATGCTTTAAATATTTTTTGTAACAAAATACTCCTCCTCCACATATACTAATATATCCCACATTCATCGTAAAAATATCATCATTATTATATTATTAAAATATAATAATATATTTAAATAATTATTTTATCGTAAAAAAAGATAAAATTTTAATTTTCAACAATTGTCACATTAAAATTTTTCTCCATCTATATCCACATAAAATCAATATTTTTCTCATCATATGAATCAATAATTAATTATTCACAAATAATATTACGTAATCACAATATTGATAACCAGTGCGGCTCCCAGAAAGAGGGGGCTTTCCAATAAGAATTTCTTCTTCTTGGCGCCGCAATTAGTGACCAAACCTCTCCTTGAGATGTAACTTTCTAGACATTGCCAATAATGTTATCTAATAATATTATTCAGATAATATGAATTATTGCTTCGATAATGAAAATACTTGTAATGACAATTATTGAAACAACAGCAATATAAAATATCAACGTAGCAATTATTAAATCAATAAAATAAAATACTGAATAGTAATTACTGTAACCATTATTGAGTAGTGCCTTCTTACATAAGAATCAATAATTGGTGCAATACCGCAGTGCTACTCGTGTTTTTAACCAATTTAGTATTTTAACAAGATATAATCTGTAACAACTACGTCGTTATTTATAAACAACTTATATTTGTCGTTTTCTTCATCCAATCGCATTCGTTATGGGGCCCACACATGGTTGCTTGTCGTCATTTAATATTCCTCGACGATTTAATATTCCACGACCAAACGAATATTCCCCGACAATAATGAATATTTTATAACCACTTGCTTATTCAAATATTTGCGTATTTTACCCATAACTATCCACATTAATCAAATCAACCCTTACTATTTCAAAATAATAAATGAGGAAAATAAATTTCATTTATTAATAATTTGGGGTCTTACAACCTCCCTCCTTATGAAATTTCGTCCTCGAAATTGACGTGCGTATACTGGTGTTTCAAAAGATGAGAATACCTCGCTTTTATTTCCGTTTCCAACTCTCAGGTCATTTCCTTAATAGCATGATTTCTCCACAAAACTTTAACTTGTGGTATAACCTCAAGACATAGGACATGTTCTTTCCTATCCAAGATCTTGACAGTACCTCCTCGTCGTTAAGTCTTCTGCTATCTCGTCCGGGTTCTAACTCAATGACGTGGTTCGGTCGTCCACATATTTACGTAACATCGATCGTGAAAAACGTTATGAACACGCGTGCATACTTGGCAGAAAAGCAGTCTATAGGCCACGGTTCCTATTCGATCGAGAATTTTAAATGGATTAATAAATCGAAGGTTTGAGCTTTCCTCACCTCACCGATTCTCATTTTTGAAATAACAACTTCTTGCACCTCCTTCTTCAAATTCATCAGCTCCGGTGTGTAGCTTGAACAGCTTTAACTTTATCGATTAAAGTTGATTATACTCGTATATCATCATGTGGGTACCTAGAGTTTTCATCTCCATCTCTATTATTTGTAAATTATACGAAATGAGTCTTTGATAATATCGTACTTTCGTTTTTTGTATACGATCTTCTACTCAACACGCCGGCTACCACGTTTGCTTTTCCAGGATGGCATTGTCGAAACATGTCTTTGAAATGAGTCTCCTCTTGAGTTCTTCGCTCTTCCCACATTCCTTGCTCCATTCGAATTTTGTATCTCTACGAGTCACCAAAGTTAATGGAATAGCGATTCAAGAATATCCTTCAACGAATCTCCGATAATAACCAACTAAGCCTGAAAGCTACGTGATTTCGATTCTGACTTAGGTTGTTCTCAATCGTGACTCATATCCCAACCTTGGATAAAGACGTTACAATGACACCTATCGCTTTACTATCGCATCGAATATGGTGTCCCCTACAGAGAGTCGGCTTTGGTGCATTCCACAAAGGAAGTCACCGGATAAAGGCTCGTACCAAATTCTATAGTTGAATTTCTAACTCCTGAAGTTCAATAGGAGCCATTCGATATGAGATTTTAGAAATGAGTTTTGTCTTACGGGTTCAAAGTTGATACAAAATTTAATATCAGGCTTTGGGAGTAAGCCAAGAAATTCTTCAGAAAAATACGTCAGGAAAAATCAATAACAACAAGAATATTATTCAAATTTGACGTGTCTTTATTCAAATCCATAACATGGACTAAGAAAACTTGACATCCGTAATAAACGAATGACTTCATGGCTTGATATGAAAATGTTTGACTACAATGGTTTGATTGTTTGAATTGAATAACCAGGTTGCTTAAGAATATGAAAACTAACAACCTTACGAAAGTAATCAATTTCGGCATGATGAGTAGTTAACCTTAAAATCACATCAAAAGCAATTATCTCTATAGAAATAAGGTTAACAGGTAAATGTGATAGTGCAACCTGAATCAAGCAAGATTTCTAAACAACGGATGTAATGAAAGTTTCTCCTAACGGAGTCTCCATAAATAAGTCAAAGTTTAATTTCTCCGTAGTCAAGTTCAAACGTTGAGTGCAAGCAAGAGAGATAAAAGAATGGGTAGAACCGGTATCTAGTAAGGTATAAACTTTGCAAGAATTTATAATTAATTAATCCGTGCTAACTTCGCTCGGTTCCTCGCATTTTGACCGGCCACGACAAACGCTCTTCCGAGAATCGTTGACTTTGACTTTTCCGGGACATCCTTTTGAGTCACCATTCCCACTGGATCGGTTTTGATATCGTATAATCTCGAAAGCGATATGTCCTTCTTTCCACAATTATAGTATACCTTAAACTGTTGTGGGCGGTTTGGTGATATGTCCCTCTTTCCGCATTTGTAACTTATCTGACCGGTGGTCTTTCTCCTCCTTGGAACCATTTACTCTTGGCCGACGTCTTTACATGGTCGTTGTTGAATATCCTCTTTTTAAAATCTCCTCCCGACTCGCTTTCTTCTATTTTCATGTCCATGATTACCACCGTAGTGGTTCACCGCCTTTGTCCGTATTCTTCTTTCTCCGTTTGGTTATCGTTATTCTAATGATTTCTATCTTCTTGTATGATCCTCGGTTATGGTCCCTCGGTTGGGCGTACTCGTTATCTCGCTCTAACAACCGAGCCCATTGACAACATCTGAATAGAGAGAAAATTATGAGAATGAGATATTGACGTATCTTGGGTTTCAAACCTCTCGAAACATCCGCGTCATACGTTCCTCATTCTCCACCAAATGAGGTTCAAACTCGGATAACTCCGCGAACTTCGCCTCGTCTTAGGACACCGCCACGTTATTCTCGCTTTCTAGTCTAATAAACTCCACTTCCTTCATATAGACGAATACTTTCGTGGAAGTACTTGTCATTGAACAATTTCTGAAATGTCTCCCATAACATCTTTGAGTGCAATTTGGATGGAGTACGCTTCACGATTCCCACCAAGATGTCTGCCTCGCCACTTTAACATAAAGTTGGTGAATGGAACCTTCGTTCCTCCGTGCATCCCAAGACATCGAATATCTTGGTAATTTGCTTGACCCATGTTTCCGCCATGATCGGATCGCTTTCCTTTAAATTCTGTGGTCCCAACTCTTTGAACTGCTTGGTTGTGACAACCCGTGAATTGCTATCATTTCCTCCTCATTTTGAACACGAGTCTCCTCGTCGATTTTTGCATGAACTGCGCAAAAAGCTTCTAAACATCCCTCGTTCATCATCTCGCTCTGTGGTGTTGTTCACAAGAGGTACATTGCCCGACTGTTGCACGCTTCTCCTCGTTGGTAAGTACAGCGTCTCCACGGTCTCATTTCCATTGTTAATATTCTCAATTCGACATTCTCAAATCATCGCTATAAAACAAGGGTTAATTAAGGAAATCAATATATCACATAATATCCCTACATCTTGACCAACTAACAAATAAGTTTAGGTAGGACACACTAGCGAAGGATTTACTCATCTCTCCTCCCTAGTTCTACTCCTCGATCTCCGCTTGAGAGATCATATCCTAAGCTCGATACTCAACCGTGACGCCTCCAAAATAGGTCCATTCCATCCAACCCATTCTCGAGTCGCCAAATACATGGTACGTAAATAACTACAACTTTATTAATACATTTGTCGGTGCAAAATACGACAACATATATAATTGTGAGTTTAAATACAATTATTGTCTTCTAGCATAATATACATACCCAAATAAATCCTCATCACAATTATTGATACATTATTTTACAAAATGGTGAGGACTACTAAACAACTCTCTCTAGAACCTTCATTCCATACCCGACTAAGACTCACTACATTCTCGCCACCGAGAAAAAAAAATGGAACAAAAAAGAAAAGGGTGAGCTCAACTAGCCCAAGAAAGAATATTATGACTAAGATAATATACAATAAATTATCGTTAGTCTTCAACAGGAAAAAAATCTAATAGAATACAATAGATAACCGGTTTTAAATCAATCATAGCGTGAAACAACAATTCATTAGAAGAGTTAAGTAGAGAATGCAAACTACTATCTTCTATATATGAATTTAAAAGTTCATCGTTGATATTTTATCCCCGTAACATCAATCAATATATATCCGAATCAAATATTAATCTTTGCACTACAAAGCCAAAGATATTCATCGACCGGGTCATGTTCATCTAAACACTGCTCATCTTTGCACTACGGGCCAAAGATATTAATCATTAGGTCATGTTCATCTCAACACTGCTCATCTTTGCACTATGGGCCAAAGATATTCATCAAGAAATCATTCATCTTTGCACTACAAGCCAAAGATATTCAAAGAATATCATCATTTAGGACTAAGGATGATGAAAAAATATTTTAAAGGAAACAAATCCAAAGGAAACAAAAGAACAATATTAAGGATTAAGTATTTTAAACAATCCAAGTTCAAAAATACTTCATAAGTAATCGTAGTGGAGTAAAATTCAAGAATGATCAAAACATGGATACAATCAAAGCTAGTATCCATAATAGATATTTTGACAAAGAGAAGAAATTTTATTTTTCATGAATAGTGCCAGATTCGTGAATAATGTCGTATACGTGAATAGTCTTTGATATCGTGAATAGTGCCGATATCGTGAATAGTAACTCAAACACCAAAAGATAGAAATTTCACAAAAAACATCTTCACACTTCATGAATAGTACTAAGTGAATAGTAACTTCATGAATAAGAACTCGCTGAATAAAGAACTCGTGAATAGTAACTCATGAATAAGAACTCGTGAATAGTAACCCCACATGAAAAAGTTTTAAATTTGATAAAATTTCAAACCAATATTTCAAAGATAATGATATTGAAGAAATAATATCATTTTCGAATAAAATAACATCTCTTACCTCGAAAGACAAGATTTCTAGTTGAAACACCTGATATAGGCTATGACTTGAACTTGCACCAGATAGCAATACTCAAAGTATACTCAAAATACTCACAAGAATACGCTCGATAATACAGAGAGAAAAAACTTCAGCCGGTGTGTGATTTTCAATTCTAACATAAGCACCTATTTATAGGAAAATGCTTAAACACCAAAGTAGAAAATTTAATATAATAATATTATATATATTACAAATTCTCTACGCATACTAACAATCTGAATTCACCTCCTAATCACATGTTAAATGAGTTTCAAAATAAAAAAAAAAAAACGTTTTGTAATTAAAATATTTTAAACTTCCAAAAATCAATTATTTCGAACTTCTAACTTCAATAATTCATAATAAATAGCCCTTTTATCGGAAAATTTGAATCTAAGCCTTTTTTATAGGAAATTCAATTCTCTACAACTTTACGTAAGAAAGTTTTTCCAAATTCCAAATGAAATTGATCGAAAACCACAAATCAGGCGATTTTACAAGCTATAATCAAATTTCGATCAAGAAATGGGGTCCACCACACATAAAACATGCTTTAAATATTTTTGTAACAAAAATACTCCTCCTCCACATATACTCATATATCCCACATTCATCGTAAAAATATCATCATTATTATATTATTAAAATATAATAATATATTTAAACGAATTATTTTATCGTAAAAGATAAAATTTTAATTTTCAACAATTGTCACATTAAAAATTTTCTCCATCTATATCCACATAAAATCAATATTTTTCTCATCATATGAATCAATAATTAATTATTCACAAATAATATTACGTAATCACAATATTGACAACCAGCGAAATTCCCCGTGAAAGAGGGGCTTTCCAATAAAATTTCTCCTTACTTGGTAGCAATTGATTAAGTGACCAAACCTCTCCTGTATTGTAACTTTCTAGACATTGCCAATAATATTATCTAATAATATTATTCAGATAATATGAATTATTGCTTCGATAATGAAAATACCGTAAATGACAATTATTGAAACAACAAAGAATATAAAATATCAACGTAGCAATTATTAAATCAATAAAATAAAATATTTGAATAGTAATTCTTCAGAACAATTATTGAGTAGTGCCTTCTTACGTAAGAATCAATAATTGGTGCAATACCGTGTGCTATCTTGTGTTTTAACCAATTTCGGTATTTTAACAAAGATTAATTGGTAATAACTACGCCATTATTTATAAACAACTTATATTTGTCGCTTTTTTCATCCAATCGCTTTCCGTTATGGGGCCCACACATGGTCACTACCACATACGAATATTCCTCGACAATCATTTAATATTCCACGACCAAACGAATATTCCCACAATAATGAATATTTTATAACCACTTGCTTATTCGAAATATTTGCGTATTTTACCCATAACTATCCACATTAATCAAATCAACCCTTACTATTTCAAAATAATAAATAGAGGAAAATAAATTTTATTTATTAATAATTTGGGGTCTTACAGTAGGTATGGGAAGTTTGATCCCATGTATGGGTAGCCAAACTGCAAACGCGAGAAGTTCAATCCGTGGTGGGATGACCTAAGTCTTAGGAACGCAAAGGAGAGCCAGACTGTTGGCTTGAAAAGTATGTGTCCCTGAGGGGTAAAATGTAGAAGATTTGTATGTGGTAAAGGGTTAAAAAAACCGGAATGACTGGTAATTTGATGGTCCAACACCAGGGTGTTTGCGAGTCACTTCAGACATAGTACCGCTTCATGGTGTCCGAGTTGATGAGTTGTGGAAATTCATCGCCGTCTATTTCTTGTAATCTGAGAGCACCTCCTATCAATATTTCCTTGACAATAAATGGGCTTTCCCAGTTAGGAGCGAATTTTCCCTTAGATTGATCTTGGTTGTCAAGGATCTTCTTCAAAACAAAGTCATGTTGTTTAAACTATAGTAGCCGGGACTTTTTTTTGTAGGATCCGGCGATCCTTTGTTGATATAACCCACCATGGAAGATAGTCGCGGTTCGCTTTTCGCCTATTAGAGACAATTGGTGATACTTATCTTGTACCCATTGGTCTTCATCCAAATGGCGTCTCGGCAAGACTGAGGATTCCATTTCAACTTCTATGGGAGCCTTCGCTTCCATCCCATAGGTTAAAGCGTAGGGGGTTGCCCCAGTGGAAGTACACATTGAGGTTCTGTAGGCTAACAGAGTGAGAGGCAATAGGTCAGGCCAATCTTTGTGGTTGGCAGACATCTTTTGCATAATCTTCTTGATGTTTTTGTTAGCCGCTTCAACAGCACCGTTCATCTTCGAACAATATATGACAGAATTAAGATGTTTGATGTGGAATTTACTGCATAGCTCCTCCATCATTTTGTTGTTGAGGTTCTTAGCATTGTCTGACACAATCACCTCTGGTTATCCATTTCGATAAACGATATTGTTTATGATGAAAGCAATGATGACTTCTTTAGTAACCCTGGGGAAGGAGGCTGCTTCTACCCACTTGGTGAAGTAGTCTATCATGGTGAAGATAAATCAATGACCATTACTGGCTTTAGGCTCAATGGGCCCGATAACGTCCATTCCCCACATTGAGAAGGGTCAAGGTGAACTCATGTTGTGGAGTTCTCATGGAGGGGCGTGTATAGCATTCCCATGAATCTGGCACTGATAGTATCTCCTGACGTGGTCATTGCAATCAGCTTTTAGAGATAGCCAATAATGTCCTATCCTGAAAACTTTCTTCATAAGGAGGGGGCCACTCATTTGGGGGCCACAGACTCTGCCATGGATTTCATCCATAAGCCTTTGGGCTTGATCTTTGTCTAAACATATGAGGAGGCCTAATCCTGCATCTCTTTTGTAGAGCGCATCTCCACTCAGGTAGAATTTCATAGCAAGTAGATGGATCCGCCTTTTCTCAGTCGGGCACGCTTCCGCGGGTATATATCCATCTCGTAGATATTCCTTGATATATTGATACCAAGGATGTTGGGAGGGAGGTAGCTCATCCGATACTTCTCCAACATAATTCCCGTTGGCTGGGGCCTTGTGCAGGGAAATTGTGACGCTTGGCAAGTGTTCCTCGTCTGATATGCGAATCAAGGAGGCCAAAGTGTTAGGTTTGTAATATTCTAGAACGCAATCAAATTGCAAAAATTAAGCGGAAGCGAGATAAATCAGAGTTTAAAATTTTTACAATCCATATACCCGGATCACCCTTTATGCAAAATTATTAATTAAACAAAAAAGATAACGAAGAACAAACATACCCTTGAAGATCCGAGCTTCCTCAGGTACAAGTTCACCTCCAATCCTTTTCGCGTTCAACTTGAATCCACCGGGTTTGGTTCCTTCCTTTGATCAACATTAGCCACCCATGTGTTTGGCCTCTAGAGGTGATCCACCAAGGAAGAAGAATTTTCAAGAAGAAGGGGTGGTTGGCTAAACCCTAGTTTTCTATCTCTATAGAAAAGGCGTACTCTCCCAACTATTGGAATTACGTATGTTGTAAAAGTCAACAACTCCCTCACCCATAATAAGACTCCTCTTATTTATAGATGTGGGCAACCCACCTTAACAATTAAGGAATTGGGATTTATTTAATTAATTAAATTCTTTTAATTAATTAAGCTCCCTAATCTTATTAGGGATAATTAATTAAAATCCTTTAACTAATTTTCCTTCCTAATCCAATTTGGAATAAATGAGAGTACTTATATTAAATTAATTCCTAAACTCTTTTAGAAATTAAAATAATAATAATTGTAATAATGTTAATAAGACTCCTCTTATTAATTTATATTTAATATTTCTAAAATATTAAATAATAAATATTAAGTTATTTAATTTATTCTATCACCATAGATTAAATTAAATATACATAACATATTATTACGATTATGCCATTAACTTCTTAAATAATTATTCTTCCTTTTATGGTGTGACCCTTTAGGTTCTCCATATGAAACCTACAGAATAAATCAATTAGAACAATTCTAATCTTATTTAAATAAATTAATTAAACAATTAATTTATTTAAATAAATAATATTTATTCTACAATAGGGATAAGCCTCCTAGCGATCAACGACTTTCCGGATAATATAGATTTCAACATTAATCATAAAAGAACATTTGAGTAAATAGTTACTGCAAATAATTCAATCCTTCCACCATACAATGTCCCAATTAAATATAAGACATGGAATTACATCACAAGTCTTATTTTATTTAATTATATGTATTTCGATCCTTAAATGCACAACTCCAAATAATGCAAATTAGAAACTCCTTTCTAATTTCATTCATTCTATTAACCCAAGGACTACCGGTTTGTCATTTATCGAATCACATAGGACATATCTCTTCTTTTAATAGAAGTGGTAGATTCTTTATTGATCATACATTATCTCCATGTACAACTTATTATACCCAAGCATACCCTTTGATACACCCTAAGGGTCTTAAGGAATAAGTCAAAGTATAACTCATCATACACAAGATACTATGATGATCTCAAGTCCAAGGATCACTTGTACTACTATCACTACAGAAATCCTATCGACAGCAAGTAAAACTCCATTAGGTATTCCTTAGCGAGCCAATGCTTCGGTGAACTTATTCTCTAATAAGCACCTACATACTTGCTTTAGTGTCTCCACACAAATGATCATGAGATCAATCATCCTCATCCAATGATGAGCAAGAACGTATGTACCAATCTATTCGGATTCACTAATCCCCAATTTAGTAATCCAATGATTGGGAACTATTTTAGTTTTAAGCTTTCTAAGAATTTAGATCTCATTAGAATGATCATCATCATTATTCTAAAAGCATTGCTTAAAACTATGGGTTTATCACATATTATAAAAACAAAGACATCATGAGATAATTAAAAGCCTTTAATAAATTCTTACTTTTTATTAATAAATGAATAAGATTGTTATAAAGTATATGCTTTATCATCAAACATGATTGGCTTGTGTGCATACTGCTTTCAATCTCCCACTTGCACTAAAGCCAATCGCCATGGTATCTCATACTCTTCTTCTCTAAGTGATTTATTATCCTGCTTTGTTGGATAAGCTTTAGTTAATGGATATGTAATGTTGTTCATGAGAGTCCGCTTATCTCTATAGTGATTTCCCATCTTTCAATGATTCTAATAATCAAATGAAAGTGCCACAACACATGTTTAGATCCAAGATGAGACTTAGGAACTATTCCTAGTTACGTAATGAACTTTTAATCCAAACAATCAACTTGCGCACTTCATTTATAGCTATATACTTTGTCTTTATCACTAAATCAAAGAACTCTTTCTTTGTTTGAAACCTTTCCAATTCAACGCACCACTGCTCAAGATAACGCTTTACCTTAAAGTGGATTTTTCATCATCTTGGTCTCGTGCGAAAAACTTAAGTATGTTAAGCCCTCTAGTTTTAATTTAGACCCACCATGAATATGATCACATCCTTAGTGCCGGTTAAGCACTTTAAGATGTTTTTCACTGACTCATAGTGAACTTCTCCATAATATGACTGATCAACATCAGGTCTCGTACATTTCATTGCATACATGATTGTCACTCATGCGACCTCTCTTTTCAGGAGTCTGTGGGGACTATTAAGAGAGATACACTCCATAGCTCATCGACATGAGACATCTCTTGGAGTTTGCCATGCTAAACGACTTTAGCATCAAATGAATATACGTTCTTTGGGTTAAGTCGAGCATCCACTTGTATCTATCTATATAGATTTTATCCCCAATTAAGATACTCTTCCCAAACCATTCATGGAGGAATGTTTAGACAACTTTATCTTTACTGATTGTAGCATTGGCATGTTATTCCTTATTCGTAGTATATCAATATATAATACTAGAAATATCATAACGCTCCCACTGACCCTTTTGTACACACTAGAACTCTTACCTCATCGTATGTAACTCTGGATCATCATCTTCTATGATGCGTACCTCATCATTATCATCCATGATGAATCCATACCTCTAGGTATCTTCAAGACTATTTCAGATTACGATTCATTTGTGGTACAATAGAATTCATCTACAGTTCCTCTTATTTGACTTATAATGTTTTGTGGTTGAACTCTTCCGGATCTATTATCCTCCCACTAGCCCCTCAATGATAAACATATTTATCTTAGAAGGCGTGTTCATAATAAACACCTTTTGCTAAGCAGGATTATAGAACATATACCCTAAACTTACTTTAGGATGTCCCACAAATCAACACTTGTCAAATCTTGTCCCAATCTTGTCCCAAGCTTATCCTTTAAAACCTTTTCACATAAGTTGGACAACCACTTATCTTAACATACTTAAGATTAGGAATCCTCCCTGTCCATAACTTTTATGGAGTCTTGGTGTCGAATTTTGAGGTTACCATTTTCGTAGATATGCAGCCATTTCTAGGACATTATCCCAGAAGGATACTGGAATGTCGGTAAAATCATTATGGACCGCACCATGTCCAACAAGGTACGATTTTTCATTCAGATACATCAATCAATTATTGCGTATCAGGAGGCGTCCATTATGAAAAAACCATTTAAGATGATCTAGAAACTTATTTCACAAGAATTTATTCCTTGATCTAATCAAAGAAACTTAATACATTGTCAATTTGTTTCACTTCTGAATTCTTTGAACCTTTCAAATAATTCATACTTGTATTTCAGCAAATACACACATTCAACTCTTTGAATGATCATCTACTTTTCTTATACTAATTTTTTCAATATGCAAAATTATTTTCATGTAAGTCAAGTATACAAAATTTATTAAGTAATATTTCAGTTCTATACAAAACATTATTATTATAAATAGAACAACAATTGTTCTTAATTATAATACCAAAAATTTTATTGTCCAACAATAAAATGGAAATAATGTTTCTAACAAGAATTGGAATACAATAACAACTTATTGACTTAATAGATTTGCCCAGTAAGCGATCTTAAACTATAAGTTTCTATAGCTAATCAAAGAACCTTTGCTTCATTTTCCCACACATAGGATTACTTATCTTTGTTTAACTTTCTACTTTTGGTCCTTCATAAATCTATATTTATGATAACCAAATTCGGTATCCAATACCCAAGTAGAACCTTGAATTGAAAGAAAAAATTATTTTAAATCATGAACAAATTTGCATTTGTAACCAAAACTTCACTAAGCTTCTTTGGTTAGCCTCTACAAGATGCTTCTCGCAGCTTTTCTTTCCGATTGTCGTTATTATTGCGGTGGAAGCAAACTCCTTGCTATCCATATCGGTTTTGTTCTTATTATCCTTTGTTTACGCCTTTCTATTTACCTTCTTTGAATCGCTCTTCTTTTCGGAAGATCCTTTTGCCCCCTACCAAGAAGACTTGGTCTTTCTTGGTTGGAAAGTGACTCTCAACATTTTTCAACATGTTAAGCAAATCAGCGAGGCTGATATCTAGCTTGTTCATATGAAAAATTCACAACAATTATGAAAGGAGTCCGGGAGTGAATGCAAGATCAAATCTTGGCTCAACTCTTCATCCATGACAAAACCAGTTGTCCTAATTGATCAATCAAATTGATTATGTTAAGAACTTTTTGTCTGTACTATAGTGCCATTGGCCATTCTAGATCGGAAGAGCTCCTTAGATATCTGATATCTATCAGTCCTACTTTCCTCACCATCAACTACTTAATGTGCAAGAATATAGTAGAAGCATCCATAGTTTCATGTTGACGTTGAAGCTCATTACTCATAGATGCGAGCATGATGCATTGAGCCAACTGTGCATCATCTTGCCACTTTCTAAAAGTAGCAATGTCTTCCTCAGAGGCATTATGCGCAACCATTCTTGAGGATAGGCGTTATTAAGGACATAAGATAACTTTTTCAACCATGAGAACTATTCTCAAATTCCTTAACCAATCCGTTTAATTGATTACGGTTAATTTAGCATCTAATATGCTTCGCAGATGATTGTAATTTTAGACATTGTAAAATTACGTAAATGAATTTATAATTAACAACATTTTAACATACATTCTTTTATTAATTACCAAAATAAATTAGGTCTTGTTTTAAATTGGTATCTCCCACTATTTTCTTCAAACTATATTACCTCACTTATATAGTTCGTAAGAAAATCTAATTAAAGATTTGCTAGTGAGAATAAGGATCCCATTTCAAATGTATATAGCCTTGTGGTGACACAACAAACTATATATAAATAAATAGGTAGACAACTTTTGTCAATTACATCAACTATCTAACTCCTTTTCTTTTGCCTCTTAGATTATTTTGATCAGTGGTGGCACATCCGAGATCAAAATTATCCAAGTTAAGTCCGACCTAGCACTCCATATATTCAAAAAGAAAAATATCATCCTTGTGGTGACACAACAAAATAATATTGTTCAATTTTCTTTATAAGCATCAAATGTGATAAATTAACATCTTAAATACTTAATACTTGCCTTGTGGTGACACAACAAACTCATATTAAATATTTAATACTCTATTAATTTTATCATGCTGTAAATGACGTTCGATATTTCAAATATCTTTGAACGCTTAGGACTTAATATAAAAAAATTGAGGGATTTATTATTAATTTGTCTCATCTTGTTTAGCGCGCATGCACATATATATATAAAATACGCGTCATATTAATGAACATGCGAAGCATATTTGCATAATACATAATATATATAGTATAAGCATGCACATATAGAATACTATATTCTACCTGGATTGATTATGGACTTTTATTCTAGTTTGGTTCACTAGAGCCACCAAGTGAACCAAAAGGTCAAACCCTAGGGGTGCAAGAAATAATATTTAAATATAACTATTACATTTAAACCCGGGCTCCATTACAAACGGGTCTTCAAGTGCTCCTTGTTCCTTGATCTCCAATTCTTCAAACTTAATTCTAACTATTCCTATTATAAAACTATTTAAAATAAATAGAAACCTTGATCAGCAGTCAAGGGGAAGTACATAAGAGGGAGTTAGAATTTACATTAAGAAAAATTAGAGAAGACGAGGTACGCAGACCCTATTTAATAAAATCCATACATTCATGCATCCAACTAAAATAAAATCCAATCACATTAGTCAATAGTCCATAATCAATCTCATTTATTATCATACACATCATCATATGCATCAATAAATAACATTCATCATAAGTAATTAATAATTAACTTAACTATAATAAAAATGCATATCATAATAATCCTTATAATCATATTTTTATTGAAAATAAATAATAAATATTTTTATTATAAGATTAATTTATAATAAGAATATAATCTATAATGATCAATAATTCTTAAAAAGAATTTTTTTTACAATTATTCATGTAATAAATAAGTTTTATTTATCACATAAATACATATACTTTTATTTGCACATAATCCCACCTTTATATATAAAAAATGCAAAATTTATTATTTAATTATATTGAAAACATTGGATTATTACATCCACCCTCCTTTATAAGGATTCCATCTCCAGAATCACCGCTTCAAAACTTATAGATAATAGGGAAAATAGCATACACAGTCATTTCAAGTAGACCTCGATCAGTTTCGATCGAACTGGTCTTTAATTATTCAACATAAAACTTGACTATCTAATCATACGAAAATTGATTTCTAACAGAACTCAAATTTCTCCTTCAAAATTTCTTTATAACAAAAAAAATAAAATCATATATATAAGAAAATAAAATTTATTCGAATAATACTTGAAGTTCCATCCTCGGCTGCTACAATATCCTGAACCGTCATGTTGAAGTCTTTTGCGGTTGATTTTGTTGAAGTTGGTCCCGTTATCGCTAGTGTTCCGTTGCCTTTCCCCGCATTCACCTTGAACTACTCGGTAGTAAAAGTATAGTAATACGTGTGGTTGCATAGTAGCACACGGTATTGATTATTGATGCTTATGTGAGAAGTCACTCAGTTTGATTCCATTATTGTCGATTAATAATATGAATTATTATAGCGATAATGACGTTTTGTTTTATTCGTATTATTAACGTAATAAAATGCGAAACATCTTTTATATAAAATAGAATACTTTATTAAAGTTATTCTATAAATAGAATATATTATATTTTATTATGCATAGTGTTGCATAGTGTTTTGCATAGTGTTTTTGCATAGTATTGCATAGTGTTTGTATAGTAAAATGTTTTTATATAAATAGAATATATTATATTTTATTTAAAAGATTTTTCTTTAAATATGGACCGTCGATTAAAGTAAATCAATCTGGACCGTTCATGGATTAGTTACTTATGCATTCCATTTTTCTATAAATAAAGCTCATTCCTTCATTATTTTCTTTTAATTCATTGAAACTCTAGAGAGAAATTATAGAGAGAAGCTATAGAGAAAAATTATAGAAAGAAGAAGAGTATTCTGCTACTTCACTATTTCTATATTCAGGTTCTTTTTACGGTAAGGGGTGTTATTCTTTCTTCTTGAAGAGAACTTCATTATTTCATTCACTATTATTCTTGTTGAATAACTTTTGTAAAAGTGGCATACCCTATACATAACTTTGTATCTGCATGGCATACCCTATACTTGGTGAAATCCTTATGTTATTCCATTGCTTATTATTACATTGGAATAACTCAGATATCGCTGGTTTACCCTATACTTGGTGACATTCTTCTATTATTCTCATTGGAACATCCTCATGTGTGTTTTACACCTGACTGGTTCCGCTTTTTATTATTCTCATTGGAACATCCTGTGCATGTGTTTTACACCGGACTGGTTCCGCCTTTATCATTCTCTTGGAATATCCTATCTGTGTGTTTTACACCGGATCCAGTTCCATCTTTATTATTCTCATTGGAACATCCCGCTTGGTGTGAATTTCACCGACACGGTTCCGTTATTATTATTCTGTTGGAATAACTTTGTCTGTCATAAGCACCGCATGCATGGTGATTTCTTTTGTTATTCCATTCTTTATTATACCCAGTTGGTTAAAACTTTGACTTCTATACTCCATGAAATTAGTAGAATATCCTTGATATTTGCGTTTCATCGAGATTCTTTTCACGGAAATATTCTTCCCGATCATTCTTGAATTTTACTCTATGAAACGATATTATGTTGACAATTTGGGCGTTAATAATTCATGGATTAAATAATTCTTGAACTTGTTTTATTGAATTATTATGTCATTGTCATCATCCTCATGTTATATTATGTTATCTTTGGCTTACGTGCGTAGATGAACTTAGTATGATTATGACCAGGATCATTCTTAAGATAATCATGACTTGATATAAATGATGTGACAAAAGTCCTCGGTGGCACCTTAATGCGATGATGGATAGTTTTGGTATGATTATGACCGAGGGGTGATTCGGTATAGTCATGACCATTGATAACTTGATGAAAATCCTTGGCCAGTAGTACGAGGATGATTAGATGTGGTGGTTTATTTATTAAAATCGAGTCTCGTGATAAAAATTGATGAAAACCTTTTAAAACCTAAAAGATAGTAGACTTTATTCTCTACTTGACTCTTTTAATGGATTGCTTATTCCGCTGCAGCTTAAACCGGTTTATCTATTGTATTTTATCGGTTTAACACTTTGTTGAAGGCTAATGATAATTTATTACGCATTATCTTAGTCATAATATTTCTTCTTTGGGCTAGTTGAGCTCACCCTTTCTTTCACCTGTTCTCTTGAGAAATGAGAACATAGCTGGGACGAGTCGGGGAACGAAGTAATGGTCCAGAGGATAGCATTAGTAGTCCTCACTATTCTGTGAAATAGTGTGATAATAGTTGTAATGAGGACTCCTTTTGAGTTTGTATAATATCTAGTAGACAATATTTGTATTCAAACTCACAATTTATGTCGTATTGTACACGACAGTTAGGTTAGTAAGTTGTATTTGAATTTATGTACCATGTAAGTGGCGACCCAAGATGGGTGACGTATACCTAATTTTGGGGGCGTCACAAGGAAACTGTTATAACATCAATCATCTTGAAATTGCATAACACATGTTTAAAGATATAATAAGGCCATCATTAAAACATAAGGATGGAGTATGACATAAGTCAACAAGATCTTAAAGATTTAACAAGATGTTAAGTAATACTTTAAAAGAAGAATTCTAGAAGTATGATATGAAGGTTCCTAATTAAATTAAATAAACATAATGCAATGTAAAGGTAGACTTTAAAGACTTAACCGAATGTTAAGTGACAATTATAGAGGAACGTGGAGGAACCTAAGACGAGTGTTAACTTAATTAATGTTAACAAATGTAATGCATCTAATACGATGTAAGGTTAACTATGACGACTTAACCAAATGTTAAGTGTCGATTAAAAGAGATGTACAAAGAAGTGTGAGTCGAGGGTTAACCTAAGGACTTAACAGAACGGCAAGTGACAATCAAAGCTAAGAAAGAGGTTGTCGAAACAATTACGAGTATTATGAAAGAACAAAATTAAGAGTCAATGTAATCTAATTGATTTCATTGTGTATATGTAGCTAATGCATGCGTATATGAATGTTTGAATTGATGTAGGATAAACACAAAGAAGTTAAGCTGTAGTTCATAATCTATGTGCCAGACAAGTATTTCAGTTCTTAATTATTATATGAACTTGATAACTTTTGGTTGAACTATGTTATGCTATAAGAATATTGAAATACGTATGAAATGTGTATGAAATGTATATAAAATTTGAAAGTCAATTTATGACTATGATGTGACGCCCCCAAAATAGGTATATGATGAGTGGGATTTATACCCGCGAATCGGATCCTTTATTGCTTAAATAGTTTCTTGATCTTCGTTGATTTTATATAGCTTTTTATATGATTATACTATTATTTTACTTAACCGATGTGTGCAGGGCATATTAGGTCTTTTCGAGCTTTTAGGGGCAAATCATCAATTTCCTACATCTGCTGGTGCTAGCCACTGATATGTAACTTATACAGGCAATGCAGCACTTCAACTGATCAATCAGGTGACGTCGGATGGCCTGGCAGTGGCTACCTAATCCCTTTATAAATTGGCGCTGCAGCACGAGCTCCGATCTTTTTGGTGCTGACATGGCACTGCAACGCCATTCCAAGCCTTACTCTCCGCGCCGCAACGTTGGCTCTGGTTCCTAGGCAGAAAAGAGCTGGTTTTGACCTAACTTCAAGAAGAGACTTGCATATATATAAAAGGGGGCTAACCTCTAGAGGAGAATCAGATATATCCCCCTCTGGGATACTCTCTCCCTCTCTCTTGTAATTTCTTTCCCGTTTTCTCTTAGGTAATGTTTGTAAACATAGTTTAGTTTAGATTAGGGAGATGCTTGGGAATCCTTGCAGCTTAAGAGTAATAAGCAACATGGGTTGGAAAGCTTGAATGGAATGGAATTCTTGGATACTGAAGAGCCTTGATAGAGTTTATTCTTATCCATTTGTTTCCTTTGATTTTGTAATCCACAAATGTTGTCTTTATTTCTACTTATATTTTGTTCAAGAGCTATGAACTAAGTATTGGCTCTAAGGTTATAATGGAACCCTTTGTTATTTTGAATTGAATGTCTTATCTCTTTAGTTGTCACCATATAGTTTGGTTTAATATATTCATGCTTAATGATTCTTGCTAAGAAATTAGTGATAATTTTGGTAATCTATATGATGTTGAAAGAGGGATTGTAAATTTATACCGTAATATATTGGCATGTGATTATGAGATGTCGACTTGTTTCGACTGCATAAGTTGTGTATAGAATAGACATATATATGTGCACCACGTGTGACCTAATTGAGAACTTAAGCTTTAAATCCTTGTTATGATTAATTCACATAGACATGTGTAGAATTATCACCTACCTTGGATGCTTTTCTTTGTTTTATTCCCTATCGGGTGGATCTAGAGAGGATATGTTTATACATACCTTGGAAGAGGTGTATGAGCACTTGTGTGTTCTCGGTCGACAAATTGTCGTAACCATTAAGACAAAAGAGAGAAGGGTAGGAAGTTTGATGTTGTTAGGTTTTATGAAAATCAAAGTAGCAATCAAAATTGCAAAAATAGCGGAAGCGAGATAAAATCAGATTTTAAAATTTTTCACAAACCAATTACCCGGATCATCCTTTATGCATATTATTAATTAAACGAAGAATAAGAAATTATGAAATCATACCCTTGTAGAAACGAGCTTCCTCAGGTACGAGTTCACCTCCTACTTCTCCGCGATCTCCTTGAATCTCCGGGTAGATTCATTCCTTTGATCAATGTAAGCCACCCAAGTGTGTGGCCTCTATAGGTGATCCACCAAGGAAGAGGAATTTTTCAAGAAGAAGGGATTTGGCTCAAACCCTAGTTTTTCTTATCTGAATAAGAAAAAGGGTGTACTCTCCAAATCTAGGAATTACGTATATCTCATATCTAATATAAGACTCCTCTTTTAAAGATATTATATAACCCTATTTTAATTAAAATAAGGTATTATTTATTTAATTAAACTCTTTTAATTAAATGGGCTCCCTAATCCTATTAGGGATAATTAGTTAAACTCCTTTAACTAATTTTTCTTTCCTAATCCAATTAGGAATAAATGAGAGTACTAATATTAAATTAATTCCTAAACCTTTTAGAAATTAAAATAATAATAATTATAATAATATTAATAAGACTCCTCTTATTAATTTATATTTAATATTTCTAAAATATTAAATAATAAATATTAAGCTATTTAATTTATTCTATCACCATAGATTAAATTAAATATACTTAACATATTATTACAATTATGCCATTAACTTCTTAAATAATTATTCTTCCTTTTATGGTGTGACCCTTTAGGTTCTCCATATTAAACCTTGTGAATAAATCAATTAGAATAATTCTAATCTCATTTAAATAAATAAATTAAACAAATAATTTATTTAAATAAATAATATTTATTCTACAATAGGATAAGCCTCCTTAGCGATCAACGACTTTCCGGATAATATAGATTTCAACATTAATCATAAAAGAACCTTTGAGTAAATAGTTACTGCATACAATTCAATCCTTCCACCATATAATGTCCCAATTAAATATAAGACATGGAATTCTTCACAAGTCTTATTTTATTTAATTATATGTTTTTCGATTCCTAAATGAATAACTCCTAATGAATGCAAATTAGAAACTACTTTCTAATTTCATTCCACCTTAACCAAGGATTCCCAGGTTGTCATTTATCGAATCACATATGACATCTCTTCTTTTTACTAGAAGTGGTAGATTCTTTATTGATCATTCATTATCTTCATACATAACTTATTACACCCAAGCATACCCTTTGATATACTCTAAGAGTCTTAAGGAATAAGTCAAAGTGTAATTCATTATATATAAGATACTATGATGATCTCAAGTCTAAGGATCATTTGTACTACTATCACTACAGAAATTCCTATTGACGTAAAGTAAAACTCCATTAGGTATTCCTTAGCGAGTCACGCTCAAAGTGAACTTATTCTCTAATAAGCACCTACATACTTGCTTTAGTGTCTCCACACAAATAATCATGAGATCAATCATCCTCATCCAATGAGCAAGTTAACGTATGTACCAATCTATCCCATTCACTAATCCCTATTTAGTAATCCAATGATTGGGAACTATTTTAGTTTTAAGCTTTCTAAGAATTTAGATCTCATTAGAATGATCATCATCATTATTCTAAAAGCGTTGCTTAAAACTATGGGTTTATCACATATTATTAAAAAGCAAACACCATGTAGATAATAAATACCTTTAATAAATAATTCTTTTATTTATAAATAAATAAGATTGATTACACAAGATATGCTTTATCATCATACATGATTGGCTTGTATGCATAATACTTTCAATCTCCCACTTGCACTAAAGCCAATCGTCGTGGTATCTCATACCCATCTTCTCTAAGTGACGATCAAACTATTGTTGTGTTAACGCTTTAGTAAATGGATCTGCAATATTGTCTTGAGAGTCCACACGCTCCAGGGTGACGTCTCCTCTTTCAATGATCTCTCTGATCAAATGAAATCGCCATGAACACGTGTTTGGATTTACGATGAGACTGGTTCCTTAGCTTGCGCAATGTACTCTAGTGTTGTCACGTAATAAAAGGCACCGGTCCTTTAATGCTAGGAACCACACCAAGTTCGGTAATGAACTTCTTCATCTAAATAGCTTCTTTTGCGGCTTCACTTGCGCCTATATGTACTCGCTCTCATCACTTTGAATCAAGAATCGTTTCTTTGCTTGGAACTTTTCCAACTCATCGCGCCACCGCTTAAGGTAAACACATACCAAACGGATTTATCGTCATCTTGGTCTGCATTTGAAAACTTGAGTCCGTGAAGCCCTCTAGTTTTAATTCGGACCCACCGTAGACAAGAAATACATCCTTAGTTCTTCTTAAGTACTTTAGGACATTTTTCACTTTGCCTTCCAATTCTTCTTCTCTCGGATTCGATCGATATCCGTTGTTACACTAAATGCATGGCGACATCCGGTCTAGTACATATCATACCGTACATGATAGATCCTATTCTTTGAAGCATAAGGAATCTTACTCATACTGCTTTCTCTCCTCAGGTGTTTTGGGGCTTGTTTCTTGGAGAGATGTATTCCATGGCTCATCGGCATGAGACCTCTTTTGGAATCTTCCATGCTAAACCTTTTTAGCATCATGTCAATGTACGTTCCTTGGGATAAGCCAAGCATCCTATTAGATCTATCTCTATAGATCTTTATCCCCAAAATATAGGATGCTTCTCCCAAGTCCTTCATGGAGAAGTGTTTAGATAACTAGATTTTAATTGTTTGCAGCATAGGAATATCATTCCCTATCAGTAATATATCATCAACATATAATACAAGGAATGAAACAGCGCTCCCACTTACCTTCTTGTACACACATGGTTCATCCTCATTTTTGATAAAATCAAACTTTTTGATTGTCTCATCAAAACGGATGTTCCACCTACGAGAAGCTTGCTTTAATCCATAAATGGATCGTTGTAGCTTACAGACTTGATTTGTTCCAACCTTTGAAACAAATCCCTCTGGTTGTGTCATATACACATCCTCCTCAAGTTTTCCATTGAGGAAGGTCGTTTTCACGTCCATCTGCCAGATTTCGTAGTCACGGTAAGTCGCTGCGATCATAAGTAAAATCCGAATGGACTTGAAGATTGCTCTTTGGTGAGAAGGTTTTGTCATAGTCAACTCCTTGTCTTTGTTTGAAACCTTTTGCAACCAATCCGGGCCTTATAGGTCTCTACCTTGCCGCTCTACTCCAGGTCTTTCTTTTAAAGACCCATTTACACCCAATAGGCTTAATGCCTTCGGTGGTGAGACCAAAGTCCATACTTGGTTCTCATACATGGAGTCCATCTCGGATTTCATGGCTTCTTGCCACTTCTCCGAGTCTTTACTACTCATAGCTTTGTTCAGTAATTCAATGGATCATCATCATCTATGATCGTACCTCATTGTCATCTTCTATGACAAGACCATACCTTCTCGGCATCTTTGGTACTCTTCCAGTTCTGAATAGGGTGTGTGTATGTAAGAATCTCTATTTGGTTAGGTACCTCACTTTGATCTGTAGTATTTTGTGGTTCTTGAACTTCTTCAAGATATATCTTACTCCCAATCGACCCCTTCAAGGATAAACTCCTTTTCCAAGAAGGCGGAGATGTTTCATAACAAACACCTTTTGATCAATTGGATGATAGAAATAATATCCCGATGTTTCTTTAGGATATCCCACAAATCTACATTTGTCGGATCTAGTCTGCAGCTTTATCGTTTTCAAACTTTTTTGACATAAGTTTGGACAACCCCAAGTCTTAACATGCTTAAGATTTGGTTTCCTCCCCGTCCATAACTCATATGGGTCTTGGGGACGGATTTTGTAGGTACCTTTGTTAAGTAGGTATGCAAACCGATTCTAGGGCATATCCCCGTAGGAAACCGAAAGGTCGGTAAAGCTCATCATAGATCGAACCATGTCCAACAATGTTTGATTTCTCCTTTCGGATACACCATTCATCTGTGGCATTCCCGTGGAGTCCATTTTGAGATTATACCATTTTCTTTGAGACAATTGAGAAACTCACCACTTAAGTATTCTCCTCCTCGATCGATCAAGAATCTTAATACTCTTACCAGCTTTGCTTCTCAACTTCACTTCGAACTCTTTGAACTTTTCAAATGATTCAGATTTGTATTTCATTAAATACACATATCCAAATCTTGAGTGGTCGCCGATGAATGTAATAAAATAAGAATACCCTCCTCGTGCGGTTCGTTGTCATAGGGTCCACATACATCCGTGTACCAACGCTAACAACTCAGAAACTCTTTCTCCTTTTCCACTAAAAGGAGATTTAGTCATTTTACCCATGAGACAAGATTCACAGGTTGGATATGATTCATAATCGAGATAGCTCTAGGAGCCCATCTTTATCTAAACTTGGATAATCTTGTTTCATTAATATGATAGAGTCTACAAGTACCACATGAAGGTATAATTAACATCATCTCTTTTCCTTTTTATTAGTTTGTTCAATTTGAAATATATTTTCATGCAAGTCAAGTATATAAAGTCCATTTCAAAAATTACCAACACCATATAAAACATTATCATTATAAATAGAACAACTGTTGTTCTTTATTATAATATTAAAACCATCCATATCCAATACGTAGATAGAAATAATGTTTCTAATGATATTTGGAACAAAATAACAATTATTTAAATTAATGAACTTGCGGTAAGCGGTGCTAAAACAATAAGTCCCTACAATTAATGCAAAGAACCTTTGCTCCATTTCCCACTCGTAGATCGACCTCATCCTTCTTCGACTTTCTACTTCTCGACCGGTCCTCGTATATTATTACATATGTGAGAACCACATCCGGTATCCAATACCCAAGTAGAAGATTGACTTTCGAAAAAATTAATTTCAATCATAAACAAACCTTGATTAGGATTCAAGCTTCTCCAAGCTTCTTCTCGCTTTTTTCATGAGATAATCCTTGCGCCTCCTCTTTCAAATGACCCGACTTATTGCAATGGAAGCAAATTCCTTTGCTAATGGATCAGTTTCTTTTGATCCTTCACTTTCGCCTTTCCCTTTAGCCTTCTTGGATTTCTTCTTTTCGAAGATACCTTGGGCCTCTTCCTTTTCTTGGAAGAATCATCCACCAAGAAGACATGATTCTTCTTGGATGGGAAGTGACCTTCAAGACAGCTTTTAACATGTTAAGTAATTCAGGCAAGCTGACATCCAACTTATTCATGTGAAAATTCACAACAAATTGTGAGAAGGTGTTTGGGAGTGACTGCAAGACTAAATCTTGACTCAACTCCCCATCCATGACGAACCCAAGCTGTCCAAGACGTTCAATCAGATTGATCATCTTTAGAACATGAGTCTCAACGGCAGTGCCCTCGGTCATCCGAGATCGGAAGAGCTCCTTAGATATTTCATATCTAGCAGTCCTACTTTGCTCACCATACAACTCTCCAAGGTGCAGTAGCATAGTAGGAGCATCCATGTTTTCATCTTGTGTCAAGCTCGTTACTCGTGGATGCGAGCATGATGCATTGAGCCACGATGCATCATCTTGCCACCGCTTTAAAGTAGCAATCTCTTCCTCAGAGGTCGCCTCTCGCAACTTTTTTGCAGTGCAGGCGAATTTAGGACATAAGAAATCTTTTCAAAGAAGAGAAACAATTCTCGATTCCTCAACCAAATCCGTGTAGTTCTTGGTCCGGCCAATTTGTTAGCATCAAGTATGCTACGCAGTGAAATTAGTGAATGTGACATTTTCAAAATTCTTCATGTAAAAAGACAATATTTTAGCAAACATTCATTTATTAATTACCAAAATAAATTAGGTCTTATTTTATATTGGTATCTCCCACTATTTTCTTCAAACTATATTACCCTCATATATATAGTTCGGCAAAATCTAATTAAAGTTTTTGCTAGTGAGAATAAGGATCCCATTTCAAATATATATAGCCTTGTGGTGACACAACAAACTATATATAAATAAATAGGTAGACAACTCCTTGTCAATTACATCAACATGTAACTCCTTATGTTTTGCCTCTTGGATTATTTTGATCAAGTGGTGGCACATCCGAATCAAAATTATCTAAGTTAAGTCCAACCTAGCACTTCCATATATTCACAAAAAGAAAAATATCGCCCTTGTGGTGACACAACAAAACAATATTGTTCAATTTTCTTTATAAGCATCAAATGTGATAAATTAACATCTTAAATACTTAATACTTGCCTTGTGGTGACACAACAAACTCATATTAAATATTTAATACTCTATTAATTTTATCATGCTAGAAGGCGACGTTCGATATTCTAAATATCTTTGAATGCTTAAGACTTAATAAAAAACTTTGAGGGATTTGTTATTATTTGTCTCATCTTGTTTAGCGCGCATGCAAATATATATATAAAATACGCGTCATATTATTAAAACATGTGAAGCATGTTTGCATAATATATAATATATATACTACTAGTATGCACATATAGAATACTATATTCTACCCGGATTGATTATGGACTTTTATTCTAGTTTGGTTCACTAGAGCCACCAAGTGAACCAAAAGGTCAAACCCTAGGGTGCAAAGAATAAACATTTAAATATAACTATTACATTTAAACCCTGCTCCATTACAAACGGGTCTTTTAAGCTCTCTTGATCTCCTGGTTCTTCAAAAATTCTAACTAATCCTATTACATTAAACTATTTAATTTAAATAGAAACCTTGATCGTGATCGAGGGGAAAGTACATAGGAGAGAGATAGAATTTACATCGAGAAGAAAACCGAAAAAGACGAGATCTACGCAGTACCCCATTTAATAAAACCCATTCATTCAAACATCCAACTAAAATAAATTCAATCATATTGGTCAATTGTCCATAATCAATCCCATTTATTATCATACATATCATCATATGTATCAATAAATTAAATCATTCCATATATATATGAGTATCATTTAATGGGCAATTTTATGTTGCATGAAATCCAATTTCAAGATTAAAATAAACTCTTTTATTTTAATTTTAAAATTATTAAAATTAATATATATATATATATATATAATAATTATATATATATATATATATATATAAAAAGTCCACTCTTTAAAAATTTTCTTGGACCTTGCTTTACAATATCACGGACACAAAAAAAAAAAATGCCCACGTGGACGACCTTGTATCCTCCTTTCTTTCTTTTACTTTTAAAAATCATGTCACTTTTTAAAAAAAAAGCTGCAACAACTTTTGTTTTTTTAAAATAAAATAAACAACAACCACCTGCATAACAACCACACGGATTGCTTGTTCGGTTTACTTTGCTAACAAATATTATATATATATATATATATATATATATATATATATATATATACATAACACGCTGTTGTTGTTGTTGTTTTTTTTAATCTCGAGTCCCACGTGATTTTCATGTAATCATATTACATCACTGCCATAAGCTTGCTTCGGTTTTGAATTAATTAAGTCAGTCAAAAAAAAAAAATTTTGTTTTTTTTCTTTTTTTCATAAAATAATAATTTTATACAACAAATTATGCCCAATAAATTATTCAAAATACATACCCATACATATTTAGAATCTAAATAATTAATAATTAGCATAAAGTTTGGCTCTAATACCAATTTGTTAGGTTTTATGAAAATCAAAGTAGCAATCAAAATTGCAAAAATAAGCGAGCGAGATAAAAATCGATTTTAAAATTTTTCACAAACCAATTACCCTGGATCATCCTTTATGCATATTATTAATTAAGCGAAGAATAAGAAATTATGAAATCATACCCTTGTAAACGAGCTTCCTCAGTACGAGTTCACCTCCTACTTCTCATGATCTCCTTGAATCTCCTGGGTAGATTCCTTCCTTTGATCAATGTAAGCCACCCAAGTGTGTGGCCTCTATAGGTGATCCACCAAGGAAGAGGAATTTTTCAAGAAGAAGGGATTTGGCTCAAACCCTAGTTTTTCTTATCCCGAATAAGAAAAGGGGTGTACTCTCCAAATCTAGAATTTACGTATATCTCATATCTAATATAAGACTCCTCTTTTAAAAAGATATTATATAACCCTATTTTAATTAAAATAAGGTATTATTTATTTAATTAAACTCTTTTAATTAAATGGGCTCCCTAATCCTATTAGGGATAATTAGTTAAACTCCTTTAACTAATTTTTCTTTCCTAATCCAATTAGGGATAAATGAGAGTACTAATATTAAATTAATTCCTAAACCTTTTAGAAATTAAAATAATAATAATTATAATAATATTAATAAGACTCTCTTATTAATTTATATTTAATATTTCTAAAATATTAAATAATAAATATTAAGCTATTTAATTTATTCTATCACCATAGATTAAATTAAATATACTTAACATATATTATTACAATTATGCCATTAACTTCTTAAATAATTATTCTTCCTTTTATGGTGTGACCCTTTAGGTTCTCCATATTAAACCTTATTGAATAAATTAATTAGAACAATTCTAATCTCATTTAAATAAATAAATTAAACAAATAATTTATTTAAATAAATAATATTTATTCTACAATAGGGATAAGCCTCTCCTAGCGATCAACGACTTTCCGGATAATATAGATTTCAACATTAATCATAAAAGAATCTTTGAGTAAATAGTTCTGCATACAATTCAATCCTTCCACCATACTGATGTCCCAATTAAATATAAGACATGGAATTCTTCATCAAGTCTTATTTTATTTAATTATATGTTTTTCGATTCCTAAATGAACAACTCCTAATGAATGCAAATTAGAAACTACTTTCTAATTTCATTCCACCTTAACCAAGGATTCCGGGTTGTCATTTATCGAATCACATATGACATCTCTTCTTTTTACTAGAAGTGGTAGATTCTTTATTGATCATTCATTATCTTCATACATAACTTATTACACCCAAGCATACCCTTTGATATACTCTAAGAGTCTTAAGGAATAAGTCAAAGTGTAATTCATTATATATAAGATACTATGATGATCTCAAGTCTAAGGATCATTTGTCTTACTATCACTACTGAAATTCCTATTGACAATAAGTAAAACTCCATTAGGTATTCCTTAGCGAGTCAATGCTTCGATGAACTTATTCTCTAATAAGCACCTACATACTTGCTTTAGTGTCTCCACACAAATAATCATGAGATCAATCATCCTCATCCAATGAGCAAGCGGCGATGTACCAATCTATCCGGATTCACTAATCCCTATTTAGTAATCCAATGATTGGGAACTATTTTAGTTTTAAGCTTTCTAAGAATTTAGATCTCATTAGAATGATCATCATCATTATTCTAAAAGCGTTGCTTAAAACTATGGGTTTATCACATATTATTAAAAACAGCACCATGTAGATAATAAATACCTTTAATAAATAATTCTTTTATTTATAAATAAATAAGATTGATTACACAGTATATGCTTTATCATCATACATGATTGGCTTGTATGCATAATACTTTCAGATGTAGCATAGCACACCAGGTGTTTGATAAAATGCCAGTGTGGGGTGAAGTTGTGACCTTAGCTTGTAGCACCTTCGATACCATTCGTTATCCATTTACTTGCTTTGATAATTAGATATAACTAGATTAATCACACTTCAATTATTCTGTTGTTCGAAAAAGACTTAAGCGATACTAAGTCGGTATTTGGTAAATATTAGTGATAGTTCCTCGTGGGTACGATAATTTCCTTATCACTATATTACTTGTAAGACCGCGTATACTTGCGTGTGTTTAGTGATCGGTTTTTCGACCAACAAGTTTTTGGCGCCGTTGTCGAGGAACTATTATTCTAATATTGTCTAATATTGATTTCAATCAATTTAATCTTAATTTGAATATATATATATATATATATATATATTTCTTTTATTTGTTTGATTTTCCTTTTTGTTTTTAAGCTTACAGACTATGGACGATCAATGGCCTTTTGAGAGGATGGCACAACCAAGATCGAAAGAAGGACTTCAGCGATTGCAAAATCAAATTGTAAATCTCTTTAGGTTTTCTGACAATCTTGAGTATCAGTCCACTAAGACTGCCTACTGTTAGGAATGAGCTAACATTGAACCGATTTACTATCATCCAAACTGTCAGGGTTATCCAAAATCTCGGGACTATAGTCAAGAGCAATATCATGATCTGAATTATTCCTACCTGAATCAATTTGAATATCAGTCTCCGTCACACTATAAGGTGACATCTCAACCCAATGAGAGTTTTTCTGTATACTCAACACGAGAAGAAGAGAAAAGGTTTGAAGAGCTCCTCACCAACTTTATAGAGATAAATGAGGTTCGAATGGCTAACTAAGACGCCTCATTGCAGAGCCTTGAAAGTCAATTGAGACAACTCATCAACACCATCACAAATCCACCGCAAGGCAACCTACCGGTCATAATTAATCTCAACGATGAAGAAGTAGAGCATTGTACGGTGGATATGCAAGGAGAAGGCGATGAGTCTCACGAAGTTGTTGAGGGAGATGTCAAAGTGCAAATTGACCAACCTGTGGAGTCTGAAGAAGGAAAAGAGAGGATCAAGAGTGGTTGTATTGTCAAGACTAATAAAAAGTTGGAAACCACGCTCACGGTTGTGGAAACCCTGGAGGGCCCACTAGCGCACAAAGAACGCTTTCAGATTGATGCAAAAGGCGAATTAGTGGATAATTCTAGTGGTGAAAGATTCTTCGTGCCGATGGGTGAAGAAAAGGGGGATGGCCAATCATCCATGTCTGCCATAAATTTAAAGGAATTGACAAATAGGCGACATGAAATGGTCATTTTCGCATATGAGCCGGATTGAACGGCAATGGTATAGTCAAGCTGACGACTTTAAAACAAGCGCTTGGTGGAGAGGCAACCCCATCTCAATATCAATTTCTCAGTTTTTCTTTACATTTGTCTAGTTTACATTGGTGTATTTTCTCTTTAGTTGTTTTCATAGCTGCCAGTATGATTAAATATCTACATTATGAAAGCGATTAAAGCGAGATAATTATATAAAAGCGGTATATATATATATATATATATATATATATATATATATATATATATATAATCAACTACCACAAAGTAAACTCCAGGCATTAATTTGAAATATATATATATATATATATATATATATATAAGTAGTAAAGGGCCACGAAGTGATCTCCAAATGAGAGAGAATGTAAATATATATATATATATATAAGCAATAAAAAGCCACGAATCGATGATCCGGGCATACCCACTCAACACAACTCTCAACGTTAGTAGATAAATATATAAAAGTAGTAGAAAGCTTAAAAACTTGAAAATTCTTACAATGGACTGCCAAGAAGACTTCAGATAGCTTTTGATGCCTGAAAACTCGGTTTCCACCAGTTAAACTTCAGTATGTAACAAAACACAAGCTTACAAGTGTTTAGAAAGAAGAATAACTCAGTTTAGAGCATTCTAGCAGGGGTTACAGGCTGAAATGGATATAGTTTTCTCTCTTTTTTTTTCTTTTTTTTTTTCAAATGAGCTGCCAAGAGCTCATATTCAAAAACCATATGGCCGGGGGTTTACCTGCGACTGCCCGGGCTGCCCTGGGCCATGCGGGTCCCATTATCTCGAAGTACGTGCACTTTTGATACGCGTTATCTGCTCGAGCCTTCATAACTTTCAATCCGGGCTTCTGATAAAGGAATGTTGTACCTTTTCGGAAAGTTGTTGTCGAGAGCTACACCATGATATGAGTTTAGAGGTTGTACGAAGCCGGAAAAATGGGTCCATGACTAGATATCCAAGTCTTCAAAGTCTATCCGTTGTACTGTCTTGTGCAGTTGTTACTCGGGATTTGAGATATGGTTCTTGTGGGACACCTTGGTACGCAGTGTGGATTGAATTGTGTTGAGACGACGTGAATGTCCTTTTGAGGTGGCAAAATGACGATTTTGCCCCCGTCAGAGTTATCTCCAGCTTTTGCACAGATGTAGCAGTCGTTGCTCAGGGTTATCTCTGAGATTGAGCTGCTGTGAATGCTGAATGTCCTCAGGGTTATCTTTGAGGTGTGTTTGACCTCTCGCGATTATCTCCGGGGTTGAAACTGAGTATCCCGGGGTTGTCTCCGGGGTTGAAACTGACTCTTCCGGGGTTATCTCCGGAACTTGGACTGCATCCCTCAGGGTTATCTCTGAGGTTGGAATTGAATCTCCCAGGGTTGTCTCCGGGATTGAAACTGATTTAACTTCTAAGTTTATCTCTGGAAGACGATTTGCCCTCCTGCAGGGTTAGTAACAAGAACGCAAAATTTCGAGTGTCTACATAGTTGATTGGCTATTATCATAACATCACTATATGATATTTCTAATTAATATTATAGATAAACTTGAAAAAAAAATATCTACTGAAAATTTATCGTATACAAATGTACATATCTCTTATTTTAGAACGGACATAAGTATTATTATAGTTTCATACCAAATAGAGCTCAATATAATTATTGGCAAACGAAAATAATTAGTCTTTTGTACTGCTTTCATATATTATTACGTAAAATATAAAGAGTACAATTGTATACAAATTACAATTATATATGAATGAAATATATTTGTGTATGCACAAAATACAATCTAAAATGTACTATTCTTGATATTTTTAATCGAGTAATTATGTACTGCACATCTCGACCCAAAATGAAAAAACATTTTCTTAAATACAAAGGAGACAAAAAATGTGGAATAAAAATCAACACAAAAACCAAAGTGGAGGAACAAATAGATTGCAAAATTAGTAGTTATTTAATGCCAAAGCCATCAGAGAGGACCACCCCATGAGCCACTTGCTATTGAAATGGAAGGACAGAAAGTGGGGGCGGCTAATTATAAGGGTCTGATAGTCGCATATTTGAATTACAGGTTGGACAGGGGGGTACAACAAGAAGCAAAAGCACCTTCCTTAACCTCACATTCTCCCCTTTGTTTTGATCTGCTTTTTTTTTTTTGCTTTTACACATTTCTGACAAATCTTATTTTGGTGGATTCAACTTCTTCTTCCTAGTCCCTTCACCTTTTTCTTTTTAACTTTGTAGTGGTCCTAATTTCTCCATATTGAAATTCATTTTATAATGTCCAAAAAATAAAATAAAAAATACTATAAATTTTACATAATTGTTTCAAGATTTTTTTTTAAATTTTAATAATACTACTTTTGTCCTACAAAAATAGTATCATTTGGAAAATTTTAAAAAATATGAAGGATATATTTTTGTTTCATGTGTATTCTTAAAACTAATCAGTTGTTAATTAGTTTAATAGTTTAATAAGTTTTTCCATAGAACAAATTAAAACTGCCTTAGTTTATTAAGTTATGAGAGCAACTACGTCACTTCCTCGCATATCACACTGTCTAAAAAGTATTAAAGAAAAAACAAAAACAGTTGATCATATAGTTTAATATGCAAAGAAGGATCCGGTTATGATTGGGTTCACATGATCCTCATCACACTCCATTATATATACAAACACAAACGGATATATAGTTTATTATGCAACAATTAGAGAGAGAAAAGACTAGGACAGATTTGGATAATTGGATGTACTGATGGAGAACATGGATGCATGGACTTTTCCAAAACACATGTTTTAATTGTTTGTTGTTCCCATCATGGAACATCATGTATCAGTTAACTTTATCTCCATTGGTACCAAAATTATATATATATATATATATATATATATATAGGGTTAACATTGACGCTAAAAGGAGGAGGGGCTTTAGTGTTCTTACAATCACAACTATCTTTTCCGGTAGCAGGCCATGGCGAGCAAGGAAAACAGTGCCTCTGTCCACGAGAAGGTGAAGATCCACCCCACCACACAGGTGAGGGGGTCGGTGAAGGATAGATTGGGTTCTAGGACTCAGGGGGGTCAGGAAGAACCAGTCCCTTCCCTCCGGCGAAAACTCTTCCATGACAGCCAACACACGCCCAATCATGCGAGTCAGGCCGATGAAAACCATTCTCGGGCCCTCGTGAGACAAGGAAAAGAACGAGGCGCAGGTAGCCGAGATCAGAGGGAATTCATCTTGCAGAAGAAGATGCAACAGAACAAAGACGCCATGATAGCCTTGCGCCTTCAGCAGGAGGAGCTCGAACAACAGATGGCAAAAATGGCTGGAGAGCAGGAGGCGTCCTAAAAAAGACGCAGGCATAGGGGCTGATCCCGGTCACCTCGACGGGGAGAGGCAGAAAGAGAAAGGAGCAGACACATAAGTCGCTCTCGAGACGGCCGAAGCAAAAAAAGAAGTCGTTCGACTGAACGCAGATCAGAGCATCTGGTAGATCGGGACAGAGAAGGAGGGACGCGTCTCCTGAATACGAGAGGGATAGACCCAGATCGTCCCCTCGTAAAGAGGAGTCCGACCCCCTCGTTCGAAGGGTGGCAGAGTTGGAAAAATTGCTCGCGGCAAAGAGTTCGGTGGGGACACCCTCGACCTACCTAGGATCGCCCTTTTCACCAGAGATCAACCATGTAACTGCCGACCCCAAAAAGAAGATGCCTCCGATGGAGACATATGATGGGCTGGGAGATCCCTATGATCATTCAGATGGGTACGACAGGTTGATGACCTACTATGGTCATTCGGACGCTGCTAAATGCCATATATTTGGAACAACCTTGAAGAAGAGTGCCCGGGAATGGATGGGGACCTTAGCAGCAGGGTCAGTTAACTCTTGGAATGACCTTCGGGAGAAGTTTTATCCTCGGTTCGGGAGTAACAGAAGGCAAGGAAAGATTACTTCTTCCCTCATGCAAGTTCGACGAAGTCGATTTAAAGCTTGTGCCAAGTCGTCAAGAGGTTTCGGAGGTCAGGGCTCAGATGGCGAGTTAAACTCCCCACAGGCTTTGGGATTTTTCACAACTGGTCTGGATATCTAGAGGTCGAAGAAACTGATGAAGGATCTGGTGATCAACCCTCCGACGAATTTGATAGTAGCTTTCCATCGAGCCGAGGGATTCATAGCAATTGAGGAGGCTATGGGAAACTTCAAACCATACTACCAATCTTATGAGAAGTCTAGAGATCGGGACAAGCAGACTTATCAGCGATCGGACACTCAAGGTAGATCAGATAATTCTGGAAGAAAAAACTATAGCGGCGGAGGTTCGGGCAGTGGCCAACTGCCTTTTCCGAATAGAAATGTAAACAAAGTCTACACCGCCCTCAACACAGATCGGGTGAAGATATTGGAGGAGATGCGGGGTAAACCATTTTTTGAACCATGTTCGACACACCCGAAGCCCGGCAAGAGAGGATGGGACAAATATTGTGAATACCATCAAAGTCGCAGGCATACGACGGAGATGTGTAACAATCTGAAGGATTTGATTGAGAAGAATGTTCAGAATGGGTAGTTAGTACAGTATGTGGTTGGTCAGGAAGGTTCAGAGGCACCTCGAGAGGAAGATAGAGGGCTAGCTCGAGATACACAGTCAAAACCAAACCCGCCACCCCGAGGTGTGATTGATGTAATTCCGGGCGGTTCAGTAGGACGTGTAACCGGGAAGAAGAGAGGTGGACACCTAGAGGCAGTATTGTCCGTCGCAGGTTCCTCGCCCAGAAAAGATCGTGCCTACTCAGGAGTATCCATCTCTTTCTTAGACGAATACTACCCCACCGATCTCATTGAGCCGCATGATGGCGCACTGGTGATAACAGCTTAGGTCGGGCCAGTGGACATGAAAAGGATGATGATCGATAATGGGTCTTCGGTCGACATACTGTATATGCACGCCTATCAAAGGATGGATCTAGAAGGAAAGAAGATGGAGTTGGGTGGAGAAGGCCCATTGTACGGTTTTAGTGGAGATTCGTTAAGCGTGTCGAGAACGATCGAAATTTGTATGTCAAGTTCTAAGACAACACCACAAGAGAAGGCAACAATAATGGTCAGATTCTTTGTGGTACAAGTGGACTCGGCATATAATGCTATTTTGGGAAGCTCGACGCTGGCAGCATTATGTTGGTCGTTTTACCGATCAATATATGCGTGCAAGTATACACGGTCAACAAGTAATAAAGAGTAATTAAAGTATCGTTCCCACGGATAATTAACTAATAAAGTTTACTAAGCACTAACCCATAACCATTTCAGTAATGATTTGATTTTTATATTTAAACTATGAAATTAAATAAACCTAACTAGTCCTAGAGTGAGACTAGATAATGAAGACCTGAGATCACAATTTCATCTATTGACTCATTCAAAACCATACACTTCGTGTTAGGCCAAACTAATTGTACTGGTTTGTTAGTCGAGAACACAAAAGTAAAGTACAACCATCTCTCAATGTACCATACGCTTATCTCATATAATCCACAATTGATAGAATACACATGAACACCCACATTACCTAAACCAGTATATGTCTATGTGATTTACAAATAATTAGGGTTTAATCCCAAATTCTCAATTGACTACGAATGGTGCTTCGATATATGTCTATCCTAAGCACAAATCATACATCCCAACACAATATAGAATATACAATCAAAAACTAATAATATCAGATCTAAACCCATACTTCATTTATCAAGTCCATATGGATTATCATAGTAATTGATGGCCAATCAACTAAGCAAATAGCATGAATCTAAATAGACAATCCTATAGCAATTAATAAGGCTAACAATGAAATATATTAGAATAAACTAATCCATAGAATCCATTGCAATCTCAGAATAGAGTTTATATCATAGTTGAATCAAATCTATCATCCACATATTGAATAAACATCACAAAATTACAAATAAGAATCAAAGAGAGGATAAAAGTAGAGAATTGAAGTGCAAATCTGTTCTCCTGCTCCAAGATGGAATCTCTAATGCTTCCCAATTGCTTCAAGTCTTCAATCTCATCAACTCTAGAAATCACTACTCTAATCTACTCTAATCTAATATCGAAATTAAAGAGAAGAAAACAAAGAATGATAGCTTATTCATCCCCCAAGGGGTGGTCTCCCTTTTCATCTGATAATAAGTCTAATATATAAGCCCTAGTTGAACCCCCCCCCCCCACTTAGTTACGCTTCCAATTTCCAAAATAAAATAAAGTCAGCAGATGTAGTTAATGTCGCGCGCGGCCACGCGAGATTCCATTGTAAATCTGACGCAGGCGTGCGTATAAAAATCGAGATCTGTCCGGTGATGGCGCGGGTCTTGGCGATCTTTTTAGCTTTAATATATCCATGGCTGCTCCTAAAATCTGCGATCTTAGTCCTGCTGCAGCTACTTCCTTTCCATGCTACCCTTGTTCATTTGACATGCCACTTTTGCTCTTTTGTCCACCACTGCTTAGTTCCTTTTCTCCACTCGACCCTCGTGTCATACCTTCATTAGCTTCCTTGCCACCAACCAACACTGAACCATGCTTTTTCCTGCACTTTCACATCAAAGGAGTTCTCAATACATGCAATGCAAAATATCATGAAATGTAACTAAAAACATACTAAAATATACTTGAGATGGCCATAGTTCTCGTGAATTGATATCCAATAAGTAGGTATAAAACCCACTTATCAAATACCCCCAAACTTTAATTATTGCTTGCCCTCAAGCAATGCAACATGATGCAATCTACATGCTATGCAAGTAAATCATGATGCAAACTAGTCTCACATTGTTCCAGCTATAACAAAATTTCAGTCCAAAATGCCTCAGCGAATTATCCAGATTTGAGAATATAAATTCAAACCAAACTATAGGCATAATATCATACACTTAAATAATTCATACATGCTATAAAGATGTTGTGTATGTGTTGTGTTCACCCAACACTTGATTAAGGCCAAGACTACACATGCTAAACTGCTCATAACAGAAAATCACAGCCTAAATCAAGATTCATGTATACTTATGCAACAAGGATTGTTCCAACATATCAAAACAAACCAAGGTTCAACAATGGGCTTAACTGCTTTATTGCTACTCACGAGGGTGATTTTTGCTCTTTCCAGCGGTGTTTATTGCTATTTTTCTTTTCTTTTTCTTTTTTTTCACATGACTATGCAATGCCTCATTCCATTAGGAAAACACTGCTACCCCTTAGCGAGCTTTCAACCAACAACTCCCAGACCATGAAAGACCTTAGGGCGCTAGGTGTTAAGACACCCCTATGGGCATTCTTACTCAAGTAGCCAGGGCCTCGAAATAAGACTAGCCACGTTGTTGCTATTCATTTTTTTTTTATACATAGCATACCCATATTTTCCCAAAGTTTGAATATCAATGTTTTTGCACAGTCTAAGTCCATGTTTCACATATTTCTCTTTTTAAAACCACATTTTCTATTAAACAATGCAACACATCATTCTTATGCCTACAAGCAATTGTGAACACATCCGTGCAAACCAAAAACATCTAAACAACAACATGAATTTTATCGTGTAAAACATTATAACTAGGTTCATGTTATCCAAAATACTCCACAATCCTTCAAAATTCACTTTTATCATCGGTTAGACGAAATTTCCATAAAGCTAGAATTTGTGAGTCATGCACGACACATAAAATGCAACAAAACATATACTAACACAAGTAATAATGACTAAAAACCAAAAAAATTTTGCAAACTAAACATGCACATATACTAACTGATAAACATGCCAATTTTAAACTAATCATGCAAAAACTATATGCCACTACCCTACTACCCCAATACCCCCAAACTTATAATATTCATTGCCCCAATGAATGAAGGTATAGGGTTAAAGAAAACTCCCCTAATGGTCAGCTGCACCACCCTCGTCGGGTAGTGAATCAAACAATGGGTTGCCTCCCATCAAGCGCTAAGTTATAGTCAATTAGCTTGACTCTTTTCTTGACACCGCTATCCAATTCCTCTACAATAATCTAAGAACCCTCCATCCATTAGAACCGCTATGTGTCTTGGTAGGTTCCCCATCATGCGTGTCTGTGAATTTAAGCAACCTAGCGTATTTCCTGTCCATGATGTCTCTAGTTCCATTGCATAGCGAGGTGTCTCGTTCGTTGTAATTGGGAATAAATTATTGCGTTGAGGCATGGAAAGTACAACCTAGCGTATTTTCTGACTTTTCCTCTTTTATTTTCTCTTCTTCAGCCCACCATGGTGTATACGAAGCATCTTTATCATATTGCTCATTGCCTTGAATGTGACTACCTAGAGGACATGGGTACAAAGCTCACTGGATTTTTCAACTCTGGTCGAGAAGGTACTTGGGGTATAATACAGATGATATGATATTCTTCATTTTCCAAACCCCCAGTTGTCTCCTCAACGACCACTCCTTTCAGTTCATCCAGTGGCATGCACACTTCTGGCTCTCCATCAGTTTCATCATCCATGTCATAGAACCAATTGTTTTGAGGGTGATTGTTCAAGATTTCGAACATTTAATCCATCTGATTCTGCAGATTTCGAATCGACCTCTCTTGCTCAATCATCTTCTCCTCGGTTGATGCTACAAACTTGAACCACAAATTATCCAAACTTGAATTATTTTGTTCAATTTTGGAATCCATGTATTGAGGACCATTCATTGAGGAGTTAATGAGTTGTTCCATCCGTCTATTAAGATTTTGGGTTAATAACTCCTGACTCATTATCATCTCTTCTTTTTCTGCTATAATCCGTGACATGAATTCCTTCAACTCTGAATTGTCTTTTTGTTGCATTGTAGGTGGATTTGAGAAATTTGATGGATATGTTGGACTTGAAACACAGTATTGGTCTTGATAGTTACAATTCCATTCATAATCTGGGTGATATCCCCAACCTTGATGGCCATTGAGATAAACATTGTTGTTGAGGTAATCACCCCCAAATTGTACTAGTCCAACACTGATGTTGCACTAATAACTCGGATGCTCGCCAGCACAATATTCATATGTAACTGATATCTCTCGAGTGCGTTGGGCTGCAAGAACATCCAACCTCTCTGAAAATATTGTAATTTGTGCTGACAATGTAGCACGTACATTGAATCTCTCAGTGCTTATGTCCTTTGGTTGAGGCATATTCGCATAAGGCCGTTGATAAGCAAAGTCATCACATGCAAAGAGAAAAATATAGGAATAAAATTAAAATAGAATAAAATAAAATAAAATGTTTAAATTAAGACTAATTTGATTGAAATAAATGTTAGAAAAAATTATTAAAATAATTCCTCGGCAACGGTGCCAAAAACTTGTTGGTCGTTTTACCGATCAATATATGCGTGCAAGTATACACGGTCAACAAGTAATAAAGAGTAAGTTAAGTATCGTTCCCACGGAGAATTAACTAAAAAATTTTACCAAGCACTAACCCATAACCATTTCAGTCTTATTTAAACGAATGATTTGATTTTTATATTTATACTATGAAATTAAATAAACCTAACTATTCCTAGAGTGAGACTAGATAATGAAGACTTGAGATCACAATTTCATCTATTGACTCATTCAAAACAACACACTTCATGTTAGGCCAAACTAATTGTACCAGTTTGTTAGTCAAGAACACAAAAGTAAAGTACGACCATCTCTCAAAGTACCATACATATATCTCATATAATCCACAATTGATAAAATACACATGAACACCCACATTACCTAAACCATTATATGTCTATGGGATTTACAAATAATTAGGGTTTAATCCCAAATTCTCAATTGACTACGAATGGTGCTTCGGTATATGTCTATCCTAAGCACAAATTATACATCCCAACACAATGTAGAATATACAATCAAAAGCTAATAATATCAGATCTAAACCCATACTTCGTTTCTCAAGTCCATATGGATTATCACAGTAATTGATGGCCATTCAACTAAGCAAATAGCATGAATCTAAATAGACAATCCTATAGCAATGAATAAGGCTAACAATGAAATATATTAGAATAAACTAATCCATTGAATCCATTGCAATCTCAGAATAGAGTTAAAATCATAGTTGAATCAAATCTATCATCCACATATTGAATAAACATCACAAAATTACAAATAAGAATCAAAGAGAGGATAAAAGTAGAGAATTAAAGTGCAAATCTGTTCTCCTGCTCCAAGATTGAATCTCTGATGCTTCCCAATTGCTTCAAGTCTTCAATCTCATCAACTCTAGAAATCACTACTCTAATTTACTCTAATCTAATATCGAAATTAAAGAGAAGAAAGCAAAGAATGATAGCTTATTCATCCCCCAAGGGGTGGTCTCCCTTTTCATCTGATAATAAGTCTAATATATAAGCCCTAGTTAAACCCCCCCCACTCAGTTACGCTTCCAATTTCCAAAATAAAATAAAGTCAGCAGATGTAGTCAATGTTGCGCGCGGTCGCGTGAGATTCCTTTGTAAATACGGTGCGAGCGCGCATATGCAATATGAGATCTGTCCGGAGTGATATGCCATGGTAGCGCGATCTTTTTAGCCTTGTGTAATGCCAGCTCCAAAATCTGAAGTCTTGAGTCTGCTGCTGCTACTTCCTTGCCATGCTACCCTTGTTCATTTGACATGCCACTTTTGCTCTTTTGTCTACCACTGCTTAGTCCCTTTTCTCCACTCGACCCTCGTGTCATACCTCCATTAGCTTCCTTGCCACCAACTAACACTGAACCATGCTTTTTCCTGCACTTTCACACCAAAGGAGTTCTCAATACATGAAATGCAAAATATCATGAAATGTAACTAAAAACATACTAAAATGTAGTTGAGATGGACATAGTTCTCGTGAATTGATATCCAATAAGTAGGTATAAAACCCACTTATCACATTACAGGTAGTAATATCCATACCACATTCGAAATCATGTTTCCGACACCGAACGAGATTAGGGAGGTAAAAGGCGATCTTGACATTGCCTGAAGGTGCTATCGAAATACTTTGATTTCTTCAGGGGTTGGGGTCAGTAAATAAAAACAAATGATGGCCATTGAAATCGAGCCATTCACTGAGAGCAACACTGAGTAGACGGCCCTGCCTACTGAAGAGGCTGAAGATGTAGAGTTAATCCCCGACAACACAGAAAAGCTGATCAAGATTGGGGCGGGATTAACAGAACCACTACGGACAGGACTGGTAGATCTGTTTCGGGTGTATGTCGATATCTGTTTTTGGGAGCCTAGCGACATGTCCGGGGTAAGTGAGTCGGTGGATTTACATAATCTGCATGTAGACCCGAAGAGAAAACTAGTGATACAGAAAATAAGGACTTTCGCCCCAGAAAGGCAGAGGATAATAGATGAGGAAATCACTAAACTTTTGAAGGCAGGATTCATCTTTGAGATTGACTACCCCGAATGGTTGGCTAATGTAGTACTGGTTCAGAAACATAATGGGAAGTGGAGATTATGTATTGATTACACCGATCTGAACAAGGCGTGCCCAAAAGATTTCTATCCTTTGCCCAACATAGACCAAATGATTGATGCCACTTCGGGGTACGGTATGTTAAGCTTCATGGATGCCTTCTCGGGATACCACCAGATTTCGATGAACAAGGCGGACATCCCGAAGACCAGTTTCATTACTCATCGGGCCATCTATGCTTATCGAAAGATGACCTTCGGATTGCTAAATGTCGGGGCAACATACTAGCGAATGATGAACTTCGTGTTCAGAAAGCAGCTAGGTCGAAGCATGGAAGTGTATGTGGACGACATGATTGTGAAAAGTATGTCAGTCCGGGATCATCTGGAGGACCTAGAAAGCTGCTTCGAAATAGTAAGAAGACACAAGCTAAGACTAAACCCGACTAAATGTACCTTCGGATTAAGGTCAGGAAAATTTTTGGGATATCTAATCAGTAAGAGAGGGATCGAGGTGAACCCAGAGAAAATTCAGGCAATCTTAGACATGAAATCTCTGAAGACACACAAAGATGTGCAAAGATTGACGGGCCGGATAGCTGCCCTTCGGAGATTTATGTCGAGATCCGCAGAAAGATGTTTACCCTTCTTTGACACTCTCAAGGGGCCGAAGAACGAGAAGAGTTTCCAGTGGACCTCAGAGTGCGAAGACGCATTCCAAGGGATCAAGAAATATATGTCGTCAGCACCTTTATTGATGAAACCGATCCCTTCGGAACCTTTATACTTATACTTGGCTGCAAGCTCGATGGCAATAGGGGCAGCACTGGTAAGGGATAAGGGAGGAAAATAGTTCCCGGTATACTATGTCAACCACGTCCTTCGAGATGCAGAAATAAGATATCCGAACATGGAAAAGTTCGCTTATGCCTTGATCATTACAAGCAGGAAGCTTCGGCATTATTTCCAGGGTCGGTTGGTGGTGGTATATACGGATCAGCCGTTACAGAAGGTACTGCATAAGCCAGAGGTGTCGGGTCGGTTAGCCGTATGGGCGATGGAATTAACACAATTGGCTATAGAATATCATCCCCATACAACAATCAAAGGATAGGCGTTGGCAGACTTTATAGTGGAGTGTTCTTTCACGGAACCAGACGTGAATACAGTTATCGAAACTCAGCAGGTGCCAACTTCATGGACTCTGTATATGGACGGGTCATCGACATCGGACATCAGTGGAGCGGGGGTTATTCTGACAAGTCCAGAAGGGTTTAAAGTTCAGCAAGCCATCCGGTTTCAATTCAAAGCTACTAACAATGAAGCAGAATATGAGGCCATATTAGCCGAACTTCGGTTAGCCCGAAGCTTGGAAGTGCAGAAGTTAGTCATCTACAGTGATTCGCAGCTGGTGGTCAAGCAGTTATCTGGGGAGTATGAGGCTCGGGGGGCAAGAATGTCAAAATATCTGGCCGAAGTAAAAGACAAGATCATGTACTTCAGTTCACATTGTTGTTAGGGAGTCGATCGGTCAGATAATACGGTAGCAGATGATCTAGCCAAATTAGCGACTACCGAAGCAAGCTTTTGCAATGGGTCGGTGTATCTAGAGGTCTCAGAAAAACTAAGTGTCCCAAAGTCGGATGTGATAACTTTGGACCAGTTCGACTGCTGGCTCACACCTTATATTGCATATCTAACGGAGGGAGTCCTACCTTCGGACCGAATCTTAGCAAGGAAAATCAAGCACATAAGCTCAAATTTCATCCTCATCGACGGAGATCTGTACTGAATGGCTTATAGTTCCCCCCTGCTCAAATGCCTAACTCCATCGGAAGCAAATTACACACTTCGGGGAGTACATGAAGGGATTTGTGGGGATCACATGGGGGCCAAGTCACTGGCACACAAGATTTTGAGGTAAGGGTACTATTGGCCGACGATTTATACAGAGGCCAAAGAATTTGTTAGAAAATGTCCCAAGTGTCAGCTGAACAGCACTATCCCACATCAGCCTCCCGAAGAGTTGTGCTCGGTCTTATCTCCGATTCCCTTTGCTGTATGGGGAATCGACATCCTAGGACCTCTACTGAAGGCCAAGGGACAAGTATATTTTGTGATTGTGGCCATCGACTATATGACCAAGTGGGTCAAAGCCAAACCTCTACAGTAGATCACTGAACAAGAATGCTTGAAATTTTTTAAAGAATGCATTGTTTATTGATTCGGTATCCAGATGGCGGTGGTCTCAGACAATGGCAGGAAATTTGTAGGGTTGAAATTCGAAGCTGTTCTGAAAGAATTGGGAATTCAGCACCGAAAGACTTCAGTTGCCCACCCTCAGTCGAACGGCCAAGTGGAGGTCACCAACCGAACTATGCTTAATTGCATCAAAAGAAGGTTGGATGGATTAAAGGGTCGGTGGCCCGAAGAGTTACTCAGTGTTTTGTGGGCTTACCGGACTACTCCGAGAATAATAACTGGGGACTCACCGTTTTGATTGGCATGTGGGACCGATGCACTCATACCCATTAAGATCAGATCTCCTACCCTTCGGGTCAGCCAATACAAAGAATTATACAATGACCAGGGATTACGATTAAATCTGGATCTTTTGGAAGAAGTTCGGGAGTTAGCTCTAATAAGGTTAGCAATTTACCAGAAGAGAACAGCCCGGCACTATAATCAGAAGGTGAAACAGAGGTGATTTGAGGTTGGAGACTTAGTACTTCGGGAATCAGAAGCATCAACCCCCCTGAACACCGACAAGCTGATGCCTAATTGGGAGGGACCTTATGAAGTGATAGAGGTGCCGAAGCCAGGTACATATCGGCTTCGAGCAATGGATGGTTCGGAAGTAAAGAATACATGGCATGCTGGAAGACTTAGAAAATTTTACCAGTAAAAGTTATGTCATTATTTTCTTTGCTCATGTAACCGGTTTATTCATCAATAAAATAAATGATATTTTTCTTCGAAAATTTTTACTTCATTTATATTCATACGATTTTCTGTACTCGATCAGACAAATTTTGGACTTAAATCGGTCGAAAAGTTGGAGACGACATAACTGGTCGGTAAAAGTCACGGATATAACTGATCGAGAAAACTGAAATTGATCATCTAATGAACTTCGGGCACAACACGATCAGAAAGTTTGAAACAACTAACTGATCAAGAAAAGCCACAAGTATAACTGCTCAAGAAATTATCAGATCGAGTCAGATAAGCTTCGGGCATAAGCCGATCAGCAAGTTTGAGATCGGTAAAAGTCACGAGTATAACTGATTGAAAAAATTTGTAAACAAAAATTTTGTACTTAATTCATATCTTCAAATTTTTACAAGCCTCGATCATAAAAGATCCTGCCAAAGTACAAATAAAGAAGGAAATGAAAAATTACAAAAACTACTCGGGAAGAGATCCATCACCAGCCTCGGATTCCTTGTTCGAAGAGTCAAGGACAGAAGCATCGAGCCCAGCAGCATTCAATTCTGCCCTAGCCTTTTCCCGATAGGTTTCATAACCTTCAGCGAATTGTGCCATGATCTTCTCAGTAAAGGCAGGGGACTCTTTATACTCTTCGATCACACACTGCTTGGACTCGACACGTTCATCCTTCAGGGTATTGTAGTCCTGGATTGAACGTCGTAACTTATCATGTAATCCATCCATCTGTTCCCCAATGGCGTGAAGCGCCTGCAACCGTTCATTACTCTCTCCGACCAGGTGATCCTTCTCCTTGAGTAGCTTTTTGGCATGACCTTCGAGGTCGACAAACACCTGCTGAAGCAGAGAGTATTGTTCCCGGAGCTCTTTAGCCTAACGTTCAGCCTCGGTCAATTTATTTCAGGTCCCGGCGTGGAGATCCCTTTCTTTCTTCAAGTCAGAGCTCAGACCCCGAACTTTCGCCTTGAGAAGCAGCACATCCGATCTCAGCTGAACTTCCTTCTTCGTCGTTCGAGCAAGGGGCGGAATGGCATGGGCGAGGACGGTGTTGGCCTGCGGAAACAAGAGCACATCAATTATGCATAATAAAACATGAAGACAACGGAAGACATTCACCATATTGGGAATTACCTGACACTGGGCACGAATATAGGCTACCAGATACTCTTCGGAAGTGAATCCCTTAAAACGGTCGTCATCACCAGAAAGTTTGAAATGATCGAACAACTGGAAATGAAACACTTCTAAAGGGCTCTTCGGCCAACAGGTAGTTGGAGACCCGTGGGAGGAACTTGCTTTGGATATAGGCATGAGGCGATAAAGGGATCAACCCCAATAATTGGCTGTTCGGGATCTTCGGTCAGTTGAGGTTCGAGAGGTACCCCTTCGGTCTCCTCTGAATTCTCGATCACCGCAACCTGCGCTGGTGGTGGAAGAACTTGCTTCGGCAAAACTGAAGAAGCAACCTTGACGGGAGCTGTAATGGAAGGCTTGGAGGGCTTCTTGGTCTTCTTTAATAAGGCCGCCTTCTCAGTCTGGCTCATTTTTAGAGCATTTTTATTGGCGATCGGAGGGATGGGATCCGACGCAGAACCCAAGGAAAGCTCTGTGATCGGGATGGTTTCCTCGTCGGGAAAATCGTCTGTCGCCGGAGGATGAATCGGTTCAGTGGGGAGGGGAAGAGGCACCAGGGAGTCATCGGCGCCATCGGGCTTTAAAATCGTCACTGCACAGAGAAGAATAGGTTTAGACAGAAGCTATCGGAGCAAGGTGAAATGAAATTAAAGGAGATGCGGATCAGTCTGAAATAAGATACTTACACCCGTGCTTGTACAACCAGGCTTCACTGGACAAGACTGCAAGACTCCACTCGGTTCTGCTCAAATTTTTGTAAAATGCCTTGAAGGCATCGACTTGATCCTTGGGGAATTTGGACACCTTAGCAATAGGATCATCGGGATGGGTCTAGTTGGGCAGGAGTTGAAGATCGGTCCCCTTCACGAAGATTCATTGTGGATGCCACCCCTTGTTGCTCGAAGGAGTCTTGATAAGGACAGAACGATTGGGTTGTTTGTTTAGCTGCCGAAGACCGGGTTCCTTTGATATGCCAACAGTGAATAAGGCGAAGAAGAAGTCAAGGTCGGGGGTGATCCCGACCTCCTGACATAGGGCTATAAAGGAAATTAAGTGGATGTACTAGTTCGGCACAAGTTGTGCGAACCCGACACCCACGAAACTTAAGAAAGAATAGATGAATTCGTGAAGTGGGAACCAAACCCCGTATTTTGAAGGTACAGGGGAATAACAAACCATTCGCCCTCGTGTCTCCAGAACATTTTCTCTCCGGGCTTGGGCACCCGAAGCTTGTACTCTTTTGGAATGTTGAAAAGAGTTCGGATGTTGTTTAGTTGGGAAGGAGAGATGATTGATGGGGTATTGATGTGGGAAAACTCCTCTTCGGAGTGATAGGCTATTCGAATCTTAGCCTCGATACTTATTGGAGTAGGAAGAACCGAAGGTGTGGCAATTTCAGAGGATGGGGCTGGCAGGTCCACTGGAACAAGATTGGTGGAGAGAATGGAAGAAAGAATAGAGATATCATGGATGTTTGAAGTCTACTTTGAGGTAGAATCAGCCATGGAAGCGAATATTAGCAGAAATGAGCTTGAAATCAAGGAAAGATGATGGACGGAATACTCACCGGAAATCGCCTCCATCGGAATGTTCAAGAACAGAATTTGAAATGCGAAAATCTGGGAAAAGTGATAGAGTTGGGAGGATGGGGGGCTTTATAAGCAGAGCTGTATGAAACCCTAGGACAGCTATTTATGACGGGTGGGGGCCAGTCTTAGGGAAGCGTGTGACGTTTTGAGAAATGGAGAGGAACTGTTTGGCTTCCCCATTTAACTCATCATTTGCTGGCATGGTTTTATGGACCTTATTTTTTCAGAGTCTCTAATTATAAATAAAATTATAACAAGAGATTGGGGGCAATGTTCGGGAGCATTTCACCGACATTCAGGTGGGCCAAAGGCCTGACATTATAAGGGGCTGGTGAGCTTGATGGGCCGAAGGCCTTGGAGATGCTAGAGGTGTTCGAGTTCGGTATCCGAGTCCTTTGGGCCGGAACTCAGACCGGATGATGGGTTCAGTAGGGTTGGGCCTGTGCAGTGGGTTGTCCTGCGCATAGAGTCTGGAGTCCTAACCGTATTTGAATAAGGTAACTCCGAAGGTAGTGTTTGGATTGGATTCCACTTCCACCTTTTAAGGAGATTGTGCAGGACCCAAACTATGGTAATTACCATGTTTAGGAGTCCTAATCCGATTGGGAGAAGGATTCTAAGGTGACGAGAGTACTATAAATACAAGGTTAAGGTTATAATTAAGGGCTAATACTTTCTTTGAGAACTAAACACTTAAGCCTCCATTGTTAAACCTTGTGAACGGCCTGTACTTATTCTCACACCGGAGTTATCCCCCAGCGGCACAAGCCGTCAAGCTTCGTGTGTGATCTGTAATTGTACAGGTTCAAGTGCGTGGATTTTGTGATTGGATGCGCCTGCGAAACTTGGCGTTAACAATGTATATACACAGCTCTGTATTATATAGTCAGGCTATAGCGATGGTTCACCTGTCGCTGTAGTCTAGAATAACTATGGGGACGGGTGAAACCATCGTTATAGCCCAAAAACCGTCACCATAGCCGACTGTGCACTACACAGTTGTGTACATTCATTTTTCTCTCTCTCACACACGCACACACACACACACATATATATATATATATATATAGTCTGCTTCTTCAGCGAACTAGAGGGAGCAAATTAAGAACGAATCGGCTATAGCGACGGGTTTTTTCGTCGCTATAGCATAGAAATCAGGTTTTTATGCTACAACGATGGAAAAAATCGTCGCTATAGCCGATTCGTTCTTAGTTCTCTGGAGAAAGCCGAGCTATATATATATATATACATATATATATATATATATATATATATATATATATTGTAAGACCCCAACTTTTTATAAATAAAATTGAATTTTCTCTAATTATTATTGTGAATAATAATGTGTTAATTTGATATAATGCTTTGATTGTGGGTGAAAAGGACAAATTTTGCAAAATAAGAAAGTGGTTATAAAATATTCATTGTTGTCGGGGAATATTTGTTTGGTTGTGGAATATTCTTGTTGTCGCGGAATATTCGTACGATGGCGCAGCCATTTGTGGGCCCCATAACAGAAAACGGTCGGATGAAGAAAACGACAAGTTTATGTTTTTATAAATAACGATGTAATTATACACTGATTAACAATCTTTGTTAGAATTCCCGATGGTTAACATACATTAATATGTCTGGCGTGTAGTCGCATAAAGAAGCATTACCAGTATTACATGATATTTTTTTGAATTATTGATTCTTACGTAAAACGACACAACTCAATAATTTTTACAATAATTATTGTTCAATATTTTATTTTATTGATTCAATAATTGATATGTTGATATTTTATATTATTGTTGTTTCAATAATTGTCACTGTACAATATTTCCTATTATCAGATCAATAATTCATATTATTTGAATAATATTATTAGATAGCATTATTGACAATGTCTAAGGAAGTTACATGCTTCAGGAAAGGGGTTTGGTCACCTAATTGCACGCCATGAGGAGAAATCCTTATCTGAAAGCCCCTCTTCCTGTAAACGACACAGGTTGTCATAATTGTTATTCTGTAATAATATTTGTGAATAATTAATTATCGATTTATATGATAAAGAAATATTTATTTTTATATGGATATAAATGAAGGAATTAATGCTGAGGTGTTTTATCAGTATTTTGTCGGAATTGAAGTATTAAAAATCATCCGTATGTGGATTTCGGGTATTTTCTGTTTGGAATTTGGAAAAACTTTCTTCTACAAAGTTGTAGAAAATTAAATTTTCTATAGAATAGACATGAGATTCAAATTTTTTGATAGAAGGGCTTTTTTTTATGAATTATTGAAGTTTCAAAAATAAATGTTTTTATTTAAAACATAGTGGACCCCACTTTTGGTTGGTAAAAATGTGCTGAAAATTTATTTCAAAAGTGGTGGGCGTGAATAGTAGCAGGTAAAGCCATCAGGTAGCAGATTTGTGACGCCCCCAAAACTGGTATACATCACCCATCTTGGGTCGCCAGATACATACACTACTGACAACTTCATTAATACAACTATCGTGCAAAATACGACGACACATATACTGTGAGTATCAATAAAAATATTGTAACGTATATAATACGACAATATTCATACTCAAATTATTATAATGTCATCTAAAGTACAACAAAAAATATTTCAAGTCCCCAAAGGAACACGGGAAGATTTATGTTCTCCTCATTCTAATGCGGTGTATTTTTGACACTTTCAAGGTCGGGTCCTCATCACCCTATAGTTGTTCACCAAAATCAATTAGTAAATGATATATAAAATATGTCACACACATTTTATGTTCTCAATACAATTATTATGCCACACCATTTTATAATTTGATTAGGCTTGTGACTAATTCGTATCACCACTTCATACCAATGTTCTCTCTGCTAGTCCCAACTACACTTTTATTACCTGAAAGGGGTGGTGAAGTAAAAGGGTGAGCACAAATAGCCCAGTAAAGAATATCATGACTTAAGATAATTAAATTATCAAAAGAATTCAGATATTTAGAACATATGGTAGAAGATAAAGGTTTTCCAACCATAATAGCAGCAGAATCAACAATCCATTAGAAGAGTCAAGTAGAACATAATGTCTACTATCTTCTCTAGATTAAAAGTCCATCATTAATATTTCATTCCTGTAATACTCATCAACAATTCTTTGGTATACCCAAGATAAAGAGAACTCTCATCACCTGTCTTCACCTAAACCACCAAAGATTATAATTAAATTCATAATTTATATTTATAATCAGGTAAATCAACAGTCCATACAACTGTAAAACCAATAACGCTGAGACTCAACTCAATATATAGTATCACGACCACAAATAATACATGCACTACGGGCCAAGAATAATCGTGTTTTCACCAATGGTCATGATTATACCGAATAATCCCTGGTCATAATCATGCCAATCAACAGTCCATCTATGCACAACTGGCCAAAGATGACTTTTACCACATCATTTGTAATATTACGGTCATGATTATACCGAATAATCCCTGATCATAATCATACCAAGTCCATCTATGCACTACGGGCCAAAGATGACTTTTACCACATCATTTGTAACATTATGGTCATGATTATACCGAATAATCCCTGGTCATAATCAAACCAAGTCCATCTATGCACTACGTGCCAAAGATGACTTTCATCACAATATTAGTATGAGGATGATGACAATGATATATATATATATATATATATATATATATATATATAATGAATAAACATAAATAATCAGAATAATAAGATAACATAGATCTTAGTGATTTTCAACTTAATTATCCAGAGTCCAAATTACCAACATGATATTAGATGAAGCACAAACTATTAAGGATATTCTAATCATTTCAGGACATTTCATCATGTAATGATAAGCTGAAGAAATGAATAATAACATCTTACCATAATATGGAGTATGAAAGAAAATGATATCACTTTACCATAAAAATGATACCCCTTACCACAATAATGATATCCCTTACCTTATCATGTGATTTGATTTTGCTTTCTGTGAAATTGATCAACATAAACAATGCTTGCATTCCTTATCTACACTTGGAGTAACATTACACTCAATAGAAATACTCACAATATTATACTCACAATATTGTAGTAAAAGAATTCTATATTTTTAGTGTAGTGGTTGTGTGTTTAGTTGCTCAACCGGGCAACCTATTTATACTGAAAATTTAGTAAACAACTAGCACACCTGTTTTGAAAAAATAACCAAATGAGGTATATAATAATGGTAGTGGAATTTATGGTCTCACAAAGAAAATTAAACCAACTTGTACACATTTTAACAATATTTGTTCAATAATAGAGTTGTGATCCATACTACTTTAGAAAACGTAGAGTGTCGGCAAGTCCTGCCAAGCTTACTTTTGTAAAAGGAAAATAATTGAACAAACATCTGTATATCGTACTTATCTTTAATCAACACCTTTTATTCATCAATTATTTATACATTTTCAATCTTTCAACAATTATTAACATAGACTCACAATACTTCCAACTGGTATAATTATATCATATCAAATAATATGAGTCACTGTGCAATAACTACTGTGACAATTATTGAATAAAAGACTGAGTGACTTCTTACGTAATTAAGAATCAGTAATATGAATCACTGTGCAATAATTACTGTGACAATTATTGAATGAAATACATGGTGACTTCTTACGTAAGAATCAAATCAATACCTTACTATAAACAATTTAAATTCTATTAAAAGTAGGGATCAACACCAAATCATATTTATCTCGAATAACATATAAATCAACTAACAATTCGTTATTCATTCAAGTTGTCTTTATTTATCACATAAAATCATTATTCATATTCCAAAACTTTAGAAGTGAATAATAAAACTTGAGAAATCTAAAACCTCATATATGACAATCCACTATTATGATATTATCACCATTTTTACTTTAACAAAAATATTATTTTTTTATCTTATAAATCATTCATTACTTGTGCGTTTACATCTCGACACTTCATGAGCTTACTAACACTTCTAAAATATTTAAAATAGTATTCGAACTTTCTAAATAATTTTCACAATTTTCGATTATCCAACAATTTTCTATAATTATTTCTACTTATAAAAACTATCATTTAATAGCTTCAAAATAGAAATACGAACTTCACATACTTATATATCTTAAAAACATCATCAATATTAATCTTACATTATTATAATATTTTTCAAATGAGAATTTATAATTTTCCACCATTCATAGAATTTTCTATGAATTTCCTCTATTTTTAAACATTCCACAAATAACTTAAAAATACAATAAATATTTTGTTATTCAAAATTTTTCCAAAACTGCATAAAATTATATAAAATAATATTATAAGATTTTTCACCAAGTTTCATAATTTTTCATCATTCATAGAATATTCTATGAATTTCTTCTTTTTTTCAAACTAACTATAAATAGTTTAAAAATACAATAATTACTTCTGATTTTCAATAATTCAACAAAAATTTACAGAAATTCTAAGATTATATTGTAAGCATTCTGTAAAAATATTTCAGCCCAAATAATTTTTCTGATAAATTAATTATAAACTCCAATATTCAGAAATTTCAATAATTCATAATAATTAGCACTTTTATCAGAAAAATAAAAATCTAATGTCCTTTCCATGTAAAATTTAATTCTCTACAACTGTGTAGAAGAAATGTTTCCCAAATTCTAACTCTAACATAGAGAAATAGTCTTACCGAAAATTCTGCTCGAAATTTCCAAACCAGTCACCTCACAAAACTCATAACAAATCATACGTTAACCTTTAACGATTCAAAATTTGTGGACATGTACTAAAATTTTATATGGATAACATATCCAAAAACTACCACGATCTAACGGTCGGATTAAAAATTATAACTCACGCAAAAGAGCTTTAGAACACTGATTTTTCGGACTATAAATCCTTCGTACTAGTTTCACTCAAACTAGCACCACGAAATATATACAAAGAATTGTTGGGTGATTCAAATTTCTTTGTTTAGCTTACTTCATGGGCTTTCTTTTGATATATGGCTCATTTCTTAACGCATTATACACAAAGAGTTATGGATTTTACAAAATCAAGTAGTAAACTAATTTTTTTGAAAATTTCCAAATTTCGTTCTTCTTTTGATTTCTAGATTTCTTTCTTTGATTCATATTTTTGCAAGTTTAAAACATGCAATACATACCTAAGTATGTACTCTTTACATAAAATCTATAAAACTAACATAATCAAGATTTTTGAAAATACCTTTCTTGATTTCTTGATTTCTTTCTTCTTCTTCTTCTCATCTTCTTCTCTATCTCTCCTCCCTTCCTTCTCTTCCCTCTCTCTCTTTTATTTTGTTGATAACTCCCGTGAGTGGGATTATCCTCTCTTTTCTCCTCCCCTTTCCCTTTTCCTTCTCCCTCTTTTCTTTCTTACTCCTCTTTTTCTTCCTTTATTTTCTTTCTCTTTTGTTTTGTCCCCCCCCCCAATAATTCCTCTCTCACAAATCTCTCTCTCTTTTTTTTCATCCGCCCACATGTTAGCCACCTCCCCCATGACCCACATTTTTAATATCTTTTCTTTTAATTACTCATTTATCCGATTATATGTTCATTTGACCATTTATCAATTTAACATTTACTAAATGGAATAATAATTATAAGAAAATTGAATACTTTCATTTCATAAAATTTAGGGTCATACAAGGTTAGTCTGCTTTGGCATTCTAAGCATTTTCCTATAAATAGGGTGCTTAGTTAGAATTAAAAATCACACCAGAATCATAAGCTTTCGCTCTCTATATTATCGAGCGTATTTTGTGAGTATTTAGATACTTTGAGAGTTCTTATTCAAGATCTGAGTTTCCTTCAAAGACTATATATCCGATATTCCATCGAAAGCTTTGTTCTTTTGATGTAAGGGATGTTATTTTCTTCGTAAATGATATTATCTCGTTCAATATCATTATGCTGAAATATTGATATGAATATTATTGTGAAATTTTTACCTTTCTATGTCAAAGTTGATATTCACGTATACGACACTATTCACGTATACGGCACTATTCACGAGTACTATTCATGAAGTATGATTTTTCTTATGGAATTCCTACATTTTTGTGTCGGGGATACTATTCACGTATATGACATTATTCATGTATACAGCAATATTTACGAATACGACATTATTCACAGAAAAATGAAATGTTCTCTTCTTTGTCCAAGATGTCGATTATGGTTACTATCTTTGATTGTATCCATGTTTTGATCTTCATTTTTGAATTTACTCCACTATGGTTTATTATGGATTATTTTTGAGCTTGGATTATCTAAAAGTACGAATATCTAATCTTTGTCCTTTTATCTCACTGGATTCGTTTCTTTAAAATATTTTTCATCATCCTCAGTCCTAAATGATGATATAACTGAATATCTTTGGCATGTAGTGCAAAGATGAATGATTACCTGATGAATATCTTTGGCCCATAGTGCAAAGATGAACAGGTGTTTAGATGAACATGACCAACTGATGAATATCTTTGGCCTGTAGTGTAAAGATGAATATTTGATTCCAGATATATATTGATTGATGTTACAGGGATAAAATATTGATGATGGACTTTTAAATTCATAGATGATAGTAGATTTCATTCTCTACTTAACTCTTCTAATGAATTGTTATTTCAACTATGAATATTGATCTAAAACTTGTTGTCCATTATATTTTATCTGATTTGTTGAAGGCTAACGATAATTTTTTATTCATTATCTTAGTCATAATATTCTTTACTGGGCTAGTTGAGCTCACCCTTTTCCTTTTTATTCCATTTTTCTTCTCAGGATGAAAGAATATAGCGGAAACTAGTCGGGGTATGGAATGATGGATCAAGATAGTTGTTTAGAAGTCCTCACTATTTTGTAAAATAATGTATCAATAAGTGTAATGAGGACTTATTTGAGTTTGAATACTGTCTAGAAGACAATATTTGTATTTAAACTCACAGTATATGTGTTGTCGTATTTTGCACGAAAATTGTAATAATAAAGTTGTAGTTGTTTCTATACCATGTATTTGGCGACTCAGAATGAGTGATGTATACCTATTTTAGAGGCGTCACACACACACACACACATATATATATATATATATATATATATATATATATGTGTGTGTGTGTTTGGGGGGAAATGATCCATATCATCCGTTAGCTATGGACACTATTCCAGTTAACCCATTTCCTGCCTTTCAATGGAAAATCTAAGGGGCTGGGTTGGGGCCAGCTGCTACTCCCTCTAGCGACCAGTCAAAACGACCGCATTTTGACTGACCGCTAAAGGGAGTAGCAACCAACATAAAAGAATTTGGCTTAATCAGAAACTTAAAATAGTTATAATTTAAATTTAAAAAAATATAGTTAATTAATACTTCACTCCCTAACTGGTTCACAAATATAAAGAATTATAATAGTAGACTAATATAAGGAATAGTATTTGATTAGGTAATTTGGGAGTAGTAGTTGAATACGTAATTTATTTTGAGTATGAATATAATGCAAACTCAATCACTATTTTTTATATAACTTATCAATAATACTAATTAATAAAATAAGTATGTATAAGGAAGGGGAGAGACGAGTAAATCCTTCGCTAGTGTGTCGTACCTAAGATTATTTGTTGGTCGGTCAAAATATAGGGGTATTATGTGGTATGTTAATTTCTTTAATTAACCCTTGTTTTATGGTAGTATTTGAGAATGCCAGCTGAAAATGTTAACAATGAAGTGAATGAGACCGTAAAGACACCTTTAATCACCAACCAGGGGAACATGCAATATGAATGCAATATTCCTCCTGTAAATAACACTACCAAACAAACGATGAATGATGGAATGTTTAGAAGCTTTTTCCAATTCATGCAAAATCAGACGAGTGAGACTCATGTACAAAATTCGGGTGGAAATGATGGCAACGCGTGGCTTGTCACAACCAAGCATTTCATAGAGTTGGGACCACCAGAATTTGTGGGAAAGCAGAATCCGATCAAGGCGAAAATGTGGGTTAAACAAATTACCAAGATATTTGATGTCTTGGGATGCACGGAGGAACAGAAGGTTCCATTCACCACCTTTATGTTCCGTGATGAGGCAGACTACTGGTGGGAGTCTATGAAGCGTACCCAGCCAGCCGCACTCAATATGTCTTGGGAAACGTTTTAGAAATTATTCAATGACAAGTACTTTCCTGAAAGTATTCGTCATATGAAGGAGGTAGTGTAAGACCCCAACTTTTATGAATAAAGATTAATTTTTCTCGAAATATATTTTTTGAATATTATGGTGTGGATTTGATATAATGTTATAGTTGTGGGTATTATTTACAAATTTTACAAAGTAAGCAAGTAGTTATATAATATTTGATTGGTCGGGGAATATTCATTTTAACATAGAATTTTTGTACGGCGGCACAATCATTGATGGACCCCACAACGGAAGTATTGTCGTATTTAGAAAACGACAGAATTATCTTTTTATAAAAATAACGGCGAAAGTTTTATCGTTAAACTATTGAACTACCAGGTGGTAAAAGAACAGTAATACGCGTGATTGTATAGTAGCACACGGTATTTATTATTGATGATTACGTGAGAACTCACTCAGTTATACTTAATTATTGCTACAGTAATTGCTGCATAATATCTCTCATTTTATTGATTCAATTATTGTCACAGTATCATATGCATAATATTTATTATTATTAAATCAATAATTGAGACGACAAAGTTATTCATATTATTATTTGCAATATTGACAATGTCTAGAAAGTTACATCGAGGAGAGGTTTGGTCACCTAATTATTGCGCTTGATAGGAGAAATCCTTATCGGAAAGCCCCTCTCACGGGAATGATCTCGGTTGTTAAATATTATAAGTTATAATATTAATGATGAATAAGTTCGTGTTGATTAAAGATGAAATTGATATTTCCATTGTGTTGGGATTATTAGTGTTAGTGGAAATTGACATCTATTCCGATAATAATTGATGTCTGGAGGCTATATTGACCAATCGGGTAATTAATCGGATAAATGAGCAATTATTTGCCATTAATTCACATGCTTATAACTGTTTGTTCACATGTGTGTACTATTGATTCATATGCATGTACTATTAGGGGAGGTGATGCAAGATTGATAATACTTGCATGACTAAATTAAAAATGGAGGTATAGATGAAGGTACTATACTGTAATTATTTTTTTTACATGTATAGAACTATTGATTCACATGATTGTACTATTGATTCACATGATGTTCTATTAGGGGAGGTGGTGCAAGTTTGATAATACTTGTAGGACTAAATTAAAAATGATGGAAAAGATGAAGGTATTATACTGTAATATTTCGAGCCCCAAAACGTCCAATTATCGAAACTATGTTTTCCTATAAATAGAAGCTCATTCTTATTTCCTTCTCACCAATTCACTAAGACTCACAAGAGAATTATAGAGAAAGAAACTATAGAGAGAGAAGCTTTAGAGAGAAAGTAGAAAAAAAGTCTGCTACCTCACTATTCCAGTATCCAGTCTTCTTTTGGTGTAAGGGGTACTATTTATTTTATATTCTGAAGAGATATTATTTTTCGTATTCGTATGAATATTATTTTCGTTCAATATTCGTAAGGAATATCATCTTCGTTCAATATTCGTAGGAATATTATTTTCGTTCAATAGTCGTAAGGGATATTATTTTTTCAGTATTCATAAGGAATAATATTTTCTTTCATACTCTGTAGTATGTGAGTAATATTATTTCATCTCGTATTCCTGATTATACCCTCATTTTGTTAATTTATTTCTTCTATACTCCGTGAAATTAGTATAATATCCTTGAAATTTGCGCTTCATCTAGTATCATTTCACAATGATATTTTCTGCACATTCTTGTTAAATTTTAAGCGTTTCATGCCGGAGTACTGTCCATGAGTAGTATTCATTTTTACGGTACAATTCATAAAGTACTTTCACGGGGTACTATTCACGGGTACTATTCACAAAGTACTATTCCTGAAGTACTATTCACGGGGTACTATTCACTCGGGTACTATTACCCTGGGGAATTATTCATGACAAAAATTGATTTCTTTGTTGTCCAAATCATTTTTGATACAATATTATTTTTGAATTTTACTCCACAAACCAGTATCATATTGACAATATGGACATTATTGAATTCTGGATAAATTAAGTTATAAATCTTTAAAAATTTATCCTTTGCTTTCTTTTTATTGAATTCTTATATCATTGTCACCATCATCATGCTTATATTGTGATAAAAGTCATATGTGGCTTACGTGCATAGATGTACTATTGATTGGTATGATTATGACTAGGGATTATTCGATATAATCATGACCGTAATGTTACAAATAATGTGGTAAAAATCCTCATTGGCCTGCAGTGCATTGATGGACAGTTGTTGGTATGATTATGACCAGGGATTATTCGGTATAATCACGACCATTGATAATTACATGAATATCCTTGGCCCATAGTGCAGGGATGATTCGATGATGTGGTTTATTTATTAAGCTGAGTCTCAACGATAAATTTGATGAAAAACTTTTTAAATCATAGAAGATAGTAGATATCATGCTCTACTTGACTCTTCTAATGGATTGCTTGTTCCGCTGCAGTTAAACTTGATGTTTATTATATTTTATCAGTTTAACTCTGTTGAAGGCTAACGATAATTTATTCTGCATTATCTTAGTCATAATATTTCTTACTGGGCTAGTTGAGCTCACCCTTTGTTTTAATTGTTCTCTTCAGGAAATGAGAATATAGCTAGGACTAGTCGGGGAACGGAGTGACTGTCCAGATGTTTGTATTAGTAGTCCTCACTATTCAATGAAATGGTGTGATAATAAATGTAATAAGGACTCCATTTGAGTTTGAATACTGTCTAGAAGATAATATTCGTATTAAAACTCTCAGCTTATGTTTTGTCGTATTTTACACGACAGTTGTATAATTAAGTTGTATTTGAATTTTGTACCATGTATTTGGTGACTCAGAATGGGCAGTTGTACCCTTTGCCACCTTCATGTTACGAGGAGAGGCAGATTACTGGTGGGAATATATAAAGCGAACTCAACATGCCGCACTGAAGATGTCTAGGGAGAAATTCCAACAACTGTTCAACGACAAATACTTTCCTGAAAGTATTCGTCACATGAAAGAGGTAGAATTTATCAAGCTGGAGAAAAACAATAATACCGTGTCACTAGTACGAAGGTAAGTTTGCCGAGTTGTCCTGGTTTGCGTCCCACTTGGTTGATAATGAGGAGAGAATAACGCGGATGTTTCTAAGAGGTTTAAAACCTGAGATACGTCAATACTTAATTTCTCACAAACTGTGTTTGTATTCAGATGTTATAAATAGGGCTCAGTTATTGGAGCGTGATAATGAGTTAACCCATCCAAGAGAGAGCAGACAGCAAATCGATAATACCAATGGTAGCAATCATCGAAGCGGTGACAACAAACGTGGAGGGAATCAACATGCCAGAAATGGTAACCACTTCGGTGGTAATCATGGCCAAGATAATAGAAGTGGAAATTTTAAGAAGAAGAAATTCAATAATGATGGAAATGAAAGTAATATGCACACAAGCCAACCATGTTTGATGATAAAGCATATACTTTGTAACAATCTTATTCATTTATTAATAAAAAGTATTAATTTATTAAAGGCTTTTAATTATCTACATGATGCTGTTTTATAATATGTGATAAACCCATAGTTTTAAGCAATGCTTTTAGAATAATGATGATGATCATTCTAATGAGATCTAAATTCTTAGAAAGCTTAAAACTAAAATAGTTCCCAATCGTTGGATTACTAAATTGGGGATTAGTGAATCCTGGATAGATTGGTACATACGTTAACTTGCTTTCATTGGATGAGGATGATTGATCTCATGATCATTTGTGTGGAGACACTAAAGCAAGTATGTAGGTGCTTATTAGAGAATAAGTTCACTGAACGTGACTCGCTAAGGAATACCTAATGGAATTTTACTTACTTGTTAATAGGAATTCCTGTAGTGATAGTAGTACAAATGATCCTTAGACTTGAGATCATCATAGTTTCTTATATATAATGAATTACACTTTGACTTGTTCCTTAAGACTCTTAGAGTATATCAAAGGGTATGCTTGCATGTAATAAGTTATATATGAAGATAATGAATGATCAATAAAGAATCTACCACTTCTATTAAAAGAAGAGAAATGTCCTATGTGATTCGATAAATGACAACCCAGTAGTCCTTGGCCAAGGCAGAATGAAATTAGAAAGGAGTTTCTAATTTGCATTATTTGGAGTTGTGCATTTAAGGATCGAAATACATATAATTAAATAAAATAAGACTTGACAGTAATTCCATGTCTTATATTTAATTGGGACATTGTATGGTGGAAGGATTGAATTGTATGGTAACTATTTACTCAAAGGTTCTTTTATGATTAATGTTGAAATCTATATTATCTGGAAAGTCGTTGATCGCTAGGGAGGCTTATCCCTATTGTAGAATAAATATTATTTATTTAAATAAATTAATTGTTTAATTTATTTATTTAAATAAGATTAGAATTGTTCTAATTGATTTATTCACAACCGATTTAATATGGAGAACCTAAAGGGTCACACCATAAAAGGAAGAATAATTATTTAAGAAGTTAATGGCATAATCATAATAATATATTTATGTATATTTAATTTAATCTATGGCGATAGAATAAATTAAATAGCTTAATATTATTATTTAATATTTTAGAAATATTAAATATAAATTAATAAGAGGAGTCTTATTAATATTATTACAATTATTATTATTATTTTAATTTCTAAAAGAGTTTAGGAATTAATTTAATATAAGTACTCTCATTTATTCCTAATTGGATTAGGAAGGAAAATTAGTTAAAGGAGTTTAATTAATTATCCCTAATAAGATTAGGGAGCCCCTTTAATTAAAAAGGGTTTAATTAAATAATACCTTATTTTAATAGGGTTACTTGATATCTTTATAAGAGGAGTCTTATATCAGATATTAAATATACGTTATTCCAAGGGTTGGAGAGTACGCTTCTTTTTCTATAGAGATAGAAAAACTAGGGTTTAGCCAACCATCCATCTTCTTGAATCCTTCTTCTTCCTTGGTGGATTACCTCTAGAGGCCAAACACTTGGGTGGCTAACGTTGATCAAAGGAAGGAACCAAACCCGGTGGATTCAAGTTGAACGCGAAAAAGGATTGGAGGTGAACTTGTGCAGGAAGCTCGGATCTTCAAGGTATGTTTCTTATTCATCTTTTTCGTTTAATTAATAATTGTGCATAAAGGGTGATCCGGGTATATGGTTTGTAAAAATTTTAAACTCTGATTTTTACACGTTTCTGCACTTTTATGCAATTTGATTGCGTTCTTGAATATTACAAACCTAACAGTGGCATCAGAGCCAAACCTTTATGCAAATTATTAATTGTTTAAATTTAATATATACATTGATATGTGTTTAGAACAATTTAATTGGGTATAATTTTGTTGTATAAAATTAAATAAAAAAAAACAAAAAACGTGGTTATCAATTCGCGAACTGTTCGCTGCGTCTTAGTCCGTGTATATGCGGAAATTGATTTTGGTAATCCTTTTATTTTATTTAGCTGATCCGTGGCTATTGGAAAATGATTCACGTGGTTGTTAACATGGCTTGAATTTTTATTTTTTTTTGAAAGAAGCAATCGCTTTTCTAACTTTGGTGAATCATTTGGAAGCATCTAACAAGATTCTTCCCACGGATCACGTGGCCATAAAAAGTTACAGATTCACGTTATATATATATATATATATATATATATATATATATATATATATATTAACTAAAGTTATCTTAACTTTACTCTATATATATATATATATATATATATATATATATATATATATATATATATATATATATATAATAAATGCAGTTATTATTATATTATATATATATATATATATATTATTCTTAATTATTTTATAATTAAAATAAAAATTATTTTAATATTAAAATAAAAGTTTATTTTAATCTTAAAATAAAAGTTTATTTTAATTTTAAAATTAAATTTCATGATAACTAATTAGAGTTGGAATTGGATTCCATGATAACTAATTGGAGTTGAAATTGAATTTTATCTTTCCCTAAATAAAAGAGTTTATTTAGATATGAAATAAGATTTCATATTATTAAAAATAAAGGAGTTTATTTGTGAATAGGAAAAGAGAATCCTAATTTCCTAAAATAAAGGAGTTTATTTAGATATGGAATAAGATTTCATATTATTCAAAATAAAGGAGTTTATTTTTGAATAAGAAAAAGGAATCCTGTTTTCCTTTAATAAAGGAGTTTTTTTTTACATAGAATTGGATTCCATAATTAATTAAAATAAAGGAGTTTATTTTGATTAAAGATTTTGATTAAAATAAAATAGTTTATTTTATTCAATATTAGATAAATTAAAATAAAATAGTTTTATTTTGATTTAAATTTGGATTAAAATAAAGGAGTTTATTTTGATTCAAAATTAGATTTTATACTAACTAAATTTGCCCATTAAATGATATCAATATATATATTAAATGTTTATTACTCATGAGATGAATGTTATTTATTGATACATATGAAGATGTGTATGATAATAAATGAGATTGATTATGGACTATTGACCAATGTGATTGGATTTTATTTTAGTTGGATGCATGAATGTATGAGTTTTATTAAATGGGGTCTGCGTACCTCGTCTTTTCTAATTTTTCCGAATGTAAATTCTATCTCCTCCCATGTACTTCCCTTTATTTACGATCAAGGTTTCTATTTATTTTAAATAATTTTGTAATAAGAATAATTAGAATTATTTTGAAGAATTGGAGATCAAGGGGCAAGGAGCGCTTGAAGACCCGTTTGTAATGGAGCCCGGATTTAAATGTAATAGTTATATTTAAATATTATTTCTTGCACTTTAAGGTTTGACCTTTTGTCTCTCTTGGTGGCTCTAGTGAACCAAACTAGAATAAAAGTCCATAATCAATCCGGTAGAATATAATATTCTATATGTACATGCTTATACTATATATATTATATATTATGCAAACATGCTTCACATGTTCATTAATATGACGCGCGTTTTTATATATATATATATGTGCATGCGCTTAAACAAGATGAGACAAATTAATAACAAACCCCTCAATTTTTTATATTAAGTCCTAAGCGTTCAAAGATATTTGGAATATCGAACGTCGCCTTCTAGCATGATAAAATTAATAGAGTATTAAATATTTAATATGAGTTTGTTGTGTCACCACAAGGCAAGTATTAAGTATTTAAGATGTTAATTTATCACATTTGATGCTTATAAAGAAAATTGAACAATATTGTTTTGTTGTGTCACCACAAGGATGATATTTTCTTTTTTGAATATATGGAGTGCTAGGTCGGACTTAACTTGGATAATTTTGATTCGGATGTGCCACCACTTGATCAAAATAATCTAAGAGGCAAAAGAAAAGGAGTTGCGTAGTTGATGTAATTGACAAAAAGTTGTCTACCTATTTATTTATATATAGTTTGTTGTGTCACCACAAGGCTATATACATTTGAAATGGGATCCTTATTCTCACTAGCAAATCTTTAATTAGATTTTGCGAACTATATAAGTGAGGTAATATTGTTTGAAGAAAATAGTGGGAGATACCAATTTAAAACAAGACCTAATTTATTTTGGTAATTAATAAAAGAATGTATATTAAAATGTTGTTAATTACAAATTCATTTACTGTAATTTTACAATGTCTAAAATTACTATCACTTTGTGAAGCATATTAGATGCTAAATTAACCGCAATCAATTAAACGGATTGGTTAAGGAATTTGAGAATAGTTCTCATAAATGAAAAAGCTATCTTATGTCCTTAATAAGCCTATCCTCGCAATGGTTGCAGACAATGCCTCTCGAGAGGAAGAGATTGATACTTTTAGAAAGTGGCAAGATGATGCACATTATTCAATGCATCATGCTCGTATCCATGAGTAACGAGCTTGACCACAAGATGAAACTATGGATGCTCCTACTATATTCCCGCACATCAAGTAGTTGATGGTGAGGAAAGTAGGACCGATAGATATCGAGATATCTAAGGAGCTCTTCCGATCTAGAATGGCCAATGACACTATAAATACAGCACAAAAAGTTCTTAACATAATCAATTTGATTGATCAATTAGGACAACCGGTTTTGTCATGGATGGAGAGTTGAGCCAAGATTTGATCTTGCACTCACTCCGAACTCCTTTCACAATTGTTGTGAATTTTTCATATGAACAAGCTAGATATCGGCCTCATTGATTTGCTTAACATATTGAAAAATGTTGAGAGTCACTTTCAACCAAGAAAGATCAAGTCTTACCGGTAGGGGCAAAAGATCTTCCGAAAAGAAGAACGATTCAAAGAAGGTAAATAGAAAGGCATAAACAAAGGATAATAAGAACAAAACTGATACGGATAGCAAAGGAGCTTGCTTCCACTACAATAAGCCTGGACACTGGAAAGAAACTACGAGAAGCATCTTGCAGAGGCTAACCAAAGAAGCTTAGTGAAGTTTCGGTTACAATACAGTTTTTGTTCATGATTGAAATAAATTTTTTCTTTAAGTCAAAGTTCTACTTGGGTATTGGATACCGACTTTTGTTATCATAAATATAGATTTATGAAGGGACCAAGCAGAAGTAGAAAGCTAAACAAATATAAGTAATCCTATGTGTGGGAAATGAAGCAAAGGTTGCTACATTAGCCATAGAAACTTATAGTTTAGCAATGCCTATGGGAAAATCTATTAAGTCAATAAGTTGTTATTGTATTCCAGCTCTTGTTAAAAATATTATTTCCATTTTATTGTTTGACAATGAAATCTTTGGTATTATAATTAAGAACAATTGTTGTTCTATTTATAATAATAATGTTTTGTATAGAACTGGAATATTACTTAATAAATTTTGTATACTTGACTTACATGAAAATAATTTTGCAAATTGAACAAAATAATATAAGAAAAGGAGATGATCATTCAAAGAGTTGAATATATGTATTTGTTGAAATACAAGTGTGAATTATTTGAAAGGTTCAAAGAATTCAGAAGTGAAACAAATTGGCAAAGTATTAAGATTCTTTGATTAGATCAAGGAATAAATACTTGTGCAATAAGTTTCTAGATCATCTCAAATGGTTTTCTCATAATGGACACCTCATGATACGTAATAATTGATTGATGTATCTGAAAGGAAAAATCATACCTTGTTAAACATGGTACGGTCCAAAATGATTTTACCGACATTCCAAAGATCCTTCTAGGATAATGTCCTAGAAATGGTCGTGACATCTCACGAAAATGGTAACCTCAAAATCCTATTTCCCAAGACTTCATAAAAGTTATGGATAGGAGGATTCCTAATCTTAAGTATGTTAAGATAAGGGGTTGTCCAACTTATGTGAAAAGGTTTCGAAGGATAAGCTTGGGACAAGATTTGACATGTACAGATTTGTGGGACATCCTAAAGTAAGTTTAGGGTATATGTTCTATAATTCTACTTAGCAAAAAGGTGTTTGTTACAAAACACGCCGCCTTCTAAAGATAAAGGTGTTTATCATTAAAAGGGGCTAGTGGGAGGATAATAGATCTTGAAGAGTTCAAGAACCACAAAATACTATAAGTCAAATAAGAGGAACTCAGAGATAGACCTATTGTACCAAAACCGAATCGTAAATGCGAATAGTACCAAGATACCTAGAGGTATGGATTCATCATGGATGATGATGATGAGGTACGATCATGTAAGATGATGATCCAGATTACATACGATGAGGTAAGAGTTCTAGTGTGTGTACAAAGGGGTCGATGGGAGCGTCGTGAAATTTCTAGTATTATATGTTGATATACTACTTGATAAGGAATGACATACCAATGCTACAATCAGTAAAGCTAAAGTTGTCTAAACATTCCTCCATGAATTGTTTGGGAAGAGTATCTTAATTGGGGATAAAATCTATATAGATAGATACAACGGGATGCTCGACTTAACCCAAGGAACGATATATTCATTTGATGCTAAAGTCGCTTTAGCATGGCAAACTCCAAGAGATGTCTCATGTCGATGAGCTATGGAGTGTATCTCTTAATAGTCCCCACAGACTCTCGAATAGAGAGGTCGCATGAGTGACAATCATGCATGCAATGAAATGTACTGAAACCCGATGTTGATTAGTCATATTATGGAGAAGTTCACTATGAGTCGGTGAAAACATCTTAAAGTGCTTAACCCAAGACTAAGGATGTGATCATATTCATGGTGGGTCTAAATTAAAACTAGAGGGCTTAACAGACTCAAGTTTTTCGAATGCACTAAGATGATGTAAAAAATCCACTTTAAGGTAAAGCGTTATCTTGAACAATTAGGTGCGTTGAATTGAAAAGGTTCCAAACAAAGAAAGAGTTCTTGGTTTAGTGATAAAGACAAAGTAAATAGCTATAAATGAAGTCGCAAGTTGATTGTTTGGATTAAAAGTTCATTACGAGAACTAGGAATAGTTCCTAAGTCTCATCTTGGATCTAAACATGTGTTGTGGCACTTTCATTTGATTATTAGAATCATTGAAAGATGGGAAATCACTATAGAGATAGTGGAATCTCATGAAACAACATTACATATCCATTAACTAAAGCTTATCCAACAAAGGGATAATCGTCACTTAGAGAAGAAGAGAGTATAAGATACAATGGCGATTGGCTTTAGTGCAAGTGGGAGATTGAAAGTAATATGCACACAAGCCAATCATGTTTGATGATAAAGCATATACTTTGTAACAATCTTATTCATTTATTAATAAAAAGTATTAATTTATTAAAGGCTTTTAATTATCAACATGATCTTTTTTTATAATATGTGATAAACCCATAGTTTTAAGCAATGCTTTTAGAATAATGATGATGATCATTCTAATGAGATCTAAATTCTTAGAAAGCTTAAAACTAAAATAGTTCCCAATCGTTGGATTTCTAAATTGGGGATTAGTGAATCCTGGATAGATTGGTACATACGTCGTTTTGCTCGTTGGATGAGGATGATTGATCTCATGATCATTTGTGTGGAGACACTAAAGCAAGTATGTAGGTGCTTATTAGAGAATAAGTTCACTTTGAACGTGACTTGCTAAGGAATACCTAATGGAGTTTTACTTACCTCAATAGGAATTCTGTAGTGATAGTAGTACAAATGATCCTTGACTTGAGATCATCATAGTATCTTATATATAATGAATTACACTTTGACTTATTCCTTAAGACTCTTAGAGTATATCAAAGGGTATGCTTGGGTGTAATAAGTTATATATGAAGATAATGAATGATCAATAAAGAATCTACCACTTCTATTAAAAGAAGAGAAATGTCCTATGTGATTCGATAAATGACAACCCGATCCTCCTTGGCGGCGCGAATGAAATTAGAAAGGAGTTTCTAATTTGCATTATTTGAGTTAGTACATTTAAGGATCGAAATACATATAATTAAATAAAATAAGACTTGACAAGAATTCCATGTCTTATATTTAATTAGGACATTGTATGGTGGAAGGATTGAATTGTATGGTAACTATTTACTCAAAGGTTCTTTTATGATTAATGTTGAAATCTATATTATCCGGAAAGTCGTTGATCGCTAGGAGGCTTATCCCTATCAGAATAAATATTATTTATTTAAATAAATTAATTGTTTAATTTATTTATTTAAATAAGATTAGAATTGTTCTAATTGATTTATTCACAACCTAGGTTTAATATGGAGAACCTAAAGGGTCACACCATAAAAGGAAGAATAATTATTTAAGAAGTTAATGGCATAATCGTAATATGTTATGTATATTTAATTTAATCTATGGCGATAGAATAAATTAACTAGCTTAATATTTATTATTTAATATTTTAGAAATATTAAATATAAATTAATAAGAGGAGTCTTATTAATATTATTACAATTATTATTATTATTTTAATTTCTAAAAGAGTTTAGGAATTAATTTAATATAAGTACTCTCATTTATTCCTTATTGGATTAAGAAGGAAAATTAGTTAAAGGAGTTTAATTAATTATCCCTAATAAGATTAGGGAGCCCTTTAATTAAAAAAGGGTTTAATTAAATAATACCTTATTTTAATAGGGTTACTTGATATCTTTATAAGAGGAGTCTTATATCAGATATTAAATATACGTTATTACAAGGGTTGGAGAGTACGCTTCTTTTTCTATAGAGATAGAAAAACTAGGGTTTAGCCAACCACCCATCTTCTTGAATCCTTCTTCTTCCTTGGTGGATCACCTCTAGAGGCCAAACACTTGGGTGGCTAACGTTGATCAAAGGAAGGAACCAAACCCGGTGGATTCAAGTTGAACGCGAAAAGGATTGGAGGTGAACTTGTACCTGAGGAAGCTCGGATCTTCAAGGGTATGTTTCTTATTCATCTTTTTCGTTTAATTAATAATTGTGCATAAAGGGTGATCCGGGTATATGGTTTATAAAAATTATAAACTCTGATTTTTACACGTTTCTGCACTTTTATGCAATTTGATTGCGTTCTTGAATATTACAAACCTAACAGGAAAGACGTCAGCACCAGCACTTGTTATTAAGGAAGGAAAACAACCGCCGGTCGTATGTTACATATACGAAGGGTAGGGACACATCAGTCCAAACTATACGCAGCAGTCCAAAGCATGTTATAATTGTGGAAGAGAAGGTCACCTAGCCCGATTTTGTCATGCACCGAAGTCGACTCCGGTTGGGATGGAGGGATCAAAGGCCATCCCAGGCAAGAAATAACCGGTATTTCAAGGGAGAGCGTTTGTCGTAACATCCTAAAAATCGAGGAATCTGAACGAGGTGATCACGGGTAATCTAATCATAAACTCTAGCGAAGTCTATACCTTATTTGATACCGGTTCAATCCATTCTTTTATTTCTCCAGTTGCGCTCAACGTTTAAATTTAACTCCGGAGAAATTAGACTTTGATTTACCTATTGAAACTCCGTTGAGAGAAACCTTCATTACATCCACTGTTTACAAGTCCTGTTTGGTTCAAATTGGTACTCGCACATTACCTGTCGATCTTATTTCCTTAAAAATACTTGCGTTTGATGTGATTTTAGGGATTGATTGGTTAACTACTCATCATGCTAAAATTGATTGTTTTCATAAGGTTGCTAGCCTTCATATTCCTAATCAGCCTATTATGCGAATTCAAGCAACCAAACCACTAAAGTTAATCACTGTCATATCAAGCCATAAAGCTATTTGTTTATTAAAAAACGGATGTTAAGATTTCTTAGCCCATGTCACCAATTTAAACCAAAAATACGTCAGATTTGAACGATATTTCTATTGTTAATAAATTTCCTGACGTATTCCCTGAAAAACTTCCTGGCCTACCCCCAGAGCGTGAAATTGAATTTTGTATCAATCTTGAACCCTGTACAAAACCCATTTCCAAAGCCCCATATCGAATGACTCCTATTGAACTTCAGGAGTTAAAAACCCAACTACAGGAATGGTGAGATATCGGTTTCTTTCATCCCAGTACGTCTCCTTGGGGTGCTCCTGTTCTATTTGTGAAGAAGAAAGATGGAAGTATGCGACTTTGTATTGACTATCGAGTTGTTTCGGTTTACGTCCCACTTGGTTGATAATGAGGAGAGAATGACACGGATGTTTTGAAGAGGTTTGAAACCTGAGATATGTCAATACTTCATTTCTCATAAACTATGTTTGTATTCAGATGTTCTAAATAGGGCTCAGTTATTGTAGCGTGATAATGAGTTAACCCATCCATGAGAGAGCAGCCAACAAATCAATAATACCAGTGGTAGCAGTCATCGAAGCGGTGACAACAAACATGGAGGGAATCAACATGCCGTAAATGGTAACCACTTCGGTGGTAATTATGGCCAAGATAATAGAAGTGGAAATTTTAAGAAGAGGAAATTCAATAATGATGGAAAGACATCAGCACCAACACCTATTGTTAAGGAAGGAGAACGACCGCTGGTCGTATGTTACAAATGCGGAGGGTAGGGACACATCCGTCCAAACTGTACACAGCAGTCCAAAACATGTTACAATTATGGAAGAGAAGGTCACCTAGCCCGATTTTGTTGTGCACCGAAGTCAAGTCCAGTTGGGATGGAGGGATCAAAGGCCATCCCAGACAAGAAAAAACTGGTAGTTCAAGGGAGAGTGTTTGTCGTTACCTCCTAAAAATTGAGGATTCCGAACGAGGTGATCACGGGTAAGTTAATCATAAACTCTAGCGAAGTCTATACCTTATTTGATACCGGTTCTATCCATTCTTTTATTTCTCCTACTTGCGCTCAATGTTTAAATTTAACTTCGGAGAAATTAGACTTTGATTTATCTGTTGAAACTCCGTTGGAAAAACCTTCATTACATCCACTGTTTATAAGTCCTGTTTGGTTCAAATCAGTACTCGCACATTACCTGTCGATTTTTTTCCTTAAAAATACTTGCGTTTGATGTGATTTTAGGGATTGATTGGTTAACTACTCATCATGCTAAAATTGATTATTTTCGTAAGGTTGTTAGCTTTCATATTCCTAACCAACTTATTATGCGAATTCAAGCAACCAAACCACTAAAGTTAATCTCTGTCATATCAAGCCATAAAGCTATTCATTTATTGAAAATGGATGTCAAGCTTTCTTAGCCCATGTCACGAATTTAAATAAAAATATGTCAGATTTGAATGATATTTCTATTGTTAATAAATTTCCTGATGTATTCCCCGAAGAACTTCCTTGTAAGACCACAACTTTTATGAATAAAGATTAATTTTTCTCAAAATATATTTTTGAATATTATGGTGTGGATTTGATATAATGTTATAGTTGTGGGTATTATTTACAAATTTTACAAAGTAAGCAAGTGGTTATATAATATTCGATTGGTCGGGGAATATTTGTTTTAACAGGGAATATTCGTACGACGACACAATCATTGGTGGACCCCATAACAGAAGTATTATCGTAGTAAGAAAATGACAGAATTATCTTTTTATAAAAATAATGGCGAAAGTTTTACCGTTAAACTGTTGAACTACCCGGTGGTAAAATACAGTAATATTCGTGGTTGCATAGTAGCACACGGTATTGATTATTGATGATTACGTGAGATGTCACTCAGTTATACTTAATTATTGCTACAGTAATTGCTGCATAATATCTTTCATATTATTGATTCAATTATTGTCACAGTTTTATCTGCATATTATTTTATATTATTAAATCAATAATTGAGACGAAAAAGTTATTCATATTATTATTTACAATATTGACAATGTCTAGAAAGTTCTGTCAAGGATAGGTTTGGTCACCTAATTGCGCGCTAATAGGGAGAAATCCTTATTGGAAAGCTCCCTCTTTCCTGGGAATGATCTGTTTGTTAAATATTGTGAGTTATAATATTAATGATGAATAAGTTCGTATTGATTAAAGATGAAATTGATATTTTCATTATGTTGAGATTATTAGTGTTAATGGAAATTGACATCTATTTTGATAATAATTGATGTCTGGAGGTTATATTGACCAACCGGGTAATTAATCGGATAAATGAGCAATTAATTGGTATTAATTCACATGCTTATAACTATTTGTTCATGTTGTGTTTAAATTTTGTAAAAATACTCACAAGCGCACGAATCTATTGTAAAATAGTTTAATGCAAAGTACGAGGTCGTTCCCACGAGGATTATTGAAAATTAATTAAATTAAACTTAAATCCAATTCTAATCTAGTTAATGAAAATTGATATTTTTTTTGAAATAATTAAAACTAAAATCAAATTAACATGCAAATAAGAAAATACTAACTAACTTTTAATCAATGGGAGAACAGTTCTGAGGTTCGGAATCCACAATATTAATTCTGTTGTCTTCCTATTCATTATTAATATGGAGTAGCAATTTGAAAATCAATTCAATGCTTCCTCAAGATTTTTCAATTAAGCACACGAAAATATTTCTTATGTAAATCCTCATTTTCAAGGTTCAATGTATAAGACCCAAGCATTAAATGTATCCACAATTTGAAAAACAATTAATCTTAGTTCTTATTAAAGCTTTAAATCATAACCAAGATTAAATTAAATTAATTGAAACTATTCAAAATACATGATATTGAGAATGAAACAATTTAATTTAAATCAATCAAATAAATAATAAGAATGTTTGAACATTAATTTCAGTTGGAAAATAATAATGAATTTAAATCCTTACATAACCAATATTGTTTCATCCTACACCTCAGAAATAAAAGTTAGCAGAACATGATAAAAACTAAAGCAGAGAATAAATAATAACCCATGATCATGTTGTGCTAATGCTTTTTTCTATATTCTCGGTTCTCCTGCCGTGCTGTTCTTCTATTTTTTTTCTTCCCAGCTGCTTCCCTCTCTCTTAGCTGCGTTCGGCTGTTGTTCTTCTTTTCACTCTTTGTTGCGGCTCCCCTCCTCTAAAAAAAAACCCTTCTTACCCTTTTCTTTACAAGGTTGGTAAGTAACCTCATTATTTGGGCCCCACTAAAAAGCCAATCAACTGTTGAATTGTTGTTGCCCCTTTTACTCCAATAAGTGCCGAAATGGGCTACTTTTTGGGCTTTTAAATTGTCAAGCCACTTATTTGTTGTTAATCTCCTGTTTCACCCAAAATAAATCCAATTAAAATAAAATTAATATAAAATTGGATTAATACATTTATTTTAAAAGGGAATAAATATATAAATAATGAGGTCATCAAATACCCCAAACCTAGATTTTGCTAGTCCTCAAGCAAAACAAAAGAAAATGAAAACTAAACAAATAAGTACAATAAAATTCTAATTAAACCTAAGCCATTTTCGTAGGGAACACGATAGTATTTAGCATATACTACAAGCCTTTAAACCCCAAGGTTATCCCAAGTTGACGAGTCGTGTCTCTGCAGTGAATATACCAACAAAATTCACATGCAATGGTTCTTTTCAAAAATATGATTCCCCTTTATTCACCAATGTGAATAACTCAACAAAGACATCAAAACACTCACATACTGAGACACATGACACACATGCAACATCAAAGTTATCAAACTAGCAAGATTAATAAGAGAATTTCATTCTCGCCAACCTCATTGTGAGTGTGTGAATTGACAACAACATAACATCATTAATATCAAAGTAAGCAAAACTTTTAAACTCCATCCAAACTATGCTTTGACTCAACTTCTCACTTGGCAAACACTCAACAAATAAAACACTCAAGAATAGGGTGTGAATGCTCTCATTACATCCGGGCCATAAAGAGTAAATGTATTCAAATTCAAATGCCTCTCACATGTATGTGTGAAAAACGCTATAAATGAAAGTACAAGAGTCTCATGAATGGATAAATTCCACTAGAAAGGCAAAATGTATAAATGGATCCCCTCTACTACTCTCACATCTAAACCATATTCCAAATGATCATTAGGACTTTTTAGGTTTGTACTGTAAAGCTTAGGGTAAGGGTTATGAAACGAAGGGATATATAAAGAAATTCAAAGATCTAAAGAACATGTTGAGATATAAAATTAGCACTTGGGCGTAATTTGACTTCATTTGAGCTTCTTTTTCTTTTTTTTCCTTTCAATTTTTTTTTCCTTTTTTTTTTCATTTCTATTTTTTACATCTCCTTTTCATGCATTTCTTTCTTCTTTTTAACGGAGATTTCACCACTACTTCTTTTCTCTTTTTTTTTCTTTTAAGCTCACTTTTCATTAGTGCCCATACATAGAAACAATCTCAACACATCCTTAGATAAAAGGGTAGACCATAAATATGATTTGCACTCCATTGGAATAGGGTAAAAATATCGGGCTATCAAAAATAAAAACTATATAAAAGGCTCAAAAGGGTGATTAACGATACATATGTAAAGGTGAGATATATTAGGCTTATATGTTGGCTACCAAAGATGGCCTACGTCACTTCCCAAGGTCTAAAGTTCTTCAATTCAAGCAATATTAGGAATCCTTCAAAAGAAATTACATTTCATGGACGTACCTTTCTAGTGTTCAATCAAAGCAAAGAATAATGAGACTATTCAACAAAATACGCTTTTCAAAAATTTAGAGTTGATGTAAAAACCCTCAAAAAGGAAGATCGGTTCAAATACTCACAGGTTACTCAGTCTCCGCATTTATGTTTTTTCAAGAAATTTAAGTTGTACTCACTCATCCATCTCGTCATGCAATAGTTGTCTATGTGCTCCAATAAAATGAGATTTAGGAGTCATAAAATTTCTTTTAATAATGATAGTAAGGGAACTAAGTATGCACATGTAAAGCATTAAGACGAATGCATCATCGTTATTACATCGGCTAGACAAAGGGAAAACTTAACATTAGCTTAAGAACCATTGCATAAATTTTACCCTACTAAAAATAAAAAATTTGCTCATATTCTAACAAAGTGTCATATGTGAAGTGCAAAAGAATAACAAGGCTTCTAAATCCCACCCCCAACTAAAATTTTATATTGTCCTCAATGTATAAAGATGAGTAAATAAGAAAGGGAAGGATAACACCTGGATATAATGAAGCTCCAATCAAAAAGTTAAACCTGCACATCTGTTAGAAATAGAACAAAGAAAAGAAACAAAATAAAAAAGCATAATAGATATATTAAAAAAAAAAAAAACTACGTTTGAACAAAAAACCTAAACTGAGAATGTTAATCCTGATAAACAGGATCTTCTAGCAGTGTTTCCTTTACCTCTTGACTCTTTAATTCTAAGAATGGTTTCAACCTTTGACCATTAACTTTAAAAACATTACCATTCGCAGGATTTCTTATTTCAACAGCTCCATGAGGAAAAATAGTGTGAACAATGAATGGACCTGACCATTTAGAACGCAACTTTCCAGGAAATAAATGCAAACGAGAATTGTATAGCAAGACCTTTTGACCAGATATAAATGATTTCCTAAGAATATTCTTATCATGGAAAACTTTCATTTGGTCCTTATACCGTTTAGCACTTTCATAAGCATCATTCCTGATTTCCTCTAACTCATTAAGTTGTAGTTTCCTAAGAGTGCCTGCTTTGTCTGATTCAAAATTTAATTTTTTAATGGCCCAAAATGCTCTATGCTCTAACTCTACTGGTAAGTGACAAGCTTTGCCATAAACTAGTCGATAAGGAGACATGCCAATAGGGGTTTTGAAAGCAGTACGGTAAGCCCACAATGCATCATAAAGTTTTAAAGACCAGTCTTTTGTAGTTGGATTAACCGTTTTTTGAAGAATATTTTTAATCTCCCTATTAGAAATCTCAACTTGTCCACTAGTTTGTGGATGGTAGGGTGTGGCAATTTTATGTGTAATTCCATATTTCTTCATTAATTGCTCAAAAGGTCTATTACAAAAATGTTTTCCCCCATCACTAATGATCGCACTAGGTGTACCAAAACGAGAAAATATATTTTCTTTTAAAAATTTCAACACCACCTTGTGATCATTAGTTTTAGAGGGAATTACCTCTACCCATTTAGACACATAATCCACATCAACAAGGATGTACAAATTGCCAAAAGAATTAGAAAATGGACCCATAAAGTCAATACCCCACACATCAAATAATTCAACGATAAGAATCGGATGTAAAGGCATTATATTTCTACGAGTTATACTTCCTAATTTTTGACATCTCTCACAGGAACTACAATATGCATGTGTATCTTTAAAAACAGTTAGCCAATAAAAATCACATTGCAGAATTTTTGAAACTATTTTCTTCGAACTAAAGTGACCTCCACATACATGATCATGACAAAAAGAGATAACATCTCGCTGTTCACTTTCAGGAATACATCTCCTAATTATTTGGTCAGGACAATATTTGAACATGTAAGGATCATCCCAAAAGAAATGGTTAACCTTGGATAATAATTTAGTACGATCTTGTTTAGTCCAATGTGTAGGCATTTTACCTATGACAAGATAGTTAACAATATCAGCATACCAAGGTGCTTGGGAAACAACCATAAGTTGTTCATCTGGAAATGACTCTCTAATGGGCATGGACTCATCTATGGGCTCCACAATTAATCTAGACAAATGATCAGCCACAACATTTTCTAATCCTTTCTTGTCCCTAATTTCAAGGTCAAACTCTTGTAACAACAGAATCCATCTAATGAGGCGAGGTTTGGCATCTTTTTTACTCAAAAGATATTTCAATGCAGCATGATCAGAATAAATTATTACCTTAGCCCCAATCAAGTAAGACCTAAACTTGTCTAGCGCAAAAACTACAGCCAATAACTCTTTTTCTGTGGTGGAATAATTGAGTTGTGCATCATTGAGGGTCTTACTAGTGTAATAAATCACATGAGGGAGTTTATTGATACGCTGTCCCAAAACTGCCCCTATGGCATAATCCGAAGCATCACACATAATCTCAAATGGAACACTCCACTCAGGTGGTCTAATAATGGGGACAGATGTCAGCAAAGTTTTGAGCTTGTTAAAAGCTTGTAGGCATTCATTGTCAAAATGAAAAGAGGCATGTTTAGCAAATAAACTACACAAAGGTCTAGAAATCTTACTAAAACCTTTAATGAACCTACGATAAAACCCCGCATGACCTAGGAAAGACCTTATTTTTCTTACTGTTTTAGGAGGTGGGAGACTAGAAATTACATCAACTTTTGCCTTATCTACCTCAATTCCCTCGTGGGACACCACATGTCCTAAAACTGTCCCTGTCCTAACTATAAAGTGACATTTTTCCCAGTTTAGTACAAGATTTTTTTCTTTACACCTAATTAACACAAGGGTTAAATGGTGTAGACACTCATCAAAACTAGATCCAAACACTGAGAAGTCATCCATAAATACCTCTAAGAAATGCTCGACTATGTCAGAAAATATGCTCATCATACACCGCTAAAAGGTAGTAGGTGCATTACACAACCCAAATGACACGCGACGATAGGCAAAAGTACCAAAAGGACAGGTGAATGTTGTTTTCTCTTGGTCCTCAAAAGTGCTGGGGAATTTGGTTATAACCGGAATAACCATAAAAAAAACAATAATATGCATGTCCGGCTAACCTTTCTAACATCTGGTCAATGAAAGGGAGTGGGAAATTATCTTTTCTAGTGGAGGCATTCAACTTACGGTAGTCGATGCACACACGCCAACCAGTTTGCATTCGGGTAGGAACTAACTCATTATTATCATTCTTGACTACAGTAATGCCGGACTTTTTAGGTACTACCTGAACGGGACTAACCCAAGAACTATCAGAAATTGGATAAATAATACCCACATCTAAGAGTTTAATTACTTCAGCTCTTACCACCTCTTTCATGGCAGGGTTTAGTCTCATTTAGGACTCACGAGAAGGCTTGGCATTATCTTCTAAGTGAATCCTATGCATACACACCGAGGGACTAATACCTTTAATGTCTGCAATTGTCCAACCTATAGCTTCTTTATGTTCCCTAAGCACACACATGAGTTTATCTTCCTGTTCTTTATCTAATTCAGATGCTATGATAACATGCAAGGTTTCAGATTGGCCTAAAAACGCATATTTTAGTGTCTCGGGGAGAGGTTTCAATTCTAACTTAGGTGGTTTAACAACAGATGGAAGTGGTATGGATTCAGCAGGTGGGAGTTGTTCAACCTTAGCTTTCCATTGGGTAGTATCCATTAATGGGGCAAATTCTAACAAAGAGTTGACCACATTAATTACTATATCATCATCAAAACTCATGCCAAAATTAGCTAAACAATTCTTTAATGGATCATCATAGGACGACTGCCTAAAGAAATCGTACACAAAACTCTCAATAAAATTAACCTCACAGAGATCATCGTGATCAGGAGGTTGTTGACAAATACTGAACACATTGAGTTCTACCGTCATATTCCCAAAAGAAAGTTTCATAACTCCATTGCGACAATTGATTATCGCGTTGGAGGTGGCCAAGAAAGGTCGTCCTAAAATAACAGGAATCTGTGCATTAACATTCTCCGCAGGCTGAGTATCTATGACAATAAAGTCCACAGGAAAGTAAAACTTATCAACCTTGATTAAGACATCCTCTATTGTACCCCTAGGAACCTTGATTGACCTATCGGCTAACTGAAGTCTCACTGGAGTGGGTCTAAGTTCTCCTAATCCTAATTGTGCATATACAGAATATGGCAATAAATTGACACTCGCACCTAAATCAAGTAAGGCCCTATCAATCACATGGTCACCTATAACACAGGAAATAGTAGGACATCCAGGATCCTTATACTTGACAGGAGTTTTCATATGGATTATGGAACTAACTTGCTCGGTTAAACATGCTGTTTTAGGGACATTTGTTTTTCTTTTCACTGTACATAGATCTTTTAAGAATTTAGCATAAGAGGGCACCTGCTGAATAGCATCAAGAAATGGGATGTTTATGTGAACTTGCTTAAACACTTCTAAAATATCATTATATGGTGTGCCTTTCTTTACTGGGTCAAGTCTATATGGAAAAGGAGCCTTAGGGATATAAGGTGCAATGGGTGTATTAGGCTCTTTTGATTCCTTAGGAGTAGGTTTCTCTTCTATTTTCTTCTCACTAGACCCAGTCGCTTGATTGTCTATTTTTCGACTAGACCTAAGGGTAGTGATGGACTTTGCTTCCTCAAGACTCCTATCAGGATTGGTAACTTCATACTGACCCTTGGGGTTAGGGATTGGTTGACTAGGCAACTTTCCTTTCTCTCTATCTCCTATGATAGTGGCTAATTGCCCCACTTGAGTTTCAAGCTTCAAGATAGACTGTTGGGCACCAAGAAGAGACTGTTGTATGGTTTGCATAAATTGTTGCAAAGTGTCTTCTAATGTAGGTTTCTTTTGGGGAACCACAAATTGAGGATGTGACTTGAAACCTGGAGGATGTGACAGATTAGGAGCTGCAAATTGCTGCCCTCCATAATTCACTAGAGGCTGATTTTGCCTCCAAGATAAGTTTGGGTGATTCCTCCAATTAGGGTTGTACGTGTTAGAAAATGGGCTATCAGATGATCTCCCATAAGAATTTAGAGCATTTGCTTGATCAACATAGCTCTCTGGATTATCAAACGAAGCACACCCATCATTCTTTGCGCTCATTGCGGAATTCATAGTTTGACTCAAGGATAGGGCTTCTACCTTCCTAGTTAGGTTTCCTAAGGCATTTTTTACATCAAAATCGTCGCTTACCTCATATAATCCCCCTTTCCTAGGCTTCTCTCTCTCATTAGAAAAATCCCATTGCTGAGAGTTTTCGGATAAAGTTTCAAGGAATTGCCAGGCATCAGTGCTACTTAAGTTTAAAAATTCCCCTCTATTCATAGACTCGATCATGTGACGATTCGACATGGTCAAAGCATTGTAAAAATATTGTACGAGTCTCCAAAGTTCAAAACCATGATGGGGACACCTTAAAAGTAAGTCCTTAAATCTCTCCCAACACATGTAGAATTGTTCACCCTCAGTTTGACAAAAATCTGCAATTTCTCTTCTAAGGGCATATGTTTTAGACATTGGGAAACATTTTGACAAAAATTTACTAATTAATTGGTCCCAACTAGTGATTGAATTAGAAGGAAGTGAGTTTAACCACGCTTTAGCCCTATCTCTTAGAGAGAACGGAAATAAACGAAGCCTCACAGATTCATCTGAAAAATTCTAAAATCGAAAAGTGGTGCATATGTCTAGGAATTCTTTGACATGCATGTAAGGGTCCTCTCTATCCAAGCCATGGAATGATGGAATGAGTTGCATTATACTAGGTTTAAGTTCAAAATGTGTCGCTCGAGTTTGTGGCAACACAATGCAGGAAGGGTGATTAGGTGTGACTGGTAAAAAATACTCCCTAGGTGATCTCTCTTCGCGTTCTATCGGTTCCCCTACTTCATTGTTGCCATTATCATCAGCCATTTTAAAACTTACCACTATACTACAACTAGTAGAAGATTTTAAAAAAAAATTTAAATTAATTAATATTTCTAAAATATTTAAAAATTTAAATTAATTAATATTTAATCCTGGTTATGATTTAAAGCTTTAATAAGAACGAAGATTAATTGTTTTTCAAATTGTGGATACATTTAATGCTTGGGTCTTATACATTGAACCTTGAAAATGAGGATTTACATAAGAAATATTTTCGTGTGCTTAATTGAAAAGTCTTGAGGAAGCATTGAATTGATTTTCAAATTGCTACTCCATATTAATAATGAATAGGAAGACAACATAATTAATATCGTGGATTCCGAACCTCAGAACTGTTCTCCCATTGATTAAAAGTTAGCAGAACATGATAAAAACTAAAGCAGAGAATAAATAATAACCCATGATCATGTTGTGCTGATGCTTTTTTCTATATTCTCGGTTCTCCCTATGAGTGTTGTTCTTCTATTTTTTTTCTTCCCACCGCTTCCTCTCCTTAGTCTTGTGTTCTACCGTTGTTCTTCTCTTCACTATTTGTTGCGGCTCCCCTCCTCCAAAAAAAACCCTTCTTACCCTTTTCTTTACAAGGCTGGTAAGTAACCTCATTATTTGGGCCCCACTAAAAAGCCAATCAACTGCTGAATTGTTGTTGCCGCTTTTACTCCAATAAGTGCCGAAATGGGCTGCTTTTTGGGCTTTTAAATTGTCAAGCCACTGATTTATTGTTATCTTCTGTTTCACCCAAAATAAATCCAATTAAAATAAAATTAATATAAAATTGGATTAATACATTTATTTTAAAAGGGAATAAATATATAAACAATGAGCTCATCAGTTCACATGTGTGTACTATTGATTCACATGCATGTACTATTAGGGGAGGTGGTGCAAGATTTATAATACTTGCATGACTAAATTAAAATTGGAGGTATAGGTGAAGGTATTATACAGTAATTAATTTTTTCACATGATTGTACTGTTGATTCATATAATTGTACTATTGATTCACAAGATGTACTATTAGGGGAGCTGGTGCAAGTTTGATAATACTTGCAGGACTAAATTAAAAATGAAAGAAAAGATAAAGGTATTATACTGTAATATTTTGAGCCCCAAAATGTGCAATTATCGAAACTATGTTTTCCTATAAATAGAAGCTCGTTCTTCTTTCATTCTCACCAATTCACTAAGACTCACAAGAGCAATTATAGAAAGAGAAGCTATAGAGAGAGAAGCTTTTAGAGAGAAAGTAGAAGAGAAGTCTCACCTCACTATTCCAAAGATCCAAATTTCTTCTTACGAGGTAAGGGATATTATTTTGTTCAGTATTCATAGGAATAATTTTTTCTTCCATACTCTGCAGTATGTGAGTAATATTATTTCTTCTTGTATTCCTGATTATACCATCATCTTGTTAAAGTATTGCTTCTATACTCCGTGAAATTAGTAGAATATCCTTAAAATTTACGCTTCATCTAGTATCGCTTCACAAGGATATTTTCTGCACATTTTTGTTAAATTTTAAGTTTTTCATGCCGGAGTACTGTCCATGAGTACTATACATTTATACGGTACTATTCACAAAAGTACTATTCACAAGTACTATTCACAAAGTACTATTCATGGAGTACTATTCCCGAAGTACTATTCACGGGGTACTATTCACCCGGGTACTATTCACTCAGAGTACTATTCATAACAAAAATTAATTTCCTTTCGGTTCAAATCATTTTTTGATACAATATCATTCTTGAATTTTACTCCACAAAGCAGTATCATGTTGACAATTTGGAGAATATTGAATTCTGGATAAATTAAATTATAAATCTTTAAATATTTATCCTTTGCTTACTTTTAATTGAATTCTTATATCATTGTCATCATCCTCATGCTTATATTGTGATAAAAGTCATCTGTTGCTTACGTGCATAGATGTACTACTGATTGGTATGATTATGACAAGGGATTTTTCGGTATAATCATGTCTGTAATGTTACAAATGATGTGGTAAAAATCCTCATTGGCCTGTAGTGCATTGATGAACAGTTGTTGGTATGATTATGACCACGGATTATTCGGTATAATTATGTCCATTGATGATTACATGAATATCCTTGGCCCATAGTGCAGGGATGATTCGATGATGTGGTTTATTTATTAAGCCGAGTCTCAGCGATAAAATTGATTGTGACACCCCCAAAATTAGGAATACATCACTCATCTTGAGTCGCCAGATACATGGTACAGAATTCAAATACAACTTAATAATACAACTATCGTACAATAATACGACAAAACATATAAACCGTGAGTTTGAATACAAATATTGTCTACTAGAGAGTATACAAACTCAAAAGGTGTCCTCATTACAATTATTATCACACTATTTCACAGAATAGTGAGGACTACTAATGCACCATCTAGGACCATCACTCCGTTTCCCGACTCGTCCCAAGTATATTCTCATTTTCTGAAGAGAACAATGAAAGAAAGGGTGAGCTCAACTAGCCCAAAGAAGAAATATTATGACTAAGATAATGCAAAATAAATTATCATTAGCCTTAAATGAAGGTTAAACCGATACAATATAACAAACATCAAGTTTAATCTGCAGTGAACAAGCAATCCATTAAAAGAGTCAAGTAGAGAATAAAATATATTATCTTTTATGATTTAAAAGGTTTTTCATCACTTTTATCGCTGGGACTCAGCTTAGTAAATAATCCACATCATCGAATCACCCCTGCACTACGACCAAGGATATTATTTAGTATCACGACCACAATTATCCATGCACTACGGGCCAAGAATATTTGTGTATTCATTAATGGTCATGATCATGCCAATAATCGTCCATCAATGCACTACAGTGCCAATGAGGACTTTTACCACATCATTTGTAACATTACTACCATGATTACAATCAATAATCCTCGGTCATAATCATACCAAGTCCATCTATGCACTACTGCACCACGATGACTTTCAAAAAATAAAACATGAGGATGATGACAATGATATAAGAATTCAATAAAACAAGTTCAAGAATTAATTTATCCAGAACTAATAATGTCCAAATTGTCAACATGATAATCGCTTTGTAGAGTAAAATTCAAGAATGCTCGTAAGAATATTTCCATGAAAAGATCTTTGGATGAAGCGCAAATATCAAGGATATTCTACTAATTTCATGGAGTATAGAAGTCAAAACTTTAACCAACCGAGTATAATAAAGAATGAAATAACAAAAGAAATCACCATGCATGCAAGATTTTAGATGATGGTGTTATTCCAATAGAATACTAAATAACGAAACCCAGTCGTGAAATTACATGCCGATAGGATGTTCCAATGAATAATAAAGAATGGAATAACAATAGAAATCACCATGCATGCGGTACTTGTGCATAGACAGTTGTTATTCTAACGTAATACTAATAAGGATTTAAATCAATCCCAGATAAAATTGCATGAGCGTGATATATTCTAATAGAATAATAAAGATGGAATCGGTCCCCGATATAAACGCATGCATACATGATATTCCAAATGAGAATAGTAAAAGACTTTTAATAATAGAAAAATGTCACCAAGTATAGAGTAGCCACAGATATAGGTTATTCCAATGTAATAATAAAGAATGGAATAACATAAGTTCTCTTCATGAATACAAAAGAATAACACCCCTTACGAGTACAACAAATAATATTCCTACCTTAAGAAGAAGAGTACTAGATATATAAGTAGTGAAGTAGCATAATACTTTCTTCTTTTTTCTCTATAGTTTATCTCTCAGAGTTTCAAATTGAATTAAAAGAAAATAATGAAAGAATGAGCTTCTATTTATAGAAAAATGGACCGTATAAGAATTAACTTTCATGAGCGGTCCAGATTGATTTACTTTAATCGATGGTCCATATTTAAAGAAAATCATTTAAATAAAATAAAATATATTCTATTTATAATCTAAAAAATGAATAACTTTATAAAAGATTTTACTATGCAAAATACTATGCAGTACTTATGCAAACACTATGCATAATAAAATATAATATATTCTAATTATTATCTAATAAAATAGATAACTTTATAAAAGTATTCTATTTTATATAAAAAGATTTTACTATGCAAAACACTATACACACACTATGCAACACTATGCACAATAGAATATAACATATTCTATTTATAGAATAACTTTATAAAAGCATTCTGTTTTATATAAAAAGATTTTCTGTATTATTACATTAATAATACCAACAAAACTGAGTGACTTATCACGTAAGCATCAATAATTAATATCGTGTGCTACTATGCAACCACGCGTATTACTGTATTTTTAACACCGGGTGTTTCAACAGTTAACGGTAAAACTTCCGCCGTTATTTTCATAAAGTATTTTTGTCCTTTTCTCAATTCGACAATAATTCCGTTGTGGGGTTCACCAATGATTGTGCCGTTGCACGAATATTCCCTGATAAAATATTCCCCGACCAATCGAATATAATATGACAACTTGCATACTTTGCAAAATTTATAAATACTACCCATAACTATAACATTATCTCAAATCCACACCATAATATTAAAAACAAATATTTTGAAAAAAATTAAATCTTTATTCATAAATTCTGGGGTCTCACAATCTCTCCTCCTTATGAAATTTCGCCCTCGAAATTTACGTACGTACCTGGTATGTCGAAGAGATGAGGATACCTTGACTTCATTTCGAATTCGAACTCTTGAGGTATAACCTTTGTGCGTCGAATATGATCCTTCTTATCCAAGATGTTAACACGTATCTCCTCATACGTTAAATCTTTTGCTATCTCGTCCGGTTCTAAATTAATAATGTGGTTCGGGTCGTCCACATATTTACGTAACATCGATATGTTAAAAACGTTATGAATACGCGACATACTTGGCGGTAAAACGAGTCTATAAGCCACAGTTCCTACTCGATCAAGGATTTTAAATGGGCCAATTAAATTGAGGGTTGAGATTTCCTCTCTTCGTCGATTCTTTCTTCTAGAATAATGCCCTCTTGAACCTTCTTCTTCACATTCATCAGCTCTGAGTATGTAGCTTGAGCAGCTTTAACTTTATCGATTCAAGTCTATTCTAATCGTATATTCGTTACCTTCACGTGGGTCCCTAGAGTCTTTAACTCTATCTCCATCATTTGTAAGTTATACGAAATGGGTCTTTGTGTTAACAACATCACACTCGTAAACGTATATGATCTTCTACTCAACGCGTTAGCTACCACGTTCATTTTTCCCACGATGATATTGAATGGTACGATCGTAATCTTCAATAGCTCGAGCCAACGTCTTTGGCACATTACACGTTCGTTTTAGGTGAAGAAAATATTTGAGGTTTTTAGAAAGGGGTTTTGTACTGGGGTCAATACAAAATTCGATTTCACGCTCTAGGGGCAGGCTAAGAAGTCTTCAAGAATACGTCAGGAAATTTATTAACAATAGAAATACCATTCAAAACTGTGACTCTCATCCAAGATTTGGATAACACGTCACATTGATACCTATCAACTTGCCATCGTCATTCACGACATCGCCTAAAGAAAGATTTTACTTTATAAAATAAAATATAATATATTCTATTTATAATCTAATAAAACGAATAACTTTATAAAAGATTTTACTATGCAAATACTATGCATAATAAAATATAATATATTCTAATTATTGTCTAATAAAACAGATAACTTTATAAAAGTATTTTGTTTTATATAAAATGATTTTACTATGCAAAACACTATGTAGACACTATGCAACACTATGCATAATAGAATATAATATATTCTATTTATAGAATAACTTTATAAAAGTATTCTATTTTATATATAAAGATTTTCTGTATTATTACATTAATAATACCAACAAAACTGAGTGACTTATCACGTAAGCATCAATAATTAATACCGTGTGCTACTATGCAACCACGCCAGACATATTCATTTTTTTAACACTGGGTGTTTCAACAGTTAACGGTAAAACTTCCGCCGTTATTTTCATAAAGTATTTTTATCGTTTTCTCAATCCGACAATAATTCCGTTGTGGGGTCCACCAATGATTGTGTCGTTGCACGAATATTCCCTGATAAAATATTCCCCGACCAATCGAATATAATATGACAACTTGCATACTTTCCAAAATTTATAAATACTACCCATAACTATAACATTATCTCAAATCCACACCATAATATTAAAAACAAATATTTCAAAAAAATTAAATCTTTATTCATAAAATCTGGGGTCTCACATTGATGATAAACTTTTTAAATCATAGAAGATAGTAGATATCATGCTCTACTTGACTCTTCTAATGGATTGCTTGTTCCATTGCAGTTAAACTTGATGTTTATTATATTTTATCAGTTTAACACTGTTGAAGGCTAACAATAATTTATTTTGCATTATCTTAGTCATATTATTTTTTACTGGGCTAGTTGAGCTCACCCTTTGTTTTCATTGTTCTCTTCAGGAAATGAGAATATAGCTGGGACTAGTCGGGGAACAGAGTGATGATCCAGCTGTTTGCATTAGTAGTCCTCACTATTCAGTGAAATAGTGTGATAATAATTGTAATTAGAACTTTATTTGAGTTTGGATACTCTCTACGAGACATTATCCGTGTTGAAACTCTCAACTATGTTTTGTCGTATTGTATAAAAGAAGTTTGTATTTAAATTCTGTACCATGTATTTGGCGACTCAAGATGGGTGATGTATACCTATTTTGGGGGCGTCACAGTTGGTATCAAAGCTTAGGGATATGATGAAAGTAGTATGCACACAAGCCAATCATGTTTGATGATAAAGCATATACTTTGTAACAATCTTATTCATTTATTAATAAAAAGTATTAATTTATTAAAGGCTTTTAATTATCTACATGATGCTGTTTTATAATATGTGATAAACCCATGGTTTTAAGCAATGCTTTTAGAATAATGATGATGATCATTTTAATGAGATCTAAATTCTTAGAAAGCTTAAAACTAAAATAGTTCCCAATCATTGGATTACTAAATTGGGGATTAGTGAATCCGGATAGATTGGTACATACGTTGCTTGCTCATTGGATGGCGATGATTGATCTCATGATCATTTGTGTGGAGACACTAAAGTAAGTATGTAGGTGCTTATTAGAGAATAAGTTCACTGAACGTGGCTCGCTAAGGAATACCTAATGGAGTTTTATTTGCCTGTCAATAGGAATTCTCAGTAGTGATAGTAGTACAAGTAATCCTTGGACTTGAGATCATCATAGTATCTTGTGTATGATGAGTTATACTTTGACTTATTCCTTAAGACCCTTAGGGTATATCAAAGGGTATGCTTGGGTATAATAAGTTGTGCATGGAGATAATGTATGATCAATAAAGAATCTACCACTTCTAATAAAAGAAGAGAAATGTCCTATGTGATTCGATAAATGACAACCCAAGAGTCCTTGGCGAAAGCGTAATGAAATTAGAAAGGAGTTTCTAATTTGCATTATTTGAGTTGTGCATTTAAGAGTCGAAATACATATAATTAAATAAAATAAGACTTGACGGTAATTCCATGTCTTATATTTAATTGGGACATTGTATAGTGGAAGGATTGAATTGTATGCAGTAACTATTTACTCAAAGGTTCTTTAATGATTAATGTTGAAATCTATATTATCCTGAAAAGTCGTTGATCGCTAGGAGGCTTATCCCTTATTGTAGAATAAATATTATTTAAATAAATTAATTGTTTAATTTATTTATTTAAATAAGATTAGAATTGTTCTAATTGATTTATTCACAACCTATTTAATATGGAGAACCTAAAGGGTCACCCATAAAAGGAAGAATAATTATTTGAGAAGTTAATGGCATAATCGTAATAATATGTTATGTATATTTAATTTAATCTATGGTGATAGAATAAATTAAATAGCTTAATATTATTATTTAATATTTTAGAAATATTAAATATAAATTAATAAGAGAGTCTTATTAATATTATTACAATTATTATTATTTTAATTTCTAAAAGAGTTTAGGAATTAATTTAATATAAGTACTCTCATTTATTCCTTGATAGGATTAGGAGGGAAAATTAGTTAAAGGAGTTTAATTAATTATCCCTAATAAGATTAGGGAGCTTAATTAATTAAAAGAATTTAATTAATTAAATAAAACCCAATTCCTTAATTGTTAAGGTGGGTTGCCCACATCTATAAATAAGAGGAGTCTTATTATGGGTGGGGGGGTTGTTGACTTTTTCAACATACGACATAATTCCAATTGTTGGGAGAGTACACCTTTTCTATAGAGATAGAAAAACTAGGGTTTAGCCAACCACCCATTCTTCTTGAATTTTCTTCTTCCTTGGTGGATCACCTCTAGAGGCCAAACATATGGGTGGCTAACGTTGATCAAAGGAAGGAACCAAACCCGGTGGATTCAAGATTGAACGCGAAAGGATTTGGAAGTGAACTTGTACCTGAGGAAGCTCGATCTTCAAGGGTATGATTTATTCTTTATCTTTTCGTTTAATTAATATTTATGCATAAAGGGTGATCCGGGTTTTATGGTTTGTAAATAATTTTTAAACTCTGATTTTTACACGCTTCCGCACTTTTATGCAATTTGATTGCGTTCTTAAAAATTTACAAACCTAACATATGATCCCTGGCTGAGATATGAGACAAGAACTAGGAGGGGAGAGACGGGGAATTCCTTCGCTAGTATGACCTACCTAAGTTTATTTGGTATTTAATTGGTCGGTCAGAGTATAAGGATAATATGTGACATGTTAATTAACCCTTGTTTTGTGGCAATATTTGATAATGGCATCCGAAAATGTTGAGATAAGCAATAAAGTACATGAAACCGTTGAGTCACCAATGATCAATACCCAGGATAATGTGCATCAGGATGGTAATAATCATCAAGAAAACAACAACGTTGACCAAGTGATGAACGATGGGATGTTCATAGGGTTTATGCAATTCATGCAACATCAGGCGAGAACAACTCCTGTTCAAAATGCAGGTGGAAACACTGGCAACTCTCGGACGGTCACTGGTAAACAGTTCAAGGAGATGGGACCACCGGAGTTTATTAGAGAGCCAAAACCACTTAAGGCGGAGACGTGGATAAAGCAGATCACCAAGATATTTGATGTCTTGGGATACTCCGAGGAGCAAAAGGTTCCCTTTCCCACCTTTACGTTATGAGAGAGGCGATTCATGGTGGGAATCGGTAAAAGCATACTCAACTCCGCCAGACCAAGATGTCTTGGGAGAAGTTCCAAGAACTGTTCAACGACACGTATTTTTCCGAAAGTATTCGTCACATGAAGGAGGTAAAGTTCATCAAGCTGGAGCAGAACAATATGACCGTGTCACAGTACAAAGCTAAGTTTGCCGAGTTATTCCGGTTTACGTGCCACTTGGTTGATAATGAGGAGAGAATGACACGGATGTTTCTAAGAGGTTTGAAACCCGAGATATGTCTATACTTAATTTCTCACAAACTGTGTTTGTATTCAGATGTTGTAAATATGGCTCAGTTATTGAAGTGCGATAACGAGTCAACCCAACCAAGAGAGAGCAGTCGACAAAATGATAATACCAGTGGTAGCAGTCATCGAAGCGGTGACAACAAATGTGGAGGGAATCAACATGTCAGAAATGGTAACCACTTCGGTGGTAATCATGGCCAAGATAATAAAAGTGGGAATTTCAAGAAGAGAGATTCAATAATGATGGAAGGACATCAAGACCAAAGACCAGCTTGTTAAGGAAGGAGAAAGACCCCGGTCAGACATGTTACAAATGCGAGGAGGGACACATCATCCAAACTCAGACGCAATAATCCAAAGCATGTTACAATTGTGGAAGAGAAGGTCACCTAGCCCGATTTTTTCGTGCATCGAAGTCAAGCCCAGCTGGGATGGAGGCATCAACGGTCATCCCAGACAAGATAAAACTGGTAGTTCAAGGGAAAGCATTTCTCAAAACCTCCCAAAAAGCGAGGAATCCAAACGAGGTGATCACGGGTAAGCTAATCATACACTCTAGCGAAGTCTATACCTTATTTGATACCGGTTCTACCCATTCTTTTATTTCTCCTACTTGCGCTCAACGTTTAAACTTGACTCCGAAGAAATTAGACTTTGACTTATCTATTGAAACTCCGTTGGGAGAACCCTTCATTACATCCACTGTTTATAAGTCTTGTTTGGTTCAAATCGGTATCCTCACATTACCTGTCGATCTTATTTCCTTAAAAATACTTGCATTTGATGTGATTTTAGGGATTGATTTGTTAACTACTCATCTTGCAAAAATTGATTGTTTTCGTAAGGTTGTTAGCTTTCATATTCCTAACCAACCTATTATGCGAATTCAAGCAACTAAACCACTAAAGTCAATCACGGTCTTCTCAAGCCATAAAGATATTCGTTTATTAAAAAACGGATGTAAAGCTTTCTTAGCCCATGTCACAGATTTATACAAAAATACGTCAGATTTGAATGATATTTCTATTGTTAATAAATTTCCGACGATTTCAAGAAGAACTTCTGGCTACCCCAGGCGTGAAATTGAGTTTGGTATCGACCTTGAACCCGGTACAAAACCCATTTCCAAAGCCCCATATCGAATGGCTCCTATTGAACTTTAGGAGTTAAAAACCCAACTGCAGGAATTGTTAGTCATCGATTTTATTCGACCTAGTACGTCTCCTTGGGGTGCTCCTATTCTATTCGTGAAGAAGAAAGATGGAAGTATGCGACTTTATATTGATTATCGGGAGTTGAATCATGTCACCATCAAAAATAGGTACCCATTAACTCGTATTGATGATCTGTTTGACCAGTTGCAAGGCGCCAAATTCTTTTCAAAGATTGATCTTCGTTCTGGATATCATCAGTTGAAAATTAAAATTGATAGACATTCCAAAGACTGCTTTCAGAACTCGATACGGGCATTACGAATTCCTTGTCATGTCTTTTGGATTGACTAATGCTCCTGCTGCCTTCATGGATCACTTTGTGGTCGTCTTTATTGATGACATCCTCATTTACTCCAAAAGCCGTGAAGATCATGAGCAACACCTAAAGCTGATACTCCAAAAACTTCGTGAAAACAAGTTATATGCCAAGTTGAAGAAATGCGAGTTCTGGCTTGAGGAAGTAGCATTCCTTGGGCACATAATGTCAATTCACAGAATATCTGTTGACCCGGCAAAGATTGAAGCAATTCAAAGTTTGGAGCAACCTAAGTCAGTGACCGAAGTATGTAGCTTTCTCAGCTTAACTGGTAATTATCGGAGGTTCGTGGAAGGATTTTCTCGAATCGCTACTCCATTAACTCAGCTGACTCGAAAAGATACAAAATTTGGTTGGATCGTGGAATGTGAGAAGAGTTTTCAAGAACTCAAGATGAAGCTCATTTCAGCACCTGTTTTGACAATACCAGCTAGTTCGGAGGGATTTTTCATATACAGCGATGCTTCAGGCAAAGGTTTAGGGTGTGTTCTCATGCAACATGGGAAAGTCATAGCCTATGCCTCACGACAACTCAAAGAATATGAGACGGATTATCCTACTCATGATCTAGAGTTGGCAGCAATCATTTTTGCGCTTAAGATTTGGAGGCATTACCTGGATGGAGAGAAGGTGGAGATCTATATGGATCATAAAAGCCTCAAATATTTCTTCACTCAAAAGGAACTCAACATGCGGCAACTATAAAGCCCCCAAATCCAGGTACTTGAAACTCGAACTCAATGCTTTACGATACCATTTCTATGAGCGGAATAATACTAATAATAATAACAATAATATCGATACCAACTTAATTTACATATTTATCAAAGTCTAAATCCCAAGTACGCAACCTTTAATACATTCGTCATAATACGTGATAGGTAATATATATCATATTGTCTTAATAAAGATAACTATTACATAAAATGGCATTGAATTAATTATGCAACCTTTTCTTTCCCTTAATTCTTAGCCGAGCCTTCTACTTGTTCACACTTAGCTGAAAACATTTAAATTAAGCAAGGATGAGCATTTGAGTGCCCAGCACGTAATAGCAATTATATATATATAAGCTGAAAGAATTTAAATGTTTTCTTTATACTATCCTTCTACAACAAATCAATAGTTGTGAAGTAATCTGAATCGATAATATTAACATAACAACCATCTTTCAAATTTTTGAAACTACGTACTGACTATAAATAGGGTTAAGGGGACATACTATGAACATTGTTTTCATTTTCGAAAAGGTTAAACAGAACTTCATCTGTAAACTGTCATAACTTACGGGCACGAGGGTGTACATCCCATGGACCCTGTATTGATCAATACTGCATGCAAGAACGATATGATCGTTCACTCTGTCTGCCTTTGGCGCCTAAAAGTTTTCCCGTGTAAAGGATGTTCATACTTGTCAGGGTTCCAAACCAAAGCAATTCGGTTGGATAATAATAAGGTTTTATCTTATTCAACAATAATCTATAATTCAATATATATGTATACGGGTAATTAACAAAGGTGTATCAACATGCGATTAAATGCAATGATTATCCAAGTGGGGACACTTGTATAACCATTTATAGAAATTAACGAATAGAATATATATATGAATTACCATATACTAACATTTTGACAATCAATGAGCGTATATAATATAGGATTAATAATTTGTACAGTAATAATATAATTCTGAAACATTCTTACTCATGTCCATTGTATAAAGAAAATGCAAAGGTAGGATACTTGCTTCATTTTTCATAAATCGAGTTTTGCTCAGAAATATCTAATATTTTCAAGGTATACTCTCATAACATATATGAACCTACTGTAAAAATTTCAGAAATTTCCAGTGTATGCACAGTGAGAAATTCAAGTGTTAATATTTAGGAGTCCTTTACGGAAATAGTCATTACGTACAACCTATAAATCGAAACGCGTCCATTCTTTTTCCTACACGTAGATAAATTCTCAAGCTACCTCTGTGATTTTTCCTAGAATTTTAAAAGACTTGCAACTGCCCGAAATAGCCTCAAGAAAAATGGGGACAATAGCTTTTTAGGGTTTTGAAACTTTGACTTTCTAAGATGACTATTTTCGGGAAAACAGCCCTCATGGCTTCAATACTTGCTAGATTTGTGTTCTACCACTTGGGTTTACTAGATAACTCATGTATCTAGCACCTGCCTTTGATGGATCATAAATCCAAGTTGTAAAACTTGAGTTACACAAGATTTAGTGGAAGAAAAACAAGAGTTTAACCCCCTGGAGAACATATGCTCATTTTCTTCCTCTAAGCCTTTGGTCTAACACTCAAGATACTTAGTTCCATACATGATGATATGTAGAACTAGGGTATCTTGAGTATTAATCCATATCTCCAACAAATCATGCTATAATAAAAAAATAGAAGAAGAATAAGAAAAAGAATGGATGAGAACTTCACCTAGTTTTATTTGCTATCCTTCTTGATCTTCCAAAGTAATTTATAATCTTAGGGTGCATTAAACAATTAGCACACCTCTCTCTCTCTCACAAAACTGAAACTCTCTCTCTCTCTTGTATGTTGCTAGCTTGGGAGAAAAAGAAGAAGAAGGAGAATAAGAGAAATGAAAATGATCTAGCAAATGAATGGGTGATTAACTATTATCCCCCATACTTTTATTGTCCCATGGATAAAAGACTACACCTTATCTCTTCAATTAGCCTAATCATGTGATTAAGGGTGCTTAATAGATTTGCAACCAATGGGAGATTGACACACATGTACTTGTGTGTAAGACTTCTACTTATGGACATTGATTAGTATAATTTGTTGCCTTAAAAGGCCTAATGGGGCCAGCTATATAAATGCCAACTAATTCCTTCACTTAGCTTTTATTTTAATGCATAAATTAGATAAATCAAAGGTCTAAAATACCCTTAATTGAGTGGACTAAGCTTGGGCTTGTATTTTATTTCTTTTGAGCTTCTCCTTTAATTGTTTTGGGCCACGTAATAAACATAGTCTAACAATTTTAATATAAGTTACCCAAATTGTTTATTTAGAGTTTTCATTCCCAAACTTATGAAATTTAATTACTTATACATGTGACTTTAGCTCATAACCTAATTAGGTTTACTAGAAATAGGTTTAAATTATTAGTCACATGAAATAACAAGATTATCCACATAAGTTAGTATACATATTAAATACTAACATTTCCTTATTACCATAACCCTTAGGTTATTTAATTGTCTCACCTAATGTATAATTAGGTTACGAAGCTTTCATTTAGGGTTTAAAATAAAATAAAATTAGTTCCTAAAATTTATAATTAGGGTTTTCTTAATTTGATTAGGGTTCTAATCATACATGAACATTAGGGTATTATATAATAATTATAATTATCCTTGCTAATCTAGCAATTAGGGTTTATAATTAATAAATAGGATTTCAAAAAATTAATAAATTTAAAAGTTAATTAGGGTTGACCTAATCAATAAAAAAATCATATAACACAGTTATATAATAGTCTTAAACTCACAATTGAGTTTCAAATTAGGGATTCCCACAGTTAAACTAGGGTTTGACATAATACACCATAACTGACCAATCATTGTCAGTCCACATGCATACAGTATATAATTATAGAACTAAAAATCAAAATATAAATAATATTACATTATTATTCTCATTCCTTGATCAAAATCCAAAATTAGGGGTTGGATTCCATATCTGATCTATCTGTCATACTTAACATTATTAATTAAGTTAAAATAATTAACTTAATAATCTTTACTAAAATTCATATAATAAAATAGTTATTGTAATTATTAAAAAAAATCATTTCATATATTATATAAATAATATATGATTATATTTTCATGGAAAATAATTAATAAAAATATTTCTACTATAAAATTAATTATTATAATAATATAATTTATAACAATCAAAAATTTTAAAATAAAATTATTTAAAATCATTCAGGTAATAAATATATCACATAAATACATACACACATTATCTTGGCACATATTCCCCATATTTAAAATAAAATAAAAAATTTATACGCAAAATTTCTAATTTATTTGTATAGAAAATATCGGGTTGTTACAGCAACGACGATGGCTTGAGCTATTAAAAGATTACGATCATACCATTCAATACCATCCTGGAAAAAGCGAACGTAGTAGCTAACGCATTGAGTAGAAGATCATATGCGGGCATGAGTGCGATATTGTCAACGTAAAGGCCCATTTTGTATGACTTACAAAGGATGGAGATAGAGTTAAAGACTTCAGGGACCCATGTGATGATGGTGAATATACGAGTAGAACCGACTTTAATCGATAAAGTTAAAGTTGCTCAAGCTACAGACCTGGAGCTGATAAGAAGGTGCTATTCCAGAAGCAAGAATCGATGAAGAAGGAATACTTCGAGTTAACTCCAGACTTTGTGTTCCTAACGATTCTGACTTGAAGTATAAAATCATGATGGAGGCGCACAACACACCATTTGCAAATCCATCTCAGGGAGTACCAAAATGTATCGTGATCTTCACATACATTTTGGTGGAGCAATATGAAGAGAGAGATAGCGGGATTTATCTCAAGGTGTCTAACTTGTCAACGAGTCAAGGCGGAGCATCAAGTGCCAAAAGATCCATTGCAACCACTTAAAATTCTAGAATGGAAGTGGGAGCACATTACCATGGATTTTGTTACTGGTCTTCCCAAGGTTTCCCAAGGCATAGATGCGATTTGGGTCATTGTTAATAGATTAACCAAGTCTGCTCATTTCTTACCGATATGAGAAACTTATACACTTGAACGTCTTGCTCGTATGTACATAAACGATATTGTAAGATTGCATGGTATGCCAATATCCATTGTTTCTGATCGAGACCCAAGATTCACTTCACGATTTTAGGTTAGTTTGCAAAAAGCTATGGGCACGAATTTACGATTTCGTTCGGCATATCATCCTCAAACGGACGGGCAGTCAGAGAGCACTATTCAAACTCTTGAAGATTTATTAAGACTCTGTGTTCTTGACTTCAAAGGAAGTTGGGCCAAGTTCTTACCATTGGTGGAGTTTTTCTATAACAACAGTTATCAAACAAGTATTGGCATGGCTCCATTTGAGGCGTTGTATGGAAGAAAGTGTTGTTCTCCAGTATGCTGGGATGAGGTGGGTGAAGCAACGTTGTTGGGACCAGAGTTGGTACGTATGACTACGAAAATGATTCAAATGATCTGATAAAGTATAAAAACCTCACAAGATCGACAAAAGAGTTATGCTGATCTTCATCGAAAGGATGTGGAATTCAATATTGGAGATCATGTGTTGTTACGTATTGCTCCATAGAAAGGAGTTACAAGATTTGGAAAGAGAGGAAAGCTCAATCCTCTATTCATTGGCCCATTTTCAATCCTCGATCGAGTAGGAACTGTGGCCTATAGACTCGCCTTACCGCCAAGTATGTCTCATGTTCATAACGTTTTTCACATATCTATGTTACGTAAATATGTGAAAGACCCAAACCACGTTATTGAATTAGAACTGGACGAGATTGCGGAAGATTTAACGTATGAGGAGGTACCTGTTAAAATCTTGGATAAGAAGGATCATATTCTATGCTCCAAGGTTATACCTCAGTCAAAGTTTTGTGGAGAAACCACGATGTTGAGGAAATAACTTGGGAGTTAGAATCTGAAATGAAGTCAAGGTATCCTCACCTCTTCGACATACCAGGTACGCACCCTAATTTCAAGGATGAAATTTCATAAGAAAAGGAGGTTGTAAGACCCCAACTTTTATGAATAAAGATTAATTTTTCTCGAAATATATTTTTGAATATTATGGTGTGGATTTGATATAATGTTATAGTTGTGGGTATTATTTACAAATTTTGCAAAGTAAGCAAGTGGTTATATAATATTCGATTGGTCGTGAATATTCGTTTTAACGGGAATATTCATACGACGACACAATCATTAGTGGACCCCACAACGAAAGTATTATGTCGAGTTAGAAAATGATGTAATTATCTTTTATAAAAATAACGGCGAAAGTTTTACCGTTAAACCATTGAACTACCGGTGGTAAAAGTACGATGTCTGCATGGTTGCATAGTAGCACACGGTATTGATTATTGATTCTTACGTGAGAAGTCACTCAGTTATACTCAATTATTGCTACAGTAATTGCTGCATAATATCGTTCATATTATTGATTCAATTATTGTCACAGTATCATCTGCATAATATTTTATATTATTAAATCAATAATTGAGATGACAAAGTTATTCATATTATTATTTAAAATATTGATAATGTCTAGAAAGTTCTGTCAAGGAGAGGTTTGGTCACTTAATTGCGCGCCGATAGAGAGAAATCCTTATCGAAAAGCCCCCTCTTTCTTGGGAATGATCTGGTTGTTAAATATTGTGAGTTATAATAATAATGATGAATAAGTTCGTATTGATTAAAGATGAAATTGATATTTTCATTATGTTGGGATTATTAGTGTTAATGGAAATCGACATCTATTTCGATAATAATTGATGTCTGGAGGTTATATTGACCAATCAGGTAATTAATCGGATAAATGAGTAATTAATTGCTATAAATTCACATGCTTATACTATTTGTTCACATGTGTGTACTATTGATTCACATGCATGTACTATTAGGGAAGGTGGTGCAAGATTGATAATACTTGCATGACTAAATTAAAAATGGAGGTATAGATGAATGTACTATACTGTAATTATTTTTTTTCACATGATTGTACTATTGATTCACATAATTGTACTATTGATTCACAAGATGTACTATTAGGGGAGGTGGTGCAAGTTTGATAATACTTGCATGACTAAATTAAAAATGAAAGAAAAGATGAATGTATTATAATATAATATTTCGAGCCCCAAAACGTGCAATTATCGAAACTATGTTTTCCTATAAATAGAAGCTCATTCTTCTTTCATTCTCACCAATTCACTAAGACTCACAAGAGCAATTATAGAAAGAGAAGCTATAGAGAGAAGCTTTAGAGAAAGCGTAAGAGAAGTCTCATTACGCCACTATTCCAAAGATTCAGTCTTCTTCTGAGTTAAGGGATATTATTTTGTTCAGTATTCATAGGAATAATATTTTCTTCTATACTCTGTAGTATTTCAGTAATATTATTTCGTCTTGTATTCCTGATTATACCATCATCCTGTTAAAGTATTGCTTCTATACTCCGTGAAATTAGTAGAATATCCTTGAAATTTGCGCTTCATCTAGTATCGCTTCACAAGGATATTTTCTACACATTCTTGTTAAATTTTAAGTTTTTCATGCCGGAGTACTATCCATGAGTACTATACATTTATACGGTACTATTCACGAGTACTATTCACGGAGTACTATTTCTAAAGTACTATTTGTAAGATCCCCAACTTTTATGAATAAAGAATAATTTTCTCGAAATATATTTTTGAATATTATGGTGTGGATTTGATATAATGCTATAGTTGTGGCTAATATTTACAAATTTTGTAAAGTAAACAAGTGTTATATAATATTCGACTGGTCGGGGAATATTTGTTTTAACAGGGAATATTCGTACGATGGCACAATCATTGGTGGACCCCACAACGGAAGTATTGTCGTAGTTAAAAAGCGATGTAATTATCTTTTATAAAAATAACTACGAAAGTGTTCTTTATTAAACCGTTGAACTACCCGATAGTAAAAGTACGATGTACGCATGGTTGTATAGTAGCACACGGTATTGATTATTGATGCTTACGTGAGAAGTCACTTAGTCATACTCAATTATTGCTACAGTAATTGATCCATCATATCTCTCATATTATTAATTCAATTATTGTCACGGTATCATATACATAATATTTTATATTATTAAATCAATAATTGAGATGACAAAGTTATTCATATTATTATCTGCAATATTGACAATGTCTAGAAGTTCTGTCAAGGAGAGGTTTGATCACCTAATTGCGCGCCAATAAGGAGAAATCCTTATCGGAAAGCCCCCTCTTTCCTGGGAACGACCTAGTTGTTAAATATTGTGAGTTATAATATTAATGATGAATAAGTTCGTGTTGATTAAAGATGAAATTGATAGTTCCATTGTGTGGGAATTATTAGTGTTAGTAGAAATCGACATCTATTTCGATAATAATGGATGTCTAGAGGTTATATTGATCAATCGGGTAATTAATCGGATAAATGAGCAATTAATTGCTATTAATTCACATGCTTATAACTATGTGTTCACATGTGTGTACTATTGATTCACATAATTTACTATTAGGGGAATTGGTGCAAGATTAATAATACTTGCATGACTAAATTAAAAATGGAGGTATAGATGAAGGTACTATACTGTAATTAGTTTTTCACATGATTATACTATTAAGTCACATGAATGAACTATTAATTCACGTTATTTACTATTAGGGGATGTGGTGCATGTAACACAAGTGAATTTTAATAAATTATAATATTGAGAATAAAGATTTGTTTGCATATTTATTTGAATATAAATATAAATAGTATCAACTTATATTGCGATAAAAGGTTTTATTGATTAAGCCAGTGACAATTAAACAATGAAGCAAAAGTAATGAGAAGCTTAGTTTAAACTTGTGGAGTTATGCCTAGTGTGGCAATATGATGAATTGAGAAAATACTAATTTAACTAATGATGAAATTAATTAGTATTACTAATAAATAAATAATTACATAATGAGGTTGATTTATTTGTTATTCATTAATTATCATGAATAATAGTATGTGAAGATAAATCATATATAATAAGGTTTTTCTTTCAATATAAAGTGAGGTGTGACATTGAAATGAAAATAATTATTATATAAAACTATGTGATAAAAGTAAGATTGACTTAGGTAATTGACCAAGTTGTGTGAAAAAGTCTTATGTGACATTTTGATGTGTGTGGGAATAATTAAATGAGTATTTTAAACCTTTGAGAGAGAGTAACTTGGATTAAATAAATAAATTAATAATAAGTAGCATTGGTACACAATTAAATTATATCCTAGTCTAGGATAAATATTATTTGAAATAAATAATTGTACATGGATTATATGATTTTATGTGTAATATATGAGTGGGTGTATATGTATGCTCAATTGAGAACATAGTGTAGAATAAACCTAAGTGTGCAAAGAAAATGCTGAGTATTAGAGTGTCCCAAAATCATAGTCCCATTCCAAGAAAAAGGGCTCAGCCGTGTTTACAAAAAGACTATGGCTATATGCTTGTTGAAAACCAAGAGAGGAATGATGGCTATGGGAAGGGAGAAGATGGAGTTGGTGGAACTTTCCACCCACTCCTTGTTGCACAAAGGTTCCTTCAGTCTTCTATGGAAACAAACCTTAGGACAAATTCTCAAATGGATAATACTCCCTCTATAAATAGAAGTTCTGTAACGCCCCGAAATCCGGTCTTTCTTCACACCCGGATTTCGTACGTCACGAGTACATCATTCATTCTGCATACGTCATTATATACTGAAATATAACAACATACACTCTCAAATCCCAGGTTCTAAAAACCTTATAGCTTTTCTCATTACAAATAATGATAATTACATTATTCTTTACATCTTGCACGTGTGACTTTTATTTGCCACCAAGGATACATAATCGTTCATTAAACTATTCTATAGTTTAATTCTCATCTTTCTACATTACAAGTCTTCACTTGATCTTCTCGCTCATTCTCATTCTGAATGGCACTTCATCTGGATACCGTCAGCTTGATCTATACGGTATCCTTAAGTTCTTCTAACATCGTTCGCTAAAAATGTTTTTCATTTAAAGCAAGTGTGAGCATTCAATTGCCCAGCAAGTCATAACAGTTAAAAAAACAACTTCAAGAGTTTAACATTCTTTTCAGACTTCAATAACCGAACAAAGGTTACGAAGCAGCTGGAATAATAGGAATAGCCTTGATTCCTATCATCTTAAAACATTAGTTACATGCACTTTGAAATACTTTCATTCTCTACTCTCTTTTATGCACATTCTGTCTGGCTAGAATCAATTGCACAGACTTAACAATAACGGTTCATGTATAAACAGAACATTCTTTTATTGAACAGTTCAGACATAGAACAATTCATCTCACAGAAACACCGAATTGTTCAAATTGTGGCACAAGGCCTCATACATTCTACCACCTTGTACAAATATCGCACATTCGCACATAGACAGAACTTCTCAAGTTCAACATCTGAGAAGTTTAAGAAACTAGCATCCATTTAAAATATGAATGAAGTTAGGAAACTTGACTTACGCACAGCTATAGCTTACGTTGAACTGCTCATTCCAATTCCTATGTAACACATAAGGAAACAACACATACACCAATTAGTCATATACTTGACTTACGCATTGGTTTACTTTACTTTACTTCTTAAGGTTCGCGTTCTTACAACTAAGTTTACGCGACCAACTTTCTTCTTACCGCTTACTTTACCCATGACATACGGAGATGTCTTACTCAAAACGTTCATCATCTTTGATGATTTACATTCTTATCTTCTTCTTATACTTCTCTAGGACTTAGTACACATCGCTTCTCTGCTAGTAGTCCATATGGTACTCTGAGTGGTTTTGTGATGCCCCAAAAATAGGTATACATCACCCATCTTGAGTCGCCAAATACATGGTATAAAATTCAAATACAAACTAATAATACAACAATCGTGTAAAATACGACAAAACACATGTTGTGAGTTTAAATACAAATATTGTCTTCTAGATAATATCCATTCTCAAATACAGTCCTCGTTATATTTATTGTCACATTGTTTAACAGAATAGTGAGGACTACTAATACTATTATCTGGACCGTCACTCCATTCCCCGACTAGTCCCGCTTCACGCTCTCATTTCACTCAAGAGAATAAAGGAAAGAAAGGGTGAGCTCAACTAGCCCAGTAAGAAATATTATGACTAAGATAATGCAAAATAAATTATCATTAGCCTTTAACAGTGTTAAACTGCAGCAGAGAATAAAATCTACTATCTTTTATGATTTAAGAAGAACAAGCAATCCATTAAAAGAGTCAAGTAGAGAATAAAATCTACTATCTTTTATGATTTAAGAAGTTTTTCATCACTTTTATCGTTGAGGCTCAGCTTAATAAATATTCCACATCATTGAATCACCCATGCACTACGGCCAAGGATATTCTTTAGTATCACGACCACAATTATCCATGCACTACTGGCCAAGAATATTTGTGTATTCATTAATGGTCATGATCATGCCAACAACTGTCCATCAATGCACTACGGGCCAATGATGACTTTTATCACATCATTTGTAACATTACGGTCATGATTATACCAAATAATCCATGGTTATAATCATACCAAGTCCATCTATGCACTACAGGCCACAGATGACTTTTAACATATCAATATGAGGATGATGACAATGATATAAAAATTCAATAAAACAAGTTCAAGAATTAATTTGTCCAAGTACCAATAATGTCCAAATTGTCAACATGATACTGCTTTGTAGAGTAAAATTCAAGAATGATCAGAAGAATATTTCCATGAAAAGATACTGGATGAAATGCAAATATCAAGGATATTCTACTAATTTCATGGAGTATAGAAGTCAAAACTTTAACCAACTAAGTACAATAAAGAATGGAATAACAAAAGAAATCACCATGCATGCGGTATTGCATGTAGGCGTGTTATTTCAATGAGAATAATAATAACGGAACGAGTCGTGCAAAATTTGCATGGGCGGGATGTTCCAACAGAATAATAAAGAGCGGAACCAAAAAGTGTGTAAAACACACGCATGGGATGTTCCAGTAATAATAATAAAGATTTTAACCAGTCCGGTGTAAAACACACAGCACGTGATGTTCCAACAGAATAATAATAAAGATTTTAACCAGTGTCCGTGTAAAACACACGATACGTGATATTCCAACAGAGTAATAATAAAAGATGGAACCAGTCCGGCGTAAACGCATGCAGACATATGATATTCCAAATGTAATAATAATAAAGACAGAATAATAGAAGAATGTCACCAAGTATAGGGTATCCCGCGTATACAGGTTATTCCAATAGAACAATAAAGAAATGGAATAACAGAAGTTCTCTTCTTGAATACAAAAGAATGATATCCCTTATAATTACAACAAATAATATCCCTTACCTTTAGAAAAACTGAATACTAGAGTAGTGAAGTAGCAAAATACTTTTCTTCTTTCTCTCTATAATTTCTCTCTCTAGTGTTTCAGTGAATTTGTAAGAAATAATGAAGGAATGAGCTTATATTTATAGGAGAATGGATTGAATAGTAACTAATTCATGAACTGCCCAGATTGAATTACTTTGCAGTATTAATAAAAATAATATATATTATATATATTGCATTTATATAACATGATGTCTTTGCAAATTCACGGATCAAAGTTGTGATAACACACTGATGCAAATTTCAAACAACGAACAAATAGGATCAAAACAAAAATAAAATATAATACATATATATATATAAACACATGCTAGATATATTATATATATATATATATATATAATATTACAACACCCATCAACTTTTCCACAACCCAAAATCAATTTATAATAAAACAACCAACATTAATTATCAACCCATCCACTTTTCCACTAAAACCCACTACCACACACACTCACACACTAAATTCCACCAACAAGTCACTCTCACACATTACTCTCACCCATATCACATTCATATATATATATATATATATATATATATATATATATATATATACACACACACACATCTCTCTATACTTATATATATATATATATATATAATTTCCTCCTCTATACGTGAATCGCTTCTCACCCCAATTATAAAATCGGTTTTCAACACATATGGGCCCCATGTGGGCCCCACCTTTAAATAATTTTTTACCGATTATTTTGAAAAATGGGTAAATAGGAATCCAAATAATAAGCAAAAGCGAGTGACTTCTCACGTAAACATCAATAATCAATACTGCAATTATACTTATGCAACACGCCAGACATCGTCTTTTTACTTTACTATCTTGAAAGTAGTTCAATAGTATTAATTGTGAAAACTTCCGCCGTTATTTTCATAAAAAAATATTTTTGTCGTTTTCTCGATTCGATGATCATTCCGTTCATGGGTACACCAATGATTTTACTTTGGTTATGCGAATATTCCCCTGCTAAAACGAATATTCCCCGACCAATCGAATATAATACAACAACTTGCATGCTTTGCAAAATTTATAAATATTACCCACAACTATAACATTATCTCAAATTCACACCATAATATAAAAAAAAATTATTTCGAGAAAATTAATTCTTTATTCATAAAATCTGGGGTTTCACAATCTCCCCTCCTTATGGAATTTCACCCTCGAAATTTACGTACGTGCCTGGTATACCGAACAGGTGAGGATACCTTGACTTCATTTCAGATTCTAACTCTTGAGGTATAACCCTTGAGTGTTGGATACAATTCTTCTTATCTAAGATTTTAACACGAGATCTCATACGTTAAATCATCCGCTATCTTGTCCGATTCTAAATTAATAATGTGGTTCGGGTCATCCACATATTTACGTAACATTGTTACGTAAAAAAAAAGTTCTGAACACGCAACATACTTGGCGGTAAAACGAGTCTATAGGCCACAATTCCTACTTCACCGAGGATTTCAAATGGGCCAATTAAATCGAGGGTTGAGATTTCCTTTCTTCGTCGAACGCCCTCTTGAACCTTCTTCTTCACATTCATCAGCTCTGAGTTTGTAGCTTGAGCGGCTATAACTTTATCGATTAAAGTCGATTCTACTCGTATATTCGTTATCTTCACTTGGGTTCCTAGAGTCTTTAACTCTATCTTCATCATTTGTAAGTCGTACGAAATGGGCCTTTGTGTTAACAACATCGCTTTCAGAACGCATACGATCTTACGCTTTCAACGCAGCGTCGGCTACCATGTTTCGCTTTCCCACGATGGTATTGAATGGTATGATCGTAATCTTCTTCAACAAATTGAGCCAACGATTTTGGTGCATGTTACGTTCGTTTTAAGTAAAGAAATATTTGAGGGTTTTAGAAATGGGTTTTGTACTGTGGTCAATACAAAATTCGATTTCACGCTCTAGGGGTAGGCTAGGAAGTCTTCATGAATACGTCAAGAAATTTATTAATGATAGAAATATCATTCAAAACTGTTACTCTCACCCAAGACTTGGATAGTACGTCAAATTGATACCAACTGTGACTTCTATCCCTTAACCTAGATAGCACCTCACAATGATACCTATCAACTTGTCATCGTAATTCATGACATCGCCTATAGAAAGTCTGGCTTCTGTGCATTCCACATCAGGAAGTCATCAACAAAAGGATCGGGGATCTTTACTTATGGCTTGATATGACAATGATTGAATTTAGTGGTTTGGTTGCTTGAATTCGAATAATAGGTTGGTTAGGAATATAAAAGCTAACAACCTTACGAAAAACATGATGAGTAGTTAACCAATCGTTTCAAAAAAATAACACATCAAAGGCAAGTATTTTCAAAGAGATAAGATCGACAGGTAACGTGAAAGTGTCGATTTGAATCAAACCAGATTTATAAACAGTGGAGGTAACGAAGGTTTCTCCCAATGGAGTTTTAATAGATAAATCAAAGTTTAACTTCTCCGGAGTTAAGTACAAACATTGAACACAACTAGGTGAAATAAAAGAGTGAGTAGAACCGGTATCTAACACGGTATAGACTTCGTAAGTGCTTATGATTAACTTATCCGTGATAATTTTAATCAGGTTCCTCGTCACGAGAAAAAAAACGCTCTCTCTTAAACTACCGGCTTTGGCTTGTCTGGGACATCCTTTGGCATCACTATCCTAGTTGGACTTGACTTCACCATACGACAAAATCGAGCTAGGTGACCTTCTCTTCCGCAATTAAAACACGCTTTGGATTGTTGCGTACAGTTTAGACGGATGTGTCCCTCTTATCCGCATTTGAAACATACGACCGATGGGTGTTCTTCTTCCTTTAAAACGGGTGCTGGTGCAGACGTCTTCACGTCATTGTTGAATCTTCTCTTCTTAAAATGTCCATTCTTATTATCTTGGCCATGATTACCACCGAAATGGTTACCATTCTTGGCATGATAATATCCCCCACGATGGTTATCGTTGTTCCGATGACCGTTGCCACCGGTATGATTATTATCGTGTTGTTGGTCGTTGCCTTTTGGTTGTACTGACTCATTATCGCGCTCCAATAATTGAGCCCTATTCACAACATCTGAATATAAACAAAGTTTGTGAGAAATGAGGTATTGACGTATATCGGGTTTCAAACCTCGCAAAAACATTCGCGTCATTCGCTCCTCATTATCAACCAAATGGGACGCAAACCGGGACAACTCAGCAAACTTGGCTTCATACTGCGACACGGTCATGTTGTTTTGTTCCAGCTTGATAAACTCTACCTCTTTCATGTGACGAATACTTTCGGGAAAGTACTTATCGTTGAACAATTCTTGGAACTTCTCCCAAGTCATCTTCAGTGTGGCAGGTTGAGTACGCTTTACAGATTCCCACCAGTAATCTACCTCTGCACGCAACATGAAGGTGGCAAAGGGAACCTTTTGCTCATCGGAGCATCCCAAGACATCAAATATCTTGCAGATCTGCTTTATCCACGTCTCTGCCTTAAGTGGTTTTGGCTCTCCAAAAAAACTCCGGTGGTCCCCGCTCCTTGAATTGCTTAGCGGTGACCAACCGTGGGTTGCCATTGTTTCCTCCTGCATTATGAATAGGAGCCGCCTTCGCGCTGATGTTGCATGGATTCTAAAAAGCTCTTAAACGTACCGTCATTCGTTAATTGATCAGTGTTGTTGTTTACAGGAGGATTATCGCCATCCTGCTGCAGCACATTGTCCCGATTATTGATCTCATGGAGAATCAGCAGGTCTCCGTGCTCCATTGCTTATCTCAACATTTTCAGATGCCATTTTCAAATACTGCCACAAAACAAGGGTTAATTAACTTATCACATATTATCCCTATACTTTGACCGACCAATTAAATACCAAATAAACTTAGGTAGGTCATACTAGAGAAGGAATTCCCCGTCTCTCCCCTCCTAGTTCTTATCTCACATCTTAGCCAGTGATCATATCCCTAAGCTTTGATACCAACTGTGACGCCCCCAAATAGGTATACATCACCCATCATGAGTCGCCAAATACATGGTACAAAATTCAAATACAAACTAATAATACAGCAATCGTGTAAAATACGACAAAACACATGCTGTGAGTTTAAATACAAATATTGTCTTCTAGACAATATCCATTCTCAAATAGAGTCTACGTTATATTTATTGTCACATTGTTTAACAGAATAGTGAGGACTACTAATACTATAATCTGGACCGTCACTCCATTCCCCGACTAGTCCCAGCTACGTTCTCATTTCCTGAAGAGAACAGTGAAAGAAAGGGTGAGCTCAACTAGCCCAGTAAGAAATATTATGACTAAGATAATGCAGGATAAATTATCGTTAGTCTTCAACAATGTTAAACTGATAAAATACAATAGACATCAAGTTTAACTGCAGCAGAATAAGCAATACATTAAAAGAGTCAAGTAGAGAATAAAATCTACTATCTTTTATGATTTAAGAAGTTTTTCATCACTTTTATCGTTGAGGCTCAGCTTAATAAATATTCCACATCATCGAATCACCCCTGCACTACGGCCAAGGATATTCTTTAGTATCACGACCACAATTATCCATGCACTACGGGCCGAGAATATTTGTGTATTCATTAATGGTCATGATCATGCCAACAACTGTCCATCAATGCACTACGGGCCAATGATGACTTTTATCACATCATTTATAACATTACGGTCATGATTATACCAAATAATTCCTGGTCATAATCATACCAAGTCCATCTATGCACTACAGGCCACAGATGACTTTCAACATATCAATATGAGGATGATGACAATGATATAAAAATTCAATAAAACAAGTTCAAGAATTAATTTTTCCAAGTACCAATAACGTCCAATTTGTCAACATGATACTACTTTGTAGAGTAAAATTCAAGAATGATCAGAAGATTATTTCCATGAAAAGATACTGGATGAAATGCAAATATCAAGGATATTCTACTAATTTCATGGAGTATAGATGTCAAAACTTTAACCAACTAAGTATAATAGAGAATGGAATAACAAAAGAAATCACCATGCATGCGGTACTTCGCATAGACAGGTTATTCTAACAGAATAATAATAACGGAACGAAAAGTCAGCAAAATTTGCAATCGACGGATGTTCCAATGGAATAATAAAGACGGAACGGTGCGGTGTGTAAAAAACACGAGCATGGATGTTCCAACAATAATAATAATAAAGATTTTAACCAGTCCTGTAAAACACATGCATATGATGTTCCAATGTAATAATAATAAAGATTTTAACCAGTCCGTTGTAAAACACACGCATGTGATATTCCAACAGAGTAATAATAAAGATGGAACTGTGTCCCAGAAAACGCATGCATGTGATATTCCAATAGAAAATAATAAAGACAGAATAATAGAAGAATGTCACCAAGTATAGGGTAGCCCGCGTATACAGGTTATTCCATCAGAACAATAAAGAAATGCAATAACAGAAGTTCTCTTCTTGAATACAAAAGAATGATATCCCTTACCTTTAGAAAAACTGAATACTAGAGTAGTGAAGTAGCAGAATACTTTTCTTCTTTCTCTCTATAATTTCTCTCTCTAGAGTTTTAGTGAATTTGTAAGAAATAATGAAGGAATGAGCTTCTATTTATAGGAGAATGGATTGAATAGTAACTAATTCATGAACTGCCCAGATTGATTTACTTTGCAGTATTAATAAAAATAATATATATTATATATATTGCATTTATATAACATGATGTCTTTGCAAATTCACGGATCAAAGTTGTGATAACACACTGATGCAAATTTCAAACAACGAACCAATAGGATCAAAACAAAAATAAAATATAATACATATATATATAAACACATGCTAGATATATTATATATATATATATAATATTACAACACCCATCAACTTTTCCACAACCCAAAATCAATTTATAATAAAACAACCAACATTAATTATCAACCCATCCACTTTTCCACTAAAACCCACTACCACACACACTCACACACTAAATTCCACCAACAAGTCACTCTTACACATTACTCTCACCCATATCACATTCATATATATATATATATATATATATATATATATATATATATATATATATACACACACACACATATATCTCACACTTATATATATATATATATATATATATTTCCTCCTCTATACGTGAATCGCCTCTCACCCCCAATTATAAAATCGGTTTTTTCACATACTGCCCCACATGTGGGCCCCACCTTTAAATAATTTTCTCTGACCGATTATTTTGAAAAATGGGTAAATAGGAATCCAAATAATAAGCAAAAGCGAGTGACTTCTCACGTAAGCATCAATAATCAATACCGTGGTGCTTACTATGCGCAACCACGTGTATTATCAGTACTTTTACTACCGTAGTTCAACAAGATTAATCTATGAAACTTCCGCCGTTATTTTCATAAAAATATTTTTTTGTCGTTTTCTCAATCCGACAATCATTCTGTTGTGGGGTCCACCAATGATTGCGTCGTTGTACGAATATTCCCCGACCAATCGAATATAATACAACAACTTGTATACTTTGCAAAATTTATAAATATTACCCACAACTATAACATTATCTCAAATTCACACCATAATATAAAAAAATTATTTCGAGAAAATTAATTCTTTATTCATAAAATCTGGGGTTTCACAGGTTTCCCACAAACAACCAACAAACAACTTCTCGTCTCGTCTACACTGCCATCACAGTGAGTTAGATCGGTTGCCAGTTTCGTATATACCTTCGCTCTCTGAAGGAATTGTTTAGCCCAGCTCCCATATGTCAACCATCAAAGGTTACGATTGTACAACAACCTAACTTATCCTAACTTATACGGACTATTAAATTATAATGTTCGTTAAGTTAATTTTTTATTCCTTATGGCTTTCTGGCAAGTAATTGCCATATCTCATAATTCATTTCTTATCGTCTAAGTCATACAGTATTTTGTATACTCAGAACGAACATTCAATGTCAATACTATGAGGTCATAGCGTTAAATATTTCATATGAACTTACTACCTTCACCAACGTCTTAGTAATACAACCAGGGTATACTTAGAACATTCGTCCAATGCGAATACGATTCACGAGGATCATTTACGTATTCAACGTTCACGTTACTCGTCTCTTAATCTCTCATTCAACCTTTACTCAAGGTTTCAATTGCATTCTTCATTATTCATTCCATGAACCCCATGTTCATTATTCTTTCTTAATGTCGAAGCCATACAGTCTGTTGTATACTAAGACCGATCGTTAATCGCAACAACGTTACGTTCATAGCGTCTATACGCTTTACACTTATCTCTTATTACCATGACATAACATCGGAATGTTATTCATTACCTTCTCCACTCAACGTCTAAGGAATCACAATCACAGTAATCCCTCACGTTCGTTCATCATGACTACGGTCCCCAGATATCGGTTCCGTAACCCGCATCTACATTCTTTGTCTTTTAATATCGTTTAATCTTTCCGTTCAACCTTTACTAAAGGTTTAACTTGCTTGCTTAAGCGTTATTTTAGGTGAACTACATGTTCATACTTCTTTCTTGCACATACTCCAGTAATTGAGAACTAAAAATCTCATTTCTGGGCATCGCTCTGTCTCCGCATTTGCGGCCCTGTTCTTCCTTTCCTTCTTCGGCATGCAAGGCCCGACCTACTTCTCTCTCTCTCTTCCCGGCCGGTGCTTGCGGTGCCAAGTCCTTTGTTATCTCTCATGCGCTGTGCGCTTACTCTCCAAGAAGATTATGGTAGATCTCGTGCTATTGGCCTACCGGCCTCGAAGGCACGACTTCATGACTGCTGCCGAGCATGAAACCTAGAAAATTTTTCTTAGTCTTTTACAAGCTTGAGACGCTGATTTTGAAATCTCATAACTTCTTCGTTATAACTCAGAATGAGGTCGTTCCAAACCCATTTTATTCCTTATCTTATGCACTTCGATTACCCATGGATAGAACTTTTTTCTGAATACGTTAACATGCCATTCAATTGGCTTAATCTTCATTTTTCGTTCATTTTAATGTTTTTAACATTCTTTGTTCGTTTGTCCGTAATTCGGTCATCTGAACTCAGAATTCATTCATTCTTGAGTCTATGAGTCACGTTTTCAACATTCTCTTACATTCTTATGAAACCCTACATGATCGGGTTCATTTACAAACTTTCTAATTCTCGTTCATCTTTTATAAAAATTTCACCATAACTTCGTTATAGCTCAATTTTAATCTGTTCTTCATGAACGTTTCTAACGTTCCTAACTAAGCAATAAGCAACTAAGTTATACGCGATGGTTTTAAACTTGTCCATCAACAACAATTATACTACGATGGTTTTAAATTGGTCCATCAACAACGTTCTTCGTGTTCTTCACGTGTTCTTCGTGTTCTTCGTTTGTTCTTCGTTTGTTCTTCATTTTAATCAATATTTTGGATTACGATTTTACTTTTTCTTGGAATTTGATGTTATAGAACATCATTCCTTACTTATTTAACCTAATCATTCATAAGATTCATTCGGATCACTCAAAATCCTTACGAATCTTATATTTCCTTAAGAAATTTATAAACTAAATTTCTTATTTTTATTTCTTCGTTTTCTTATGATTTCAACCACATGAAATCATTTCGAACTTAATCTACATCTTATCTTCATTAAGTTATGTTTTTTTGAACATAAAAACTTAAAGAAAATATTAGAAGAAACTAGTGTTCGGATTACCGTTCTTCTTTAATCTCCTTCTATCGGACAAAGCGTGCAATCGAGCTAGCTTTTTCTCATTCCTCTTCCTCTCTTCTTCCATCCGAACCCTCTCTCTTTCTCTCTCAAAGAGTAGGATTTTCAAAAGCTCAAAATAATGAACTTAAGCTTTCTATTTATAGAAAACCAAGGTTAGGGGCATTTTGGTCATTTCCCCTCCTAACCTCCTTACTATTCATAACTTAGCCACCAAGTTTAGTTGATGGCCAAGTGGCCACCCCACCTCCTTAGCTAGCTACCCTTGGAAGCTTCGTGCTTCCGTAATTCAAAATTCTTCCAACAGTTCGGAAACTGCGATTCTCGGAATCCAAATATTTTTGGATATTTCATCTTTCCTTTACCGATTAACTTTTACGTATTCTTCGGATCTTCAAAAAACTGAAAAACACTTTTCCACGTTAAGCATTTTCCTTCACGTTTTCCTCTAACGTAGCTAAATGAATGAAAAGTACACAACAGTACTTTTTGTCGTTTTTATTTCGTCCGATTTCTGCACTTTTTTCGAGAAAAACTTTTATCGACTTACTTAATTTTTCACGATATATTATCATCAAATCTTTTGACGGAATGTCATTTTGACATCCCAAACTCTCGGAAAGGCTTAGGTTATTCAAACCATAACCCTTAGGTTTCGTCGGGTGAATAGTGACTATTTCGTCTTTTTCCCTGGAAATATTTTTTTCCCGGAAAAATTTTATTTTCGTCTTAAAAATTCTAACTCGTTCAATCTAGCTCGTAGCCAGAATCCTCCTGACTTATAATCATCCTAGGTTATAAAACGATTAATAAACACATATCACAGAATAGTATTAATAAAAATTCACTTTATTAATAACTAATTCTTTAAATCTTAATTTCTGGACAATCCGGATTTCCGAGTTGTCACATTCTTCCCCCCTTATAAAAATTCTGTCCTCGGAATTTCTTCAAACCATACCCATACACGGGTCATCACATTCACCCCTTCTTCACAGAATTTCATCCTCGAAATTTTAACTTACTCTTTTTCTCAACTTCTCTTCAAAGAAGTTATTATCTTCCAAACATTCTCTAACCTTCACAATTTATCAAGAATTATGAAGTAGAATGAACAACGAGGAATATAAGAATTCCTTTAAAACATTCCATACTTTTGCTGAGGGGTCAAATTGACCATGAACTCTTACTAGGTTTACCAGCATGACGCCGTAACCTTTCTTTCCACGGTAAGTTTACAATCACAAAGAAGGTAAACTACCTCTTCCATACGTAGGTGATCAACTGATCGTATAACCCCATTTCAGGGTATGTTCACCTCAGTCTTACTCATTAGATTCCGCACCAAAACAATTTGGTTTGGCATTATGCATACCATTGGTCTAGCCAAATCAAATAGCTTAGACCATACCAATAAATTGGATATCAACTTGAAACATTCGTTTAGTCAACTCAATTGACATCGACTACTTCTTTAAATTCTTTCGCAATACATCAAAACGTTTTATGACGTCATGATACCGCACTCTTCACAGTACGTTGAAGACTTCGTCAGTTTATGACTTCGTCATTATACATCATACCATAGCAGGTTATTGATCCTCTGATCAAATTCCACACCAGGTTTAATTGAATTAATAACTCCATCCTTTTACCATCCTTGCATCAAATGCACTGATGATATAAAATTCATTTTGATATTTTAAACCAATTTCTGTCTAGCTAAAACAATTAGCATAGACATACCAAGAATGGTTCTTTTAAAATCCATTGTTTCCAAAAGTCGAACCAATTCCTTCATTTTCAAAACGCGCACATTAGCACGATTTCAAGAAATTTTGAAATCTAGCATAGCTAGATGACTTGGAATATCCTATTCTCCATCTTCCTTCATTGTCTTACTTACGAAAATACTTAATCTTCTCTAGCACCTTCAATGCTAAGTCTCATCAAAAATACTTACTTTCAAAGATAAACATTCCTATACCTTAGTATAGTTCATCAACTTACCACACTTTATGTGTTTAGGAACTTTCCACAACCATATGTGTTTAAGAACTTATCTTCGCAATATATAATCCAAGAACAAATCAAGGACTATCCATATGCTTAGGGCTCAGAAACATAGCATATAACTATGAGTCACAAACTTTTCATAAGAATGAGTTTCAAGAACCCGCACCTATCTTATCATTTTCTACCTATCAAGTATATACATTAGAAAAGATTCATCTTCTCGTCATATACATCTTGATAGCGCAACCAATTTCAATGATTATCACTGTAATAAACTGAGTGGTTGTTACACCAAGCATAAACCTCTGCGCATACAAAGATTCATACAACTCAGCCATCACATGAGTCCTCAATTGAAATCTTACAACTTCTAACTTTCTCTTTACTTAATATGAATTTTCTTTAATTCGTATACTATCCTTTACAACTCAATTTGAGTTCTTCTTCCGTCATTACTTTGTAGTACCATTCATTCATAGCATTAGCTATAAATCATTTATCGTTTAACAGCTCATCTGTTACTACGATTTACTATGATCACGTGGTGATCTTCTTATCCTTCTCTTTATGATTATAGTCTTAGGTACTCTTACCTAAGATTTATAACCTATCAGCTCTTATACCAACCTGTAACGCCCCGAAATCTGGTCTTTCTTTACACCCGGATTTCGTACGTCACGAGTGCATCATTCATTCTGCATACATCATTATATACTGAAATATAACAACATACACTCTCAAATCCCAGGTTCTAAAAACCTTATAGCTTTTCTCATTACAAATAATGATAATTACATTATTCTTTACATCTTGCACGAGTGACTTTTATCCGCCACCAAGGATACATAATCGTTCATTAAACTATTCTATAGTTTAATTCTCATCTTTCTACATTATAAGTCTTCACTTGATCTTCTCGCTCATTCACATTCTGAATGGCACTTCATCTGGATACCGTCAACTTGATCTATACGGGATCCTTAAGTTCTTCTAACATCGTTCGCTGAAAATGTTTTTCATTTAAAGCAAGTGTGAGCATTCAATTGCCCAGCAAGTTATAACAGTTGAACAAACAACTTCAAGAGTTTAACATTCTTTTCAGACTTCAATAACCGAACAAAGGTTACGAAGCAGCTGGAATAATAGGAATAGTCTTGATTCCTATCATCTTAAAACATTTGTTACATGCACTTTGAAATACTTTCATTCTCTACTCTCTTTCATGCACATTCTGTCTGGCTAGAATCAATAGCACAGACTTAACAATAACGGTTCATGTATAAACAGAACATTCTTTTATTGAACAGTTCAGACATAGAACAATTCATCTCACAGAAACACCGAAGTGTTCAAATTGTGGCACAAGGCCTCATACATTCTACCACCTTATACAAATATCGCACATTGGCACATAGACAGAACTTCTCAAGTTCAACATCTGAGAAGTTTAAGAAACTAGCATCCATTTAAAATATGAATGAAGTTAGGAAACTTGCCTTACGCATAGCTACAGCTTACGCTGAACTGCTCATTCCAATTCTTATGAAACACATAAGGAAACAACATATACACCAATTACTCATATACTTGACTTACGCATTGGTTTACTTTACTTTACTTCTTAAGGTTCGCGTTCTTACAACTAAGTTTACGCGACCAACTTTCTTTACCGCTTTACGGCTTCATGACATACGGAGATGTCTTACTCAAAACGTTCATCATCTTTGATGATTTATATTCTTATCTTCTTCTTATACTTCTCTAGGACTCAGCACACATCGCTTCTCTGCTAGTATTCCATATGGTACTCTGAGTGGTTTCCCAAAAATAACCAACAAATAAGTTCCCGTCTCGTCTACCTTCGCGCCATCATCACGGTGAGTTAGATCGGTTGCCGATTTACCACATATACCTTCGCTCTCTGAAGGAATTGTTTAGCCCAACTCCCATATGTCAACCATCAAAGGTTACGATTGTACAACAACCTAACTTATCGTAACTTATACGAACTATTAAATTATAATGTTCGTTAAGTTAATTTTTTATTCCTTATGGCTTTCTGGCAAGTAATTGCCATATCTCTAAATTCATTTCTTATCGTCTAAGTCATACAGTATTTTGTATACTCGGAACGATCGTTCAATGTCAATACTATGAGGTCATAGCGTTAAACATTTTATATGAACTTACTACCTTCACCAACGTCTAAGTCATACAACCATGGTATACTTAGAATGTTCGTCCAACAAGAATACGATTCACGAGGATCGTTTACGTATTCAACGTTCACGTTACTCGTCTCTTAATCTCTCATTCAACCTTTACTCAAGGTTTCAATTGCATTCATCGTTATCCATTCCATGAACCCCATGTTCATTATTATTTCTTAATATCGAAGCCATACAGTCCGTTGTATGCTAAGACCGATCGTTCATCGCAACAACGTTGCGTTTATAGCGTCTATACTCTTTACACTTATCTCTTATTACCATGACATAACATCAGAATGTTATTTATTACTTTTGCCACTCAACGTCTAAGGAATCACAATCACAGTAATCCCTCACGTTCGTTCATCATGACTACGGTCCCCGGATATCGGTTCCGTAACCGCATCTACATTCTTTGTCTTTTAATCTCGTTTAATCTTTCCGTTCAACCTTTACTAAAGGTTTAACTTGCTTGCTTAAGTGTTATTTTAGGTGAACTACATGTTTATACTTCTTTCTTGCACATCCTCCAGTAACTGAGAACTAAAAATCTCATTTAAGGCATTGCTCTGCTGCTGCCGCCACTGCTGCTGCGTGCCCTTCATTTCTCTCATGTACATGCACGACCTACTTCTCTCTCTCCTCTTTCCATTTGGCGCTGCGATGCCAAGTCCTTTGTTATCTCTCACGTTATGCGCCACTCTCCATAAGATTATGGTGGATCTCGTGACTGCAGCTTTGGTCTCAAGCACGACTTCATGACTGCGGCTACGAAAGCATGAAACCTAGAAAATTTTTCTAAGTCTTTTACAAGCTTGAGACGGTGATTTCAAAATCTCGTAACTTCTTCGTTATAACTCGGAACGAGGTCGTTCCAAAGCCATTTTCTTCCTTATCATATGCACTTTGATTACCCATGGATAAAACTTTGTTCTAAATCCGTTAACATGCCATTCAATTGGCTTAATCTTCATTCTTCGTTCATTTTAACGTTTTTAACATTCTTTGTTCGTCCATCCGTAATTCGGTCATCCGAACTCGGAATTCATTCGTTCTTGAGTCTATGAGTCACATTTTCAACATTCTCTTACATTCTTATGAAACCCAACATGATCGGGTTCATTTATAAACCTTCTAATTCTCGTTCATCTTTTACAAAAATTTTGCCATAACTTCATTATAGCTCAATTTTAATCCGTTCTTCATGAACGTTTCTAACATTCTTAACCAAGCAATAAGCAACTAACTTATACGCGATGGTTTTAAACTTGTCCATCAACAATAATTATACTACGATGGTTTTAAATTTGTCCATCAACAACGTTCTTCGTGTTCTTCACGTGTTCTTCGTTCGTTCTTCATTTTAATCAATATTTTTTATTACAATTTTACTTTTTCTTAGAATTTGATGTTATAGAACATCATTCCTCACTTATTTAACCTACTCATTCATAAGATTCATTCGGATCGCTCAAAATCCTTACGAATCTTATACTTCCTTAAGAAATTTATAAACTAAATTTCTTATTTTTATTTTTTCATTTTCTTACGATTTCAACCATATGAAATCATTTCTAACTTAATCTACTTCTTATCTTCATTAAGTTATGTTTTTTTGAACATAAAAACTTAAAGAAAATATTAGAAGAAACTAGTGTTCGGATTACCATTCTTCTTTAATCTCCTTCTATCGGACAAAGCGTGTAATCGAGCTAGCTTTTCCTCATTCCTCTTCCTCTCTTCTTCCATCTGAACCCTCTCTCTTTCTCTCCCAAAGAGTAGGATTTTCAAAATCTCAAAATAATGAACTTAAGCTTTCTATTTATAGAAAACCAAGGTTAGGGGCATTTTGGTCATTTCCCCTCCTAACCTCCTTACTATTTATAACTTAGCCACCAAGTTTACTTGGTGGCCAAGTGGCCGCCCCACCTCCTTAGCTAGCTTCCCTTGGAAGTTTCGTGCTTCCGTAATTCGGAATTCGTCCGATAGTTCGAAAAATGTGATTCTCGGAATCCAAATATTTTTGGATATTTCGTCTTTCCTTTACCGATTAACTTTTACGTAATCTTCGGATCTTCGAAAAACTGAAAAATACTTTTCCACGTTAAGCATTTTCCTTCACGTTTTCCCCTATCGTAGCTAAACGAATGAAAAGTACACAGTAGTACTTTTCGTCATTTTTATTTCGTCCAATTTCTGCACGTTTTTTGAGAAAAATCTTTTATCGACTTACTTAACTTTTCATGATATATTATCATCAAATCTTTTGACGAAATGTCATTTCGACACCCCGAACTCTCGAAAAGGCTTATGTTATTCAAACCCTAACCCTTAGGTTTTGTTGGGTTAATAGTGCCTATTTCGTCTTTTTCCCCGAAAATATTTTGTTCCCGGAAAATTTTTATTTTCGTCTTGAAAATTCTTACAAGTTCCCCTCTCAAAGGTAAGTGTTGAATTCTCTGAGATTTCTAATAGGAGTGTGAGCATTGTGAGCTTACATTATTTGCAAATTGAAGCTAGAAGAAGCAATACAACTTCAGAAAAGGTAATCTTCCTCTAGATGTTCATACCTTCAAGTTTTGTAAAGTTCATGAGTATGAAAACACTTGTTTAAGTTAAAATGGTTGTGGTTGAAACATGCTAGAATCTGTAAATTAATGTTAGATATTGTTAATATGGTCAAAAATGAAATCAATGAGAGTTAAACGAAGTAAAATGGTCAAGTAACAAATTCGTAGGGAAGAGAATTGCTAAATGTGTTAAACTTTGGAAAAATGGCAAAAACCTTGAATTGATCCTTGAAATTTATTGTTTGTATGTGTGGGAATGTTAGAAGCATGCTAGGAGTGTTATGTAGCAAGTTAATAGCAATTATACATCATTACATTGTTGTTTGGATGAGAATTGGGTTGAAAATTTCATAAAAGTCCGAACAAGGGTGAACAGGGGATACTTGCTCGTGTTTTAGCAGACGACATACATACGCCCCGTGAAGGTTCTCAGGCACACAAAGGCTCTTTTTGGGAGAAAGGTCTTTGTAACAACAAAAAAATCTTGTTTGTTTGTTTGATGCAAGAAATCTTAACTCCACTTAATTTCAAGAACATACATACTCCTTAAACATGTATCAATGTATGTTACAAGTTGTTTAGTAGGTTTGGAGTTGAATCATAACCTTTTTAAATGAAAAGTTAAAAGACGAAAACCATGTTTATAAAACCTTACGCCTTTCTGAATCTAACCCATTGAGCATATGTTTATATCTTAGTTAGTCTCGTAAATACATATGAAATATGAACTCAACATACCTTGCATGTATAGATTGTTAGACATGACATCTTAACATTTGAAAACCAATTGAGTTGAAAACTCTATGATTTATATTGTGAACTTTGGAACGATTAGGATAGGATGCGTATGCCTCTAGAGATAATCGACATGTTCACGCATCTAGTTAGACATTTTTATAAATTAGCATGTGTAGAAAGAAGTTGTTTGACAATGTTATGCGGTTAACAAATACTATAGTTAGTAGTTATTATAATGAGCTCTTTTAACTTTGAAAGATGGAAATGTATGAGTAAATTTAATAAAGGGTCAAAACTAGCTTAAAGGTTCTTTAATATGTGAAACAACTTAAAAATACGTAAAGTAAGAGATATTTTGCAAATAAAAAAATGAGCATATGGTACAAAAGACTTTAAAGGTAAAACCAATGTGAGTTACGCATCTATAAGTTTGAATGTGTGTAGCCTACATGAATTTAGATATGTGTGATGAAATTATTTGAAAATGTATATCAAGTATATATGACTAATGAATACATATACATATATAAATAGGATAACGTAGTTCATTGAGGTGATATTACGCTATAAGTGGTAATCAACGCTAAAGGCAAGTCTCCTAACTCTCACAACTTTGGATTTTGTGCGAGTTCTCTAACTTTTATTGATCCACATATCGCATACAAGTTATCTAAATTCTTTACATTGTATATTGTATAAATCCGAATTATTAACATACCTAAGTAAATGTCTATTACTATTCGAAAATCAATTACTTTGACATTATTGCGAGCATTAGACTTATTGTTCTTAAATGCATTATAAAAGTTGACTAAACCTTTGATTCGGTTAGACTATTATCATACATTAGAAAGCTATCCAAACCAATTGACTTGGTGCAGACTCTTGTAAATCTACTGAGATGAACAACCCTCTTAAAAAGGGGAAATTCTATATTGTCGGGAAACCGACGTGCGCACATAAGTATGATTAAATGTTATGCATAACGTAGGGTACCTTAGGCTGATCACCTGTTGTACTCGTTTATCTTGGATTGCAGTATAATACTGTAAATTCTAGTAAGAGTTCTTAGTCCTTAATGATTGCTCAGTGTTCATTCTTATTGAACCTCGAAATAATTAAACCTTGAAATGTTGATGATATCCTTCAGTCTTTAGTGACATTTATCAAACACTTTTGATATTTCTTGATATCCCTGAACTATCACTTACTGTTATACCGTTGAAGATCCAAATGCTATAACTGTTCATTCTTTTTGCTATATTACTTTCTGGGCAAACTTGTTGCTCATTCTTGCTTCCCTAAAAAAATATTACAGTTAAGGCAGAGCAAGACGGTACCTCGGGAAAGGACAAGGGGAAGGGCAAGGCTACAGAGTAGCTTAGTTCTTTAAGAGTAGTAGTATTATTATTTCTATGCGTATTATGATGTATTAAGGATGATTAATTATGTTTAAGTTTAATCACTGGATTGTTGTAGTAATGGTTACGGAACCTTGGGACACGAATATTTATATTATATCAATGTAAATTATTCTATTATTTCCGTTGTTGATAATTTTAGTGTTATGTTAGAATTAGCACGTGGCGAACCAAATTCGAGATACGAGTGTCTGAATTTGGGGGCGTCATAGTGCAAGTTTGATAATACTTGCAGGACTAAATTCAAAATAAAGAAAAAGAGGAAGGTATTATACTATAATATTTCGAGCCCCAAAACGTGCAATTAACGAAACTATATTTTCCTATAAATAGAAGCTCATTCTTCTTTCATTCTCACCAATTTACTAAGTCTCACAAGAGCAAATATTATAGAGAGAAAGAAGAAGAGAAGTCTGCTACCTCACTATTCCAGTATCCAGTTTCTTCTAAGGTAAGGGGTATTATTTCTTTCGTATTCATGAAGAGAGTTATTTTCTTTCAATACTCATAAGGGTTGCTATTCCATTTTTTATTATTTTGTTGGAATAACCTATTTGTGCGGTCTATCGTATGCCTGGTGAATTCTTTTGTTATTCCATTCTTTATTATTCTGTTGGAATAACCTGTCTGTGTGGTCTATCGCATGCTTGGTGAATTCTTCAGTTATTCTATTCTTTATTATTCTGTTGGAATAACCTGTCTGTGTTGTCTATTGCATGCCTGATGAATTCTTTTGTTATTCCATTCTTTATTATTCTCGTTGAATAACTTTGTCTCACGCTACTCTGACATGCATGGTGAATTCTTCCGTTATTCCATTTTATTATTACATTGGAATAACTCCGCTATGTGGACTACCACATGCATGGTGAATGATCCTTCGTATTCATTCCTTATTAAATTGTTGAAATGATGCATCTATTGGATTACTGCATGGCGCGAACAAAAATCCATTGCGCTTTCATATATTCTATGATAATCAGTTGGTTAAAGTTTTAGCTTCTATACTCCATGAAATTAGTAGAATATCCTGGATATTTGCGCTTCATCCAGTATCTTTTCATGGAAATATTCTTTTGAGCATTCTTGAATTTTACTCCGCAAAACAGTATCATGTTGACAATTTGGACATTATTGATTTATGGATAAATTAAATTATAAATCTTTAAAATTTATCTTGAACTTGCTTAATTGAATTATTATGTCATTGTCATCATCCTCATGCTTATATTGTGATAAAAGTCATCTTTGGCTTACGTGCATAGATGGACTTGGTATGATTATGATCAGGGATAATTCGGTATAATCATGACTGTAATGTGACGAATGATGTGGTGAAAGTCCTCATTGGCCGGTAGTTCATTGATGGACAATTGTTGGTATGATTATGACTAGGGATTATTCGGTATAATCATGACTGTTGATGATTACATGAATATCCTTGGCCGTGATGCAAAGATGATTCGATTTTATTTATTAAGCTGAGTCTCAGCGATAAAGTTGATGATTAACTTTTTAAATCATAGAAGATAGTAGATTTTATGCTCTACTTAACTCTTCTAATGGATTGCTTATTCTGCTGCAGTTATTGATCTAAAACTTGTTGTCTATTATATTCTATCAGTTGTTATACTGTTGAAGGCTAAGGATAATTTATTCTGCATTATCTTAGTCATAATATTTCTTACTGGGCTAGTTGAGCTCACCCTTTGTTTTCACTGTTCTCTTCAGAAAATGAGAATATAGCTGGGACGAGTCAGGTAATGGATTGACGGTCCAGATGGTTGTTTTAGTAGTCCTCACTAATCAATAAAATAGTGTGACAATAAATGTAATGTGAACTCCATTGAATGTGGATATTGTCTACATGGCAATATTCTTATTAAAAACTCTTAGATTATGTTTTGTCGTATTTTACACGATTGTTGTATAATTAAGTTGTATTTGAATTATGTACCATGTATTTGGCTACTCAAGAGGGGTGATGTATACCTATTTTGGGGGCGTCACAGGTTGTATCAAAGGTTAGGGATATGATCCCTGGCTGAGATGTGAGACAAGAACTAGGATGGAGAGAGACGGGGAATTCCTTCGCTAGTATGACCTACCTAAGTTTATTTGGTTTTTATTTGGTCGGTCAGAGTATAGGGATAATATGTGACATGTCAATTAACCCTTATTTTGTGGCGATGATTTGAAAATGGCATCCAAAAAATGTTGAGATAAGCAATGAAGCACATGAGACCGTTGAGTCACCAACGATCAATACCCAGGATAATGTGCATCAGGATGGCAATAATCCTCAAGAAAACAACAACGTTGACCAAATGATGAATGATGGGATGTTTAGAGGCTTTATGAAATTCATGCAACATCAGGCGAGAGCGGCTCCTGTTCAAAATGCAGGTGGAAACACTGGAAACTCTCCGACGGTCACCGCTAAACAGTTCATGGAGCTGGGACCACCGGAGTTTATTGGAGAGCCAAAACTACTTAAGGAGGAGACGTGGATAAAGCAGATCACCAAGATATTTGATGTCTTAGGATACTCCGAGGAGCAAAAGGTTCCCTTTACCGAGGAGCTCAACGTTTAAATTTGACTCCGGAGAAATTAGACTTTGACTTATCGGTTAAAACTCCATTGGGAGAAACCTTCATTACATCTACTGTTTATAAGTCTTGTTTGATTCAAATCGGTAACCGCACGTTACCTGTCGATCTTATTTCTTTGAAAATACTTGCATTTGATGTGATTTTAGGGATTAATTGGTCAACTACTCATCATGCTAAAATTGATTGTTTTCGTAAGGTTGTTAGCTTTCATATTCCTAACCAACCTATTATGCAAATTCAAGTAACCAAACCACTAAAATCAATCACTGTCATATCAAGCCATAAAGCTATTCGTTTATTGTATCACTGTCTATTTTTAATAAATTTCCTGATGTATTCCCTAAAGAACTTCCTGGCCTACCCCCAGAGCGTGAAATTAAATTTTGAATCGACCTTGAATCCAGTACAAAACCCTATTCCAAAACCCCATATCGAATGGCTCATATTGAACTTCAGGAGTTAAAAATCCAACTACAGGAATTGTTAGACATCGGTTTCATTCGTCCTAGTACGTCTCCTTGGGGTGCTCCTGTTCTATTCGTGAAGAAGAAAGATGGAAGTATGCGACTTTGTATTGATTATCGGGAGTTGAATCATGTCACCATCAAAAATAGGTACCCGTTACCTCGTATTGATGATCTGTTTGACTAGTTGCAAAGCGCAAAATTCTTTTCAAAGATCGATCTTCGTTCTAGATATCATCAGTTGAAGATTAAAACTGATGACATTCCAAAGACTACTTTTAGAACTCGGTACGGGCATTACGAATTCCTAGTCATGTCTTTTGGATTGACTAATGCTCTTGTTTCCTTCATGGATGTGATGAACCGAGTATTCAAAGAATATTTGGATCACTTTGTGATCGTCTTTGTTGATGACATCATCATTTACTCCAAAAGTCGTGAAGATTATGAGCAACACTTGAGGCTGATACTCCAAAAGCTTCGTGAAAACAAGTTATATGCCAAGTTGAAGAAATGCGAGTTCTGGATTGAGGGAGTAGCATTCCTTGGGCACGTAATATCAAATCACGGAATATCTGTTGACCCAGCAAAGATTGCAGCAATTCAAAGTTGGGAGCAACCTAAGTCAGTGACCAAAGTACGTAGCTTTCTCGGCTTAGCTAGTTATTATTGGAGGTTCGTGGAAGGCTTTTCTCAAATTACTACTCTAATAACTCAGCTGACTCGGAAAGATACAAAATTCGGTTGGAGCGAGGAATGTGAGAAGAGTTTTCAAGAACTCAAGAGGAGGCTGATTTCAGCACCTGTTTTGACAATACCAGCTGGTTCGGAGGGATTTGTCATATACAGCGATGCTTCAGGCAAAGGTTTAGGGTGTGTTCTCATGCAACATGGGAATGTCATAGCCTATGCCTCACGACAACTCAAAGAATATGAGAGGAATTATCCTACTCATGATCTAGAGTTAGCGATGAGTCGTTTTTAACTTAAGATTTGGAGGCATTACACATTGAGAGAAGGTGGAGATCTATACGGATCATAAAAACCTCAAATATTTCTTCACTCAAAAGGAACTCAACATGTGGCAATGACGATGGCTTGAGCTATTGAAGATTATGATCATACCATCCAATACCATCCTGGAAAAGTGAACGTAGTAGCTGACGCATTGAGTAGAAGATCATATGAGGGTACGAGTGCAATATTTTCAACGCAAAGACCCATTTTGTATGACTTACGAAGGATGGAGATAGAGTAAAAGACTCCAGGGACCCATGTGATGATGGCGAATATACGAGTAGAACTGACTTTAATCGATAAAGTTAAAGCTGCTCAAGCTACAGACCTGGAGCTGAGGCATATGAAGGAGAAAGTGCAAGAAGGTGCTATTCCGGAAGCAAGAATTGATGAAGAAGGAATACTTCGATTAAACTCCAGACTTTGTGTTCCTAACGATTCTGACTTGAAGTATAAAATCATGATGGAGGCGCACAACACACCATTTGCAATCCATCCTGGGAGTACCACAATGTATCTTGATCTTCTACATACATTTTGGTGGAGCAATATGAAAAGAAAGATAGCGGGGTTTATCTCAATGTGTCTAACTTATCAACGAGTCAAGGTGGAGCATCAAGTGCCAAAAGGTCCATTGTAACCACTTGAAATTTCATAATGGAAGTGAAAGCACATTACCATGGATTTCGTTATTGGTCTTCCCAAGGTTTCTCAAGGCATAGATGCGATTTGTGTGATGCCCCCAAAATAGGTATACATCACCTATTTTGAGTCGCCAAATACATAGTACAGTATACAAATACAACCTTAAATATACAACATGAGCTGTGAGTTTTAATACAAATATTGTCTTCTAGATAGTATTCAAACTCAAAATAAGTCCTCAATACATTTATTATCACACTATTTCATAGAATAGTGAGGACTACTAATGCTATCATCTCGACCGCCACTCGCTTCCCCGACTAGTCCACTCTACGTTCTCATTTCACAAGAGAACAATGAAAGCAAAAGGTGAGCTCAACTAGCCCAAGAAGAAATATTATGACTAAGATAATGCGAAATAAATTATCATTAGCCTTTAACAAATGTTAAACTTATAAAATATAACAAACATCAAGTTTAACTGCAGTGGAACAAGCAATCCATTAAAAGAGTCAAGTAGAGAATAAAATATACTATCTTCCATGATTTAAAAGGTTTTTCATTACTTTTATCATTTGAGACTCGACAATAAATAATCCACATCATCCCCGCACTTTTCTGACGAGGATATTCATTAGTATCACGACCAAAAATTATCCATGCACTACGGGCCAAGGATATTCGTGTATTCATCAATGGTCATGATCATGCCAACAATCATCCATCAATGCACTACTACGACGATGAGGATTTTTATCACATCATTTGTAACATTACGGTCATGATTATACCGAATAGTCCCTGGTCATAATCATACCAAGTCCATCTATACACTACAGGCCACAGATGACTTTCAACATATTATAAACATGAGGATGATGATAATTCAATAAAACCAGTTCAAGAATAAATTTTAAAGATTTATAAGTTAATTTATCCTGAACTCAATATCGTCCAAATTGTCAACATGATACTACTTTGTGGAGTAAAATTCAAGAATGCTCAGAATGATATTTCCATGAAAAGATACTGGATGAAGCTCAAATATCAAAGATATTCCACTAATTTTATGGAGTATAAAAGCCAAAACTTTAACCAACTGAGTATAATAGAATATATGAAACCGCAAATGGATTTTTGCCACCATGCGGTAATCCACATAGACAGATTATTCCAACAGAATAATAAAGAATGGAATAACAGAAGAATTCACCAGGCGTGCGTAATCCTCACAGACAGGTTATTCCAACAGAATAATAAAGAATAGAACTAGGTCATGTGTAAACAGCACAAGCAAGATATTCTAACCGAATAATAAAGAATGGTACCAGGTCATGCGTAATCCACACAGATAAGATATTCCAGCATAATAATAAAGAATGGAACCAGGTCATGCGTAATCCGCACAGACATGATGTTCCAACAGAATAATAAAGAATGGAATAAAAATAGAATTCACCAGGCATGCGATAAACCGCACAGACATGTTATTCCAACAGAATAATAAAGAATGGAATAACAAAAGAATTTCACCATGTATACGGTACTTCGCATAGACAGGTTATTCCAACATAATAATAAAGAATGGAATAACAACCCTTACGAGTATTAAAAGAAAATAACTCTCTTCATGAATACGAAAGAATAATACCCTTACCTTAAAAAAGAAGAGTATTAAAATTTGGTAGAGGCGAGGATATTCTTCAAGAAAACTTATATTATTTTCTACGCTCAAAAGCTTCTTAAAACTCTAAAGAAATATGTTCAAGATTATAGAAGAAGAGTTCTCTGAATTTACGGTGTGATTTTCAATTCTAACTAAGCATCCTATTTATAGGAGAATGGAAAGGATACTATGTTTGCACTATGTAATAAAATATAATATATTCTATTTATAATCAAATAAAACAAAATTTTATAAAAAAGTATTACTTTTTATATAAAAGATTTTACTATGCAAACACTATAATATATTATTATACTTTATAAAAGTATTACATTTTATATAAAAAAGATTTTACTATAAATACTATATGCGCAAATAAAATATAATATATCTTATTTAAAATCTAATAAAACAAATAACTTTATAAAAGTATTACATTTTTATATAAAAAGTTTTCTGTTTTATTACATTTATAATAATAATAAAACAAACTTTATCATCATTATTACAATTCACAATATTAATCGACCGAGTCATTCCTAGGAAAGAGGGCTTTCTAATAAGGATTTCTCCTATTGGCGCAATGATTAGGTGACCAAACCTCTCCTTGTGAAACTTCTAGACATCGTTAATATTGCAAATAATAATATTAATAACTTTGTCATCTCAATTATTGATTTAATAATATATAAAATATTGACAATAATTAAATCAAATAACGTGAGATACTATGTAGCAATTACTGTTGCAATAATTGAACAAAATTGAGTGACTTCTCACGTAAGCATCAATAATAAATACCGTGTGCTACTATGCAACCACACGTATTACTGTACTTTTAACACCAGGTGTTTCAACAGTTAACGGTAAAACTTCCGCCGTTATTTTCAAAAAGTATTTTTGTCTTTTTCTCAATCCTACAATAATTCCGTTAGGTGGTCCACCAATGATTGTGTCGTTGTACGAATATTCCATGTTAAAACAAAAATTCCCCGACCAATCGAATATTATATAACAACTTGTGTACTTTACAAAATTTTGTAAATATTACCCACAATTATAACATTATATCAAATTCATTCCATAATATTCAAAAATGATATTTATAGAAAATTCATCTTTATTCATAAAAGTTGGGGTTTTACAACCTCCCCTTCTTTTAAAATTTCACCCTCGAAATTAGGGTACGTACCTGGTATGTCGAAAAGGTAAGGATACCTTGATTTCATCTCAGATTCTAACTCCCAGGTCATTTCCTCAACATCGTGGTTCCTCCACAAAACTTTGACTTGAGGTATAACCTTGGAGCGTAGAACATGTTCCTTCTTATCCAAGATTTTAACATGAATCTCTTCATACCTTAAATCTTTCGCTATTTCGTCCGGTTCTAACTCAATAATGTGGTGCGGGTCTTTCACATATTTACATAACATAGATATATGAAAAACGTTATGAACACGAGATATACTTGGTGGTAAAGCGAGTCTATAGGCCACAGTTCCTACTCGATCGAGGATTAAAAATGGGCCAATGAATCAAGGATTGAGCTTTTCTCTCTTTCCAAATCTCGTAACTCCTTTCCATGGAGCAACACGTAACAACACATGATCTCCAATATCGAATTCTACGTCCTTTCGATGAAGATCAACATAACTTTTTTTGTCGATCTTGTGAGGTTTTTATACGTTGTCGGATCGTTTGAATCTTTTTTGTAGTCATACGTACCAACTCCGATCCCAACAACGTTGCTTCATCCACCTCATCCCAAAGATCTTGGAGAATGACACTTTCGTCCATCTGATGCCTCAAATGGAGCCATGCCAATACTTGCTTGATAAGCTTTGTTGTTGTTGTTTAAAACTCCACCAATGGTAAGAACTTATCCCAACTTCCATTGAAGTCGAGGACACATAGTCTTAATAAATCTTCAAAGTTTGAATAGTCCTCTCCATTTGCCCGTCAAATCTGCCCGAGGATGATATGCTTGAAGCTAAATCATAAATCCGTGCCCATAGCTTTCTGCAAACTAACCCAAAATCGTGAAGTGAATCTTGGGTCTCGATCAGAAACTATGGATACTGGCATACCATGTAGTCTTACAATCTCATTTATGTACATACGAGCAAGACGTTCAAGTGTATAAGTTTCTCGTATATGTAAGAAATGAGCCGACTTGGTCAATCTATCAACAATGACACAAATCGCATCTATACCTTGAGAAACCTTAGGAAGACCGATAACGAAATCCATGGTAATGTGCTCCCACTTCCATTCTGGAATTTCAAGTGATTGCAATGGACCTTTTGGTACTTGACGCTCTACCTTAACTCGTTGACAAGTTAGACACCTTGAGATAAACAGCGCTATCTCTCTCTTCATATTGCTCCACTAAAATATATGACGAAGATCACAATACATTTTGGTACTTCCAGGATGGATTGAAAACGGTGTGTTGTGCGCCTCCATCATGATTTTATACTTTAAATCGAGTATTCCTTCTTCAGGAACAATGCATAAAGCACCTTTCTTGCACTTTCTTCTTTATATGTCATCGGTTCTGAGTTTGTAGCTTGAGCAGCTTTAACTTTATCGATTAAAGTTGGTTCTACTCGTATATTTGCTATCATCACATGGGTGCCTGGAGTCTTTAACTCTATCTCCATCCTTTGCAAGTCATATAAAATACGCCTTTGCATTGACAATATCGTACTCATACCGGCATATGATCTTCTACTCAATGTGTCGGCTACTACGTTCGCTTTTTCAGGATGGTATTGGATAGTATGATCATAATCTTTCAACAGTTCAAGCCAACGTCGTTGCCCCATGTTGAGTTTCTTTTGGGTGAAGAAATATTTGAGGCTTTTATGATCCATAAAGATCTCCACTTTCTCCCCATACAAGTAATGCCTCCAAATTTTAAGTGCGAAGACAACAGCTTCCAACTCTAGATCATGAGTAGGATAATTCCACTCATATTCTCTGAGTTGCCGAGAGGCATAGGCTATGACTTTCCCATGTTGCATGAGAACACATCCTAACCCTTTTCCCGATGCATCACTGTAGATGACAAATCCCTCCGAGCCAGATGGTATTGTTAGAACAGGGGCTGAAATGAGTCTCCTCTTGAGTTCTTGAAAACTCTTCTCACATTCCACGCTCCAACCAAATTTTATAGTTTTCTGAGTCAGCTGAGTTAATGGAGTAGCTATTCGAGAAAACCCTTCCACGAATCTCCGATAATAACCAGCTAATCCGAGAAAGCTACGTACTTCGGTCACTGATTTAGGTTGCTCCCACCTTTGAATAGCTTCAATCTTTTCTGGGTCAACAGATATTCCATGACTTGATACTACGTGCCCAAGGAATGCCACTTCCTCAAGCCAGAACTCACATTTCATTAACTTGGCATAAATCTTGTTTTCACGAAGCTTTTGGAGTATCAGCCTTAAGTGTTCCTCATGATCTTCACGACTTTTAGAATACAAGAGGATGTCATCAATAAAGACGACCACAAAGTGATCAAAATATTCCTTGAATTTTTGGTTCATCATATCCATGAAGGCAGCAGGAGCATTAGTCAATCCAAAAGACATGACTAAAAATTCATAGTGCCCGTACCGAGTTCTGAAGGCAGTCTTTGGACTATCCTCAGTTTTAACCTTCAGCTGATGATATCCAGATTGAAGATCGATCTTTAAAAAAAATTATGCTCCTTGCAACTGGTCAAACAGGTCATCAATGCAAGGTAACGAATACCTATTCTTGATGGTGACATGGTTCAATTCCCGATAGTCAATACAAAGTCGCATACTCCCATCTTTCTTCTTCACGAATAGAATAGGAGCACCCCAAGGAGACGTAGTAGGATGAATGAAACCAATGTCTAACAATTCTTGCAATTAGCTCTTTAACTCCTGAAGTTCAATAGGAGTCATTCGATATGGGGCTTTGGAAATGGGTTTTGTATCGGGCTCAAGGTCGATACAAAATTTAATTTCACGCTCTGGGGGTAGGCTAGGAAGTTCTTCAAGGAATACGTCAGGAAATTTATTAACAATAGAAATATCATTCAAATCTAATGTATTTTTGTTTAAATCTGTGACATGAGCTAAGAAAGCTTGACATCCATTTTTCAATAAACGAATAGATTTATGGCTTGAGATGACGGTGATTGATTTTAATGGTTTGGTTGCCTGAATTTGCATAATAGGTTGGTTAGGAATATGAAAGCTAACAACCTTACAAAAACAATCAATTTTTTGCATGATGAGTATTTAACCAATCAATCCCTAGAATCACATCAAATGCAAGTATTTTCAATGAAATAAGATCGACAGGTAATGTGAGGGTACTCATTTGAACCAAACAAGACTTATAAATAGTGGATGTAATGAAGGTTTCTCCCAACGGAGTTTCCACAGATAAGTCAAAGTCTAATTTCTCTAGAGTCAAATTTAATCGTTGAGCGCAAGTAGGAGAAATAAAAGAATGGGTTGAACCGGTATCAAATAAGGTATAGACTTCGCTAGAGTTTATGATAATCTTACCCGTGATGACCTCGTTCGGGTTCCTTGCTTTCTAGGAGGTCACAACAAAAGCTCTCCCTTGAACTACTGGTTTTGCATTGTCTGGGATGGCATTTTGTGTCACAGTTCCAACTGGACTTGTCTTCGGTGCATGGTAAAATCGGGCAAGGTGACCTTCTCTTCCATAATTACAACACGCTTTGGATGGCATCGCACAGTTTGGACTGATATGTCCCTCCCCTCCGCATTTGAAGCCTATGATAGGTGGTCGTTCTCCTTCCTTAACAACGGGTGTTGGTGCTGACGTCTTTCCATCATTGTTGAATCTCCTCTTTTTGAATTGTCCATTCTTATTGTCTTGGCCATGATTACCACCGAAGTGGTTACCATTTCTAGTATGTTGATTCCCTCCACGTTTGTTGTCACCGCTTCGATGACTGCTACCACTGGTATTATCATTTTGCCGGCTGCTTTCTCTTGGTTGCATTAACTCGTTATCGCGCTCCAATAACTGAGCCCTATTTATAACATCTGAATACAAACAAAGATTATGAGAAATTAGATATTGACGTATCTCAGGTTTCAAACCTCTTAGAAACATCCGCGTCATTCTCTCTTCATTATCAACCATGTGATACGCAAATCGGGACAACTCGAGAAACTTAGCTTCATACTATGACACGGTCATATTGTTCTGCTCTAACTTGATGAACTCTACCTCTTTCATGCGACGAATACTTTTGGGAAAGTACTTGTCATTGAATAGTTCTTGGAACTTCTCCCAAGACATCTTCGGTCTGGCGGAGTTGAGTCGCTTTCTGGATTCCCACCAATGTCTGCCTCTCCTCATGACATAAAGGTGGCAAAGGGAACATTTTTCTCCTCGGAGCATCCCAAGACATCAAATATCTTGGTGATCTACTTTATCCACGTCTCCGCCTTAAGTGGTTTTGGCTCTCCAATAAACTCCAGTGGTCCCAGCTCCTTAAACTGTTTAGCGGTGACCGTCCGAGAGTTTCCAGTGTTTCCACCTACATTTTGGGCGGGAGCCATCTTACGATGTTGCATTAATTGCATAAAGCCTCTGAACATTCCATCGTTCATCATTTGGTCAGTGTTGTTGTTTGCATGAGGATTGTCGCCTTCTTGCTGCACATTATCCTGGTTATTGATATGTGAAGACTCAACGATCTCCTGTGCTCCATTGTTATTCTCAACATTCTCGAATGTCATTTTTAGATACTGCAACAAAATAAGGGTTAGTTATCATATCACATATTATCCCTATACTCTGACTGATCAATTAAATACCAAATAAACTTAGATAGGTCATACTAGCGAAGGAATTCCCCATCTCTCCCCTCCTAGTTCTAGTCTCACATCTTTGTTAGGGATCATATCCCTAAGATCTGATACCAACTGTGACGCCCCCAAAATAGGTATACAACACCTATTCTGAGTCTCCAAATACATGGTACAGAATACAAATACAACCTTAAATATACAACATGAGCTGTGAGTTTTAATACAAATATTGTCTTCTAGACAATATTCAAACTCAAAATAAGTCGTCAATATATTTATTATAACACTATTTCATAGAATAGTGAGGACTACTAATGCTATCATCTGGACCGTCACTCTATTCCCCGACTAGTCCTTGCTACGTTCTCATTTTCTGAAGAGAACAATGAAAGCAAAAGGGTGAGCTCAACTAGCCCAGTAAGAAATATTATGACTAAGATAATGCAGATTAAATTATCATTAGCCTTCAATGTTGTTAAACGATAAAATATAACAAACATCAAGTTTAAGCTGCGGTGGAAACATGCAATCCATTAGAAGAGTCAAGTAGAGAATAAAATCTACTATCTTCCATGATTTAAAAGGTTTTCATTACTTTTATCGGCGAGACTCGACAATAAATAATCCACATCATCCACACTTTACTGACGAGGATATTCATTAGTATCACGACCAAAAATTATCCATGCACTACGGGCCAAGGATATTCGTGTATTCATCAATGGTCATGATCATGCCAACAACTGTCCATCAATGCACTACGACCAATGAGGATTTTTATCACATCATTTGTAACATTACGGTCATGATTATATCGAATAATCCCTGGTCATAATCATACCAAGTCCATCTATGCACTACAGGCCATAGATGACTTTCAACATATTATAAACATGAGGATGATGATAATTCAATAAAACAAGTTCAAGAATAAATTTTAAAGATTTATAAGTTAATTTTTCCTGAACTCAATAACGTCCAAATTGTCAACATGATACTGCTTTGTGGAGTAAAATTCAAGAATGCTCAGAAGGATATTTTCATGAAAAGATACTGGATGAAGTGCAAATATCAAGGATATTCCACTAATTTCATGGAGTATAGAAGCCAAAACTTTAACCAACTAAGTTTAATAGAATATATGAAACTGCAAATGGATTTTTGTCGCCATGCGGTAATCCACGTAGATAGATTATTCCAACAGAATAATAAAGAATGGAATAATAGAAGAATTCACCAGGCGTGCGTAATCCGCACAGACATGTTATTATAATAGAATAATAAAGAATGGAACCAGGTCATGCGTAAACCGCACAGACGGGATATTCTAACAGAATAATAAAGAATGGAACCAAGTCATGCGTAATCCGCACAGACAGGATATTCCAACAGAATAATAAAGAATTAAACCAGGTCATGCGTAATCCACACAAACAGGATGTTCCAACAGAATAATAAAGAATGGAATAACAATAGAATTCACCAGGCATGCGATAGAATCCTTACAGAGACGAGTTATTCAACGAATAATAAAGAATGGAATAATAGAAGAATTTCACCATGTATGCGGTACTTCGCATAGACAGGCTATTCCAACATAATAATAAAGAATGGAATAACAACCTTTACGAATATTGAAGAAAATAACTCTCTTCATGAATACGAAAGAATAATACCCCTTACCTTAAAAAGAAGAGTATTATTCCTAGTAGAAATGAGGATATTCTTGAAAAAAACTTATACTATTTTCTACGCTCAAAGTTTCTTAAAACTCTAAAGAAATACGTTCAAGATTATAGAAGAAGAATTCTCTGAATTTCTGGTGTGATTTTTAATTCTAACTAAGCATCCTATTTATAGGAGAATAGAAATGATATTATGTTGCACTATGCAATAAAATATAATATATTCTATCTATAATCAAATAAAACAAAACTTTATAAAAAATTATTACATTTTATATAAAAAGTTTTTACAATGAAAACACTATCTTGAAACTATATATGCAAAACACTATGCATAATAAAATATAATATATTCTATTTAAAATCTAATAAAATAAATAACTTTATAAAATTTTTCATTTTATATAAAAAGTTTTTGTTTTATTACATTTATAATAATAATAAAACAAACTTTATCATCATTATTATAATTCACAATATTAATCGACCAATTCGTTCCCGGAAAGATGGGGCTTTCGATAAGGATTTCTCCTATTAGTAGCATGATTAGGTGACCAAACCTCTCCTTGTGAGAACTTACGGACATCGTTAATATTGTAAATATTAATATTAATAACTTTGTCATCTCAATTATTGATTTAATAATATATAAAATATTGACAATAATTGAATCAAATAACGTGAGATACTATATGCGGCAATTCTTGTAGCAATAATTGTACAAAAGCGAGTGACTTCTCACGTAAGCATCAATAATCAATATCGTGTGTGCTACTATGCAACCACACGCGTATTCACATACTTGTAACACTAAGGTGTTTCAACAGATTAACAGTAAAACTTTAGCCGTTATTTTTTATAAAGTATTTTTATCGTTTTCTCGATTCGATGATAATTCCGTTGTGAAATTCGACCAATGATTGTGCCGTTGTACGAATATTCCCTATTAAAACGAATATTCCTCGACCAATCTTATATTATATAACAACTTGCATACTTTGTAAAATTTATAAATATTACCCACAACTATAACATTATATCAAATTCATTCCATAATATTCATAAAATGATATTTATACAAAATTCATCTTTATTCATAAAAGTTGGGGTCTTACAATTTGGGTCATTATTGATAGATTGACCAAGTCTGCTCATTTTAACCGATACGAGACACTTATACAGTTGAACGTCTTGCTCGTATGTACATAAACGAGATTGTAAGATTGCATGGTATGCCAATATCCATAGTTTCTGATCGAGACCCAAGATTTACTTCACGATTTTGGGTTAGTTTGCAAAAAGCTATAGGCACGAATTTACGATTTAGTTCGGCATATCATCCTCAAACGGACAGACAGTCGGAGAGGACTATTCAAACTCTTGAAGATTTATTAAGACTATGTGTCCTTGACTTCAAGGGAAGTTGGGACAAGTTCTTACCATTGGTAGAGTTTTCCTACAACATTAGTTATCAAGCAAGTATTGGCATGGCTCCATTTGAGGCGTTGTATGGAAGAAAGTGTCGTTCTCCAGTATGCTGGGATGAGGTGGGTGAAGCAACGTTGTTGGGACCGGATTTAGTACGTATGACTACGGAAAAGATTCAAACGATCCGACAACGTATAAAAACCTCACAAGATCGACAAAAGAGTTATGTTGATCTTCATCAAAAGGACGTGGAATTCAATATTGGAGATCATGAGTTGTTACGTGTTGCTCCATGGAAAGGAGTTACAAGATTTGGAAAGAGAGGAAAGCTCAATCCTCGATTCATTGGCCCATTTATAATCCTCGATCGAGTAGAAACTGTGGCCTATAGACTCGCCTTACCGCCAAGTATTTCTCGTGTTCATAATATTTTTCACATATCTATGTTACGTAAATATGTGAAAGACCCGAACCACATTATTGAATTAGAACCGGACGAGAGAGCGAAAGATTTAACGTATGAGGAAGTACCTGTTAAAATCTTAGATAAGAAGGATCATATTCTACGCTCCAAGGTTATACCTCAAGTTAAAGTTTTGTGGAGAAACCACGATGTTGAGAAAATGACACAGGAGTTAGAATCAAAATGAAGTCAAGGTATCCTCACCTCTTTCGACATACCAGTATCGCACCTAAATTTCGAGGACGAAAATTCATAAGAAGGGGAGGTTGTAAGATCCCCAACTTTTATGAATAAAGTATAATTTTCTCGAAATATATTTTTGAATATTATGGTGTGGATTTGATATAATGTTATAGTTGTGGGTAATATTTACAAATTTTGCAAAGTAAACAAGTGGTTATATAATATTCGATTGGTCGGGGAATATTTATTTTAACAGGGAATATTCGTACGACGACACAATCATTGGTGGACCCCACAACGGAAGTATTGTCGTAGTTACAAAATGACAGAATTATCTTTTTATAAAAATAACGGCGAAAGTGTTACCGTTAAAACTTTTGAACTACCCGGTAGTACAAGTACAGTAATACGCGTGGTTGCATAGTAGCACACGGTATTTATTATTGATGCTTACGTGAGAAGTCACTTAGTTATACTTAATTATTGCTACAGTAATTACTGCAGCATATCTCTCATATTATTGATTTAATTATTGTCACAATATCATCTACATAATATTTTATATTATTAAATCAATAATTGAGACGACAAAGTTATTCATATTATTATTTGCAATATTGACAATGTCTAGAAGTTCTGTCAAGGAGAGGTTTGATCACCTAATCGCTAACCCAATAAGGAGAAATTCTTATCGAAAGCCCCATCTTTCTTAGGGAAACGACACGATTGTTAAATATTTTGAGTTATAATATTAATGATGAATAAATTCGTGTTGATTAAAGATGAAATTGATAGGTCCATTGTGTGGGAATTATTAGTGTTAGTAGAAATCGACATCTATTTCGATAATAATGGATGTCTGGTGTGACGAACAAGATTTTGAAATTTAATTTTAATATTTATTGAAGTAAATAAATATTTTCGATGATTTAATTATTAGATTAAATAATTAATTGATGCAATTATGGTAGATTAATTTAATTATATGTGTTACATTTATTAAATTAATGTGGAGAATTTTATTATCGAAATATGTGATTATGTGAGCTTATTGTATTAAAAGAAATATTTAATAAGCCTACCGGTATTTTAATTAATTTAATTAGTAATTAGAGAGTTAATAATTTGACATTATTTATTAATAATAAATTTAACTATGTGAATTTATGGGAAATTATTATATTTTATTTAAAGTAAATTAAATAAAATATTAGATTTATTTTATAATGGGTGTGACATTATTTTAACTATATGATAAAAGGTTTTATTAAAATAAAGAGTTTTGAACCTAGTTTGCTAGCCAAATGAGGCCTTAGGAGGAGTTGGGGGCAGTTAAACCACGAATGGAATAATGGACCTCAACTCTGCGCATAAAGGCTCAGTTGAGTTTAACTTACGTATTCTTCAATTGAGTTAATTGAGAGCTAGAGAGATTTCAGAGAGAGTTGAGAAATCTTTGAGAAAGTTTGTGACTTTGTATTTGGAGTAGAGAGAATTGTCATCCTTGTTCATCTACGCTTTGGGTAATTCTCTCCAACCTAATTCTCATATTTTACGTCATGTAGTTTTTATGAAAATGGCTTTCATTCATCCTATAAAGTCTCTGTAATTGAGAAATTGTGTTGTTATATGGATATATGTAATAATACGAGTAGCATAACATGTTATATATATATATATATTGCATGATTCCATATCATAACTTTCGTAATATGATGACTTGTTATTTCAAAATTTATAGAGTTTGGGTTTTGGCCATATGGCACTTATACGTAAATTTAATGTGTCAAACATAAATGGTTTTGTAAAATTTATACTCTTATTTGATTATGCATGTTGATACGAAGAGACCAAACCTTAAATGAACGGATTCGGTGTTATAACGAATCCGTAGTATTAAATTTCATGATTTATTTTCAAAACCTTCAAGAACATCAAAGTCAGTGAAATTCACATATTTTAATTATGTAATTATGTGTTTAATGGGTTAAATTCATTCTGTAATTGATGGGTAACGATTATGTATGAATTATATCATGTGGGTATGTCTAAATTCGTGCAAAAATTTAGAAATTGAAAGAAATTGGCATGTTCTGCGATTTTTCATGACGTAATTTCTATGATGTATGTCTGTGCATGCCGTATTGTGGCCATTTTACTACTATTCTCGTGACTGCAGAGAACCATGTATCCGTGGCAGTATACTGCACCATGCACATGACCAAGACCTAGTATAAAAGTGGCGTACATGACTCACTCTCTCGAAATGTCTGAAATGGAATTTTTAAAATAATTAAGTCTAGCAATGTGTTAGTAACTTAATTAATGAACATATAAAAATGTTAAAAGTATAATCGATGATGATAAAACAAATGTTTAACATGTAAATAACATAATTGCATGTGGATTGAATTATTGAATACATAATTAACTTGTTATTTGTGAAGTGTAATTTATGGGACAATGAATGTGATAATTTGACTAAGTATAGTCATAATTCGAGTTAGACAAAAAGAATGAACGTTTGATGATTAGTTAAGTTATAATTAATTGGTATTGTGAATGTAAATGGTATGTAGGATTTAATTCAAGGAACGTGTTTTATTAAAGTGTAATCTACGCACGAGGCAAGTTTCCTAACCCTACTTGTTATCATTATTGAGTTATTCTCATTACTATTATTCAAGTTTGAATTGTTATATTAAAGAATGAGTATCTTTCAAAGCATGATTCTGTTATACAATAATTGTCCTATTGTATACCTCTTGAGATTATTATTCAACTTAATTATCATTATTGTTGAACCTTATTAGACTAGCGAAACCTATTGATTCGACTAGTCCATAGTTGATGAACGTTCTAAATTTCAGAACCCTTATTGAATTATCCAAACCAAACTTCCTTTGGTGCTGACTCGAATGTCAAACTGAGATGAACAACCCTGCAAAGGGATTTACTTATGCGTTAGCGTTAAGATATTGTGCACATTATGGTACTAATGGCTGATCCCCCTAAGTACGAGTAGAAAGGTCTATAGTCTTGTGACTGTTAAAGGTTTCAAGTATAACCCTTGAAAACCTAAGACATAGTTCAAGGTCTTATGACCCTCAGAAATCTTTTGATTCTTGTTATTCATTCTTGATTCAAAAGTTGAGCTTTTATTTCAGAAGTCTTTGATTCCCTCGCATGTTATTATACATTGTTATTTCATTATTTTATTTGTGGGCAATCATGCTCACTCTTGTATAATAACATTGCGATTAAGAATGAAAGAACCGATGAGCCTTCTTCTAGTAAAGGCAAGGGCAAGATTAACAAATGTTGAAGACTGTATTTATGAGATGTTGAATTTATGTGTTAAGACTTGATGTTGTTTAAGACCTATTGTTTATGTTTCCGCACAGATGTTTAAGGTTAGCTTAACCTGGGATTGTATTATTATTCGGATGTTGTAACCCCTTAAGGGGAAGATTTTATTTCTATCTATTGCATGGTTTGTTTTTATTATGGGTAGATAGATAGATGATATTTGTACAGTGTTCACCAAATCCCGTGGAATCGAAGTACCCGGATTTGGGGTGTCCTGAAGTTAATATCAAAGTCATGGGTTATAAACCTTAGGTGGGGGAACAACCTTAGGTAGTAGCCTTATAGAAAGAAATAGTGATGAAAAACTATTATCGAGTTCTAGAAAATGAATTTTTGAAATTCATTGAGGATAATAAAAGACTTTATGTGCTTAAGTGTTAATTATGTGCTCACTAGTACGACTTAGTAACTAAAACTCGAAATTTTGTTGTCAGGATGTCGGATGTCGGAGGAGCTAGTCGAGCTGGGGAGGAAGAACCCCAAGTACCTATAGTACCTACAGAGGAGGAGCCCAGAGACATTCATGTTATTAGGGAACAGTTGGTACAAAGGGAGTCATCTCCATTGATCACCGTTGTTGGTCAGGAGCATGAACCTAAGACTGATCCTGAGGAGGATCCTGAAGAGGAATTTGACGAGGAAGAGGAGTTTCCACAACACTCCATTGATGATGAGATGTACGACACATTATACGACCGTAACGTGGAGTTACGAGATGAGTCTTGAGGATCGACTAAGCGAGGCTATTATTGATGAGATTACTCTAGAAGCGAGAGGAGAGGAGATTTCGACTCTTCATTCACGATTGGGAAATGTAGAATGGGATTTGGTCCATGAGAAAGGTCAAACCAAAGATAAGTCCGCAGAAATAGAAAAGTTGAAGAAGGATCTGGAAGAGAGCTCAGAGAGGCTTGCCATAGCAGAGGAGGGCTGGGTAAGAGAGTTACGCCGTGCTGATCTTGCGAAAGAGGATGGTCGTGCAAAGAAGGCAAAGCTTAGAGAGACATACTCTACACTTAATCATGCAATGGATGAGGCTCAAGATCGAGTTTTGAGGTACCCCATCTAGTTCGAAGGACTTCCATCGTACATGCTGGATCGCAGGACGATGTCTCATATCATGGAAGAGGAGCGTAGCAAGGCTATTCAGCGCCTTGACAGACAGTGATAGTATTAGTTTAATTATATTAAAACTATTTGGTAGTTAATGATGTAAATTCCGATGTGATTATAAACAAAGGAATATTTTGATGTTTTAAATCCTGTAGATTCTTTATCTCGGGATAATTGATGTAAATAGAAGTGATGCTATCTTATGATGTTAAAACTTTTGAATTGAATGAAATGTCAAAGTTTATTTAAATTGATGTGTTAAGTGAATTATGATTAAATGTTCTAGCTAAGCCTTAAATGTTTAAAGAATTGAATAAAGACCTAATAAGCGAATATTCTTAACAGAATTATGCCACCAAGAAGAAGACAACAACGTCAACCAGCTCAGGAAGAGTCTACGAATAACAACAATAACGCCATTGATAATCCTATTTAGCAATTGGTTAACTTGCTAGCTGGAGCAATTAATAATCAACCTCAAGCTCCACCAAATACTACGTTTAAAGATTTCAAGGTGGTGGGACCACCAGAGTTTAAAGGTTCCATGAACCCGATCGAGGCTCAAACGTGGGTTATGGAGATGGAGAAGGTTTTCGATGTTGCTAGGGTTAGAGAAGACCAAAAGACTGCTTTTGCAACATTTATGTTGAAGTCTGAAGCTAGCTATTGGTGGCAGGCAAACAAAGTTCATGGAGGTGAAGGTGTAATTACTTGGGAGAGATTTAAGGAGATGTTCTTCGAGATGTATTTCCCGACCACTCACGCGAAACCGGATGGAGGTTCAATTTACGGAATTGAAGTAGGAAATATGAGGCGTACTGATTATGCGACTAGATTCAACGAATTAGCAAGGTTAAACTCAAATATCAAGTACACACGAGCGAGAGAAAAGCGGAAGATTGAACAAGGACTAAAGCCTTGGGTATACAATAAAAGTATTAATGTTTCGGATAAACACTTTTCTTAGAATCTTTGGAAAAGGCCATCCTCGCTGAAGGTGGAAGCGATGCGGTGACCAAGTACAATCAAGATCAGAAGAAGAAGAAGAAGAGTGAAGGTGAAGTAAATAACAAGGCTAGTGGAAGTGGCACATGAGGTGAAAATTTTAATCAGAAGAAAAGGTGGAATGACAACTTATCATCAGGGAATCAGCAAGGTAGTCAGAAGAAAAGAATCGAAGCATGCCCGACTTGCGGGAAAGCCCATCTGGGAGTTTGTATGAAAGGAAAAAGAGTGTGCTACAATTGTGGTCAGGAAGGCCACATAGCACCTAACTGTCCTAACCCAAAGAAGGGTGGTTGCTTTACTTGTGGTTCAAAGGACCATCAGGCAAGAGACTGTCCTAAGAAGGGATCGGGAGGGTCAGGATCAGGAGGAAACCGGGGAAACAACAGTGGAAATGCCTTAACTATCACCGGACCAACCGCAACAAACCGACCAACCGCCAAGACTTTCAATATGACGGTACAGGATGCAGTTCAGTCCTGTGATGTGGTGTCAGGTATCATTCCGATCAATAAAATTAATGCTTATGTTTTATTTGATTCGGGTACTACTTGTTCCTTTATATCCGATGACTTTGCTAAGAATTAAGATTTGCCTAAGGATGAATTGGAATATCCCATGAACATATGTGACGCCCCCAAAATTAGGTATACATCATCCATCTTGGGTCGTCAGATACATGGTACAGAATTCAAATACAACTTAATAATACAACTGTCGTGTACAATACGACAAAACATAAACCGTGAGTTTGAATACAAATATTATCTACTAGAGATTATACAAACTCAAAAGGAGTCCTCATTACAATTATTATCACACTATTTCACCGAATAGTGAGGACTACTAATGCTATCCTCTGGACCATCACTCCGTTCCCGACTCGTCCCAACTATATTCTCATTTCAAGAGAACGGTGAAAGGAAGGGTGAGCTCAACTAGCCCAAGATGAAATATTATGACTAAGATAATGCGAGAATAAATTATCATTAGTCTCCAACAATGTTAAACCCGATAAAATATAATAGACATCAAGTTTAAGCTGCGGTGAACAAGCAATCCATTAAAAGAGTCAACTAGAAAATAAAATCTACTATCTTTTATGATTAAAAGGTTTTTCATCATTGTTATCATTTGAGACTCGACAAATAAATAATCCACATCATCGAATCACCCCGCACTACTGACTAAAAGATATTCTTTAGTATCACGACCACAATTATCCATGCACTTCTGGGCCAAGAATATTTGTGTATTCATTAATGGTCATGATCATGCCAACAAATGTCCATCAATGCACTACGGGCCAATGAGAACTTTTACCACATCATTTGTAACATTACGGTCATGATTACACCAAATAATCCCTGGTCATAATCATACCAAGTCCATCTATGCACTACAGGATACAGATGACTTTCAACAAAATATAAACATGAGGATGATGACAATGATATAAGAATTCAATAAAACAAGTTCAAGAATTATTTTATCCGAAATTATTAACGTCCAAATTGTCAACATGATCTTTGCTTTGTAGAGTAAAATTCAAGAATGCTCGGAAGAATATTTCCATGAAAGATCTTTGGATGAAGCACAAATATCAAGAATATTCCACTAATTTCATGGAGTATAGAAGTCAAAACTTTAACCAACTGAGTATAATAAGGAATGGAATAACAAAAGAAATCACCAGGCATGCGATAGACCGCATAGACAGGTTATTCTAACAGAATAATAATTAACGAAATAAGGTCCCACAGTAAACGCATGACGGGATATTCCAACAAAATAATAAAGACGGAATCGGTCCCAGCGTAAATGCACTGAGCGAGGATATTCCAACGAATAATAAAGACGGAATCGGATCCGGTAAAAGCCTTGTGAACAAGATATTCCAACAGAATAGTAAAGACTGAATAATAAAGACAGAATAATAGAAGAATGTCACCAAGTATAGGGTATTCCGCGTATACAGGTTATTCCAACAGAATAATAAAGAAATGGAATAACATAAGTTCTCTTCTTGAATACAAAAGAATAATATCCCTTAACGTTAAAGAACTGAATATAAGAGTAATTAAGTAGCAGAAATCTTTTCTTCTTTCTATCTATAATTTTCTCTCTCTAGAGTTTCAGTGAATTCGTAAGAAAATAATGAAGGAATGAGCTTCTATTTATAGGAAAATGGACTGCATAGTAACTACCTCATGAACGGTCCAGATTGATTTACTTTAATCTGACGGTCCATATTTAAAGCAAAATCTTTTAAATAAAATATAATATATTCTATTTATAATTATATAATAAAACAAAATTTATATATATATATATATATATATAAATCGTAATACTCCTCCCGTCCATCACTATCCCTTTCCCACCAGGCAACTGACTCTTTTTTTCTTCAAGTAACAAATTTATAATATAAATATATATATATATATATATATATAAACATATGTTATAAACATATATATATCTAATAATTGTACTCATCCCCCCAATTCACGTAACCAAAATTTCCATCTCCCAAGACTCTGTAACACACATGGGCCCCACTCGTGGGCCCCCACCTTTATTATATTAAAAATTTTCTATCGATTATTTTGAAAAATGGGTAAATGGGGGTCCAATTAATAAGCCACATTCTACAACAAATACTGTAGCAATAATTGAACAAAACTGAGTGACTTATCACGTAAGCATCAATAATCAATACCGTGTGCTACTATGCAACCACACGTATTACTGTACTTTTAACACCAGGTGTTTTAACAGTTAACGGTAAAATTCATAGTTATTTTCATAAAAAGTTTTTTATGCTTTCTCAATTCGACAATAATTCCGTTGTAGGGTCCACCAATGATTGTCTTGGTTGTACGAATATTCCCTGTTAAAACGAATATTCTCCGACCAATCGAATATTATATAACAACTTGCGTACTTTGCAAAATTTATAAATATTACCCACAACTATAACATTATATCAATTTTACTCCATAATATTCAAAAATAATATTTATAGAAAATTCATCTTTATTCAAAAAGTTGGGGTTTTACAACATAGAAATTGCGAATAGAAAAATAATCCTGTTAAAATGCGTACATAAGAAGCGTAGAGTGGATATTAAGGGTAATATCGTGAGCGTAGATCTTATCCTATTCGACTTGGGGAATTTGGCGTTATATTGGGAATGGATGGTTATTCAATTACTGAACGTAATTGATTGCCAAAAGAAGCGTATTAACCTTATGACTCGTCGAAAGTTGTGTTTTATGGTAGCAAATCGCCTGAGACAAGCGAGTTGTCGGCGATGATCACGAGCCGAAAGTTATTAAGACAAGGTCATATAGGATACTTAGCTTACATAGTCGACAGTCGAAAAGAGAATCCGAAGGTAGAAGAAATACCGATTGTGAGGGACTTCGTCGACGTATTTCCAGACAATTTGCCAAGACTTCCACCAGATAGGGAGGTAGACTTCGTGATCGATTTGGCGCCCGGAACTGCTCCAATATCGAAGGCACCATACCGAATGGCAGCAGTAGAGATAAAAGAACTAATGGTACAACTACAAGAATTACTGGACAAGAAGTACATTCAACCTAGCGTATCGTCGTGGGGAGCATTGTTGTTGTTTGTGAAAAAGAAGGACAGATCGATGCGGCTCTGCATTGACTACAGAGAACTGAATAAGGTCACGATTAAGAACAGATATCCATTACCGAGGATCGACGACCTGTTTGATCAATTGAAGGGCGTGATACTTTTCCAAGATAGACTTGAGAAGCGGTTATCATTAAGCGAAGGTGAGGCGGAGGATGTACCAAAGACAGGCGTTCGAGCGCGATATGGTCACTCTGAATTTTTAGTAATGTCGTTTGGTCTTATGAATGCTCCTGCGGCATTTATGGGACTAATGAATGGTGTGTTCAAGCCGTTTTGGACAAGTTCGTAGTGGTATTTATAGATGATATTTTGGTCTATTCAAAACCAAGGAAGAACATGAAGAGCATTTGAGATTAACATTGGAAGTATTGAGAAGGAAAAAGTTGTATGCGAGTTTTCAAAATGCGAATTTTGGATTGAGCGAGTGCAATTTAAGGGGCACGAATCGATAAAAACGGAATTTTGTAGATCCATCCAAAGTCGAAGCCGTGATTAATCGGGATCAATCAAGATGCATCGCCATCGAAATCTGAAGTTTTCTTGGATTGGCGAGGATATTATAGAAGGTTTATACAAGACTTTTCCAAGATCGCCTTTCCGTTAACAAATTTAACTTCGAAAAGTTTGTGAAATTTGTTTGGACGGATAGGTGTGAGAAAGTTTTCAAGAAGCGAAGAAACGAGTTGAGTCTGACACACGTGTTGTCTCTTCCGGACGATCTGAAATTTTGCTATTTATAGTGATGCGTCGCATAAAGGACTTGGTTGTGTGCTGATGCAAAGCGGCAAAATCATTGCGTATGCATCACGACAATTGAAGGATTACGAGAAGGGATATCCCACCCATGACTTGGAGTTAGGCTGCGGTTTGTTTTGTTTTGAAAATTTGGAGGCACTATCTCTACGTGGAGAAGTATGAAATATATCTGGACCACAAGAGTCTCAAATATATTTTCACCACGTAAGGATTTGAATATCGTCGAAAGAAGATGGTTGGAATTAATTAAGGATTACGACCGTGAGATTTTATACCATCCGATTAAAGCAAATGTGGTTCTTAGATGCCTTAAGTAGAAAGGGTCGTGAGAAATTGATGATGTTGACTGCTCAGGAGGAGCTAATTGCAGAAATGGAGAAATTGGAGTTAGAAGTGAAGTATCCTATGGAGATTGATGAGAAGCTATTTCAGATTCAATCTGGTACAACTCTACTAGATAAAGTAAAGGAAGCTCGACTTGGGACGAAGAATGTAAAAGGTGATAAAGAAGATATCTGAAGGAACTGAACAAGATTTAAGATGGATAAGGAAGGAATCTTTGAGATTTGATAGTAAAATTTGGGTTCCTTGATCTGAGAGATTAAGGAAGAAATTTTGAGCGAGGCACATAGTTCACGATATTCGATTCACCCTGGTAGTACCAAAATGTACCAAGATCTTCGACAACATTTTTGGTGGCCAAATTTAAAACGAGATGTTATAGAGTGTGTTGCCAAATGTCTGAACTGTTAGGAAGTAAAAGAAGAACATCAGAGACCAAGTGGTTTACTACAACCGTTAGAGATCCCAGAATGGAAATGGGAACATATTACAATGCACTTCGTGGTTGGCCTTCCGACAACTCAGAAAGGTTACGACGCAGTATGGGTTATCGTTGACCGACTGACGAAATCCGCACACTTCCTTCCGATCAAAATCATATTTAACTTAGATCAGTTGGAGAGACTATACGTAAAAGAGATTGTTTCGAGGCATAGAGTGCCGGTGTCATCGAACTTTTGGAAACGTCTACAGGAATGCATGGATAGACAATTGCGAATGAGTACGACATATCACCCTCAAATAGACGGACAGAGCGAAAGAACAATTTAGACATTAGAAGATATGCTAAGAGCCTATGTGATGGACTTTAAAGGAAATTGGGATGATCACCTACCATTAGTAGAGTTCGGCTACAACAACAGTTACCACGCTATTATAGGCATGCCGCCTTATGAAGTGTTATACGGTAGAAAGTGCAGAACTCCACTTTATTGGGATGAATTTGGCGAAAGACAATTGCTAGGTCCCGAATTGGTACAACAGACAGCAGAAATAGTCAAAGTGATCCGAGCACGACTGGTAGCAACTCAAGATAGACAGCAGAAATACGCTGATCCACATCATAAAAATATCGAATTTGAATCAGGTAGTTATGTTTTCTTGAAGGTTTCTCCTTGGAAGGGAAAGATCAGGTTCGGAAAGAAAGGAAAATTAAGCCCAAGATTCATTGGACCATTTAAAGTACTGAGAAGAATCGTAGAAGTTGCGTACGAGGTAGCCCTACCTCCAGCACTCGAGAATGTCCATAACGTCTTCCATGTTTCTTTTTTACGACCCTACAAACCCGATTACAAGCATGTAATTGAATACGAACCCCTATATTTTGAAAAAGACTTATCTTACGAAGAAATTCTTGTTCAAATTGTCGATAGAAAAGAACAAATTCTCAGAAATAAAGTAATACCTTCTGTTAAGGTAATTTGGAGGAACCACAACGATGAAGAAGCAACGTGGGAACTCGAAGAGAATATGATAAAGAATTACCCTCATTTATTTACTTAATTTATGTGTAAGCGATTCTGGGGACATAATCTTTGTAAGGGGGGAGAATGTAACAGGTTGATTTAATTGAGTCGTGATTCTGGGGACAGAATCCTTTTAAGAGGGGAAAGATGTGATGAACGAGATTTTTGTAATGTAATTTTAATATTTATTGAAGTAAATAAATATTTTTGATGATTTAATTATTAGATTAAATAATTAATTGATACAATTGTGGTAGATTAATTTAATTATATGTGTTACATTTATTAAATTAATGTGGAGAATTTTTATTATCGAAGTATGTGATTATGTGAGCTTATTGTATTAAAAGAAATATTTAATAAGCTATTGGTATTTTAATTAATTTAATTAAGTAATTAGAGAGTTAATAATAGAGAGTTAATAATTTGACAATATTTATTAATGATAAATTTAATTATGTGACTATGTAAATTTATGAGAAATTATTATATTTTATTTAAAGTAAATTAAATAAAATATTGGATTTGTTTTATAATGGGTGTGACATTATTTTAACTATATGATAAAAGGTTTTATTAAAATAAAGAGTTTTGAACCTAGTTTGCTAGCCAAATGAGGCCTTAGGAGGAGTTGGGGGCAGTTAAACCACAAATGGAATAACTGACCTCAACTCTGCGCATAAAGGCTCAGTTGAGTTTAACTTACGTATTCTTCAATTGAGTTAATTGAGAGCTAGAGAGATTTCAGAGAGAGTTTGAGAAATCTTTGAGAAAGTTTGTGACTTTGTATTTGGAGTAGAGAGAATTGTCATCCTTGTTCATCTACGCTTTGGGTAATTCTCTCCAACCCAATTCTCATATTTTACGTCATTTAGTTTTTATGAAAATGGCTTTCATTCATCCTGTAAAGTCTCTGTAATTGAGAAATTGTGTTGTTATATGGATATATGTAATAATACGAGTAGCATAACATGTTTTATATATATATTGCATGATTCCATATCATAAGTTCCGTAATATGATGACTTGTTATTTCAAAATTTACAGAGTTTTATGGCCCTTATATGTAAATTTAATGTGTCAAACATAAATGGTTTTATAAAATTTATACTCTTATTTGATTATGCATGTTGATACGAAGAGACCAAACCATAAATGAACGGATTTGGTGTTATAATGAATCCGTAGTATTAAATTTCATGATTTATTTTCAAAACCTTCAAGAACATCAAAGTCAGTGAAATTCACATATTTTAATTTTGTAATTATGTGTTTAATGGGTTAAATTCATTCTGTAATTGATGGGTAACAATTATGTATGAATTATATCATGTGCGTATGTCTAAATTCGTGCAGAAATTTAGAAATTGATAGAAATTGCAATGTTCTGCGATTTTTTTTTTGAATCGCCATTTCTGAATGTTGGTATCTTGCATATATGACGCCAATTTTACCCTATTCTCTCATGTCGTGGCGCCATGTATCCGATACAGCCAAGAGACTAGTATAAAGTGAGTGGTATATTTCCACTCTCCAAAATGTACAGAAATGGAATTTTTAAAATAATTAAGTCTAGCAATGTGTTAGTAACTTAATTAATGAACATGTAAAAATGTTAAAAGTATAATGAGATGATAAAACAAATGTTTAACATGTAAATAACATAATTGCATGTGGATTGAATTATTGAATACATAATTAACTTGTTATTTGTGAAGTGTAATTTATGGGACAATGAATGTGATAATTTGACTAAGTATAGTCATAATTCGAGTTAGACAAAAAGAATGAATGTTTGATGATTAGTTAAGTTATAATTAACTGGTATTATGAATGTAAATAGTATGTAGGATTTAGTTCAAGGAACGTGTTTTATTAAAGTGTAATCTACGCACGAGGCAAGTTTCCTAACCCTACTTGTTATCATTATTGAGTTATTCTCATTACTATTATTCAAGTTTGAATTTTTATATTAAAGATTAAGAATCTTTCAAAGCATGATTCTTTTATACAATAATTGTCCTATTGTATATCTCTTGAGATTATTATTCAACTTAATTATCATTATTGTTGAACCTTATTCGACTAGCGAAACCTATTGATTCGACTAGTCCATAGTTGATGAACGTTCTAAATTTCAGAACCCTTATTGAATTATCCAAACCAAACTTCCTTTGGTGCGGACTCGAATGTCAAACTGAGATGAATAACCCTGCAAAGGGATTTATTTATGCGTTAGCGTTAAGATATTGTGCACAGTATGGTACTAATGGATGATCCCCCTAAGTTTGAGTAGAAAGGTCCATAGTCTTATGACTGTTAAAGGTTTCAAGTATAACCCTTGATAACCTAGGACATAGTTCAAGGTCTTATGACCCTCATAAATCTTTTGATTCTTGTTATTCATTCTTGATTCAAAAGTTGAGCTTTTGTTTCAGAAGTCTTTGATTCCCTCGCATGTTATTATACATTGCTATTTCATTATTTTATTTGTGGGCAATCATGCTCACTCTTGCTTAATAATAACATTGCAATTAAGAATGAAAGAACTGATGAGTCTTCTACTAGTAAAGGCAAGGGCAAGATTAACAAATGTTGAAGACTTGTATTTATGAGATGTTGAATTTATGTGTTAAGACTTGATGTTGTTTAAGACCTATTGTTTATGTTTCCGCACAGATGTTTAAGGTTAGCTTAACCTAGGATTGTATTATTATTCGGATGTTGTAACCCCTTAAGGGGAAGATTTTATTTCTATCTATTGCATGGTTTGCTTTTATTATGGGTAGATAGATAGATGATATTTGTACAGTGAACACCAAATCCCGTGGAATCAAAGTACCCGGATTTGGGGGTGTCACATCTGGAGGTTATCGGGTAATTAATCGGATAAATGAGCAATTAATTGCTATTAATTCACATGCTTATAACTATGTGTTCACATGTGTGTACTATTGATTCACATGATTTACTATTAGGGGAATTGGTGTAAGATTGATAAAACTTGCATGACTAAATTAAAAATGGAGGTATAGATGAAGGTACTATACTGTAATTAGTTTTTTCACATGATTATACTATTAAGTCACATGAATGAACTATTAATTCACGTTATTTACTATTAGGGGAGGTGGTGCAAGTTTGATAATACTTGCAGGACTAAATTAAAAATGAAGAAAAAGTGGAAGGTATTATACTGTAATATTTCGAGCCCCAAAACGTGCAATTAATGAAACTATATTTTCCTATAAATAGAAGCTCATTCTTCTTTCATTCTCACCAATTCACTACGTCTCACAAGAGAAATTATTATAAAGAGAAATTATAGAGAGAAAGAAGAAGAGAAGTCTGCTACCTCACTATTCCAGTATCCAGTTTCTTCTAAGGTAGGGGGTATTATTTCTTTCGTATTCATGAAGAGAGTTATTTTCTTTCAATACTCATAAGGGTTGTTATTACATTCTTTATTATTTTATTGGAATAACCTGTCTGTGCGGTCTATCGCATGCCTGGTGAATTCTTTTGTTATTCCATTCTTTATTATTACATTGGAATAACCTTTACATGCATGATCTATCGTATGCACAGGTGAATTCTTACATTATTCCATTCTTTATTATTACATTGGAATAACTTGTGCATGCGGTCTATCGCATGCCTGGTGAATTCTTTTGTTATTCCATTCTTTCTTATTCTGTTGGAATAACCTGTCTACACGGGCTACCGTATGCATGGTGAAATCTTCTGTTATTCCATTTTTTATTATTATGTTGGAATAACCTGTCTATGTGGACTACCGCATGCATGGTGAATGATCCTTCGTATTTATTCCTTATTAAATTATGGAAATGATCTGTCTACGTGGATTACTGCATGACGGGTAAAAATCCATTTGCAGTTTCATGTATTCTATTATACTCAGTTGGTTAAAGTTTTGGTTTCTATACTCCATGAAATTAGTAGAATATCTTGGATATTTGCGCTTCATCCAGTATCTTTTCATGGAAATATTCTTTTGAGCATTCTTGAATTTTACTCCACAAAGCAGTATCATGTTGACAATTTGGACATTATTAATTTCTGGATAAATTAAATTATAAATCTTTAAAATTTATCTTGAACTTGTTGTATTGAATTATTATGTCATTGTCATCATCTTCATGCTTATATTGTGCTAAAAGTCATATTTGGCTTACGTGCATAGATGGACTTGGTATGATTATGACCAGGGATTATTCGGTATAACCATGACCGTAATGTGACGAATGATGTGGTGAAAGTCCTCATTGGCTTATAGTTCATTGATGGACAATTGTTGGTATGATTATGACCTGGGATTATTCGGTATAATCATGAATTGTTGATGATTACATGAATATCCTTGGTGTGATGCGGGATGATTCAATTTTATTTATTAAAATTTGAGTATTAGCGATAAAGTTGATGAAAAACTTTTTAAATAATAGAAGATAGTAGATTTTATGCTCTACTTGACTCTTCTAATGGATTGCTTATTCTGCTGCAGTTGTTGATCTAAAACTTGTTGTCTATTATATTCTATCAGTTGTTATATTGTTGAAGGCTAAGGATAATTTATTCTGCATTATCTTAGTCATAATATTTCTTACTGGGCTAGTTGAGCTCACCCTTTCTTTCACTTTTCTCTTGAAAATGAAATGAGATAAATTTGGGGACGAGTCGGGGAATGGATTGACGGTTCAGATGGTTGTTTTAGTAGTCCTCACTATTCTATAAAATAGTGTGACAATAAATGTAATGAGGACTCCATTGAGTGTGAATATTGTCTAGATGACAATATTCTTATTAAAAACTCTTAGATTATGTTTTGTCGTATTTTACACGACTGTTGTATAATTAAGTTGTATTTGAATTTTGTACCATGTATTTGGCGACTCAAGAGGGGTGATGTATACCTATTTTGGGGGCGTCACACTATTCACGGGGTATTATTCACTCAAGTACTATTCACCCGGAGTACTATTCATAACAAAAATTGATTTCTTTTCGGTCCAAATCATTTTTGATGCAGTATCATTCTTGAATTTTACCCCATAAAGCAGTATCATGTTGATAATTTGGATAATATTAAATTCTGGATAAATTAAATTATAAATACTTAAATATTTATCCTTTGCTTGCTTTTAATTGGATTCTTATATCATTGTCATCATCCTCATGCTTATATTGTGATAAAAGTCATATGTGGCTTACGTGCATATATGTACTATTGATTGGTATGATTATGACCGGGGATTATTCGGTATAATCATGTCCATAATGTTACAAATGATGTGGTAAAAATCCTCATTGGTCTGTAATGCATTGATGGACGGTTGTTGGTATGATTATGACTAGTGATTATTCGGTATAATCATGACCATTGATGATTACATGAATATTCTTGGCCCATAGTGCAGGGATGATTCGATGATGTGGTTTATTTATTAAGCTGAGTCTCAGCGATAAAATTGATGATAAACTTTTAAAATCATAGAAGATAGTAGATATCATGCTCTACTTCACTCTTCTAATGGATTGCTTGTTCTGCTGCAGTTAAACTTGATGTTTATTATATTTTATCAGTTTAACACTATTGAAGGCTAACGATAATTTATTATGAATTATCTTAGTCATAATATTTCGTACTGGGCTAGTTGAGCTCACCCTTTGTTTTCATTGTTCTCTTCAGGAAATGAGAATATAGTTGGGACTAATAGGGGAACGGAGTGATGGTCCAGCTATTTGCATTAGTAGTCCTCACTATTCAGTGAAATAGTGTGATAATAATTGTAACGAGGACTTTATTTGAGTTTGGATACTCTCTACGAGACATTATCCGTGTTGAAACTCTCAACTACGTTTTGTCGTACTGTATAAAAGAAGTTTGTATTTAAATTTTGTACCATGTATTTGGGGACTCAAGATGGGTGATGTATACCTATTTTGGGGGCGTCACATTCCTGGCCTACCCCCAGAGCGTGAAATCGAATTTTGTATCGATCTTGAACCCGGTACAAAACCCATTTCCAAAGCCCCATATCGAATGACTCCTATTGAACTTCAGGAGTTAAAAACCCAACTACAGGAATGGTGAGATATCAGTTTCATTCATCCCAGTACGTCTCCTTGGGGTGCTGCTGTTCTATTTGTGAAGAAGAAAGATGGAAGTATGCGACTTTGTATTGACAATCGAGAGTTGAATCATGTCACCATCAAAAATAGGTACCCGTTGCATCGTATTGATGATCTGTTTGACCAGTTGCAAGGCGCTAAATTATTTTCAAAGATCGATCTTCGTTCCGAATATCATCAGTTAAAGATTAAAACCAATGAGATCCCAAAGACTACTTTCAAAACTCGGTACGGACATTATGAATTCCAAGTCATGTCTTTTGGATTGACTAATGTTCCTGCTGCCTTCATGAATATGATGAACCGAGTATTCAAAAATATTTGGATCACTTTGTGGTCGTCTTTATAGATGACATCCTCATTTACTCTAAAAGCCATGAATGTGATGCCCCCAAAATAGGTATACATCATCCATTCTGAGTCGCCAATACATGGTACAAAATTCAAATACAACTTAATAATACAACTGTCGTGTAAATACGAAAAACTTAAATTGAGAGTTTTAATACGAATATTGTCTTCTAGACAGTATTCAAACTCAAATGGATTCCTCAATACATTTATTATCCCATTATTTCATAGAATAGTGAGGACTACTCTTGCAAACATCTGCACCGTCACTCCGTTCCCCGACTAGTTCCGGCTATGTTCTCATTTCCTGAAGAGAACAATGAAAGCAAAAGGGTGAGCTCAACTAGCCCAGTAAGAAATATTATGACTAAGATAATGCAGAATAATTTATCGTTAGCCTTCAACAATGTTAAACTGATAAAATATAACAAAAATCAAGTTTAACTACAGCGGAACAAGCAATCCATTAGAAGAGTCAAGTAGAACATGATATCTACTATCTTCTATGATTTAAAAGATTTTTCATCAATTTTATCGCTGAGACTCAGCATAATAAATAATCCATATCATTGAATCATCCATGCACAATGGCCAATGATATTCATTAGTATGACGACCACAAATTATCCATGCACTATGGGCCAAGGATATTCATGTTTTCATCAATGGTCATGATCATGCCAACAACTGTCCATCAATGCACTACGGCCCAATGAGGACTTTTACCGCATCATTTGTAACATAACGATCATGATTATACCAAATAATCCTTGGTCATAATCATACCAAGTCCATCTATGCACTACGACCACAGATGACTTTAAACATAATATAAGCATGAGGATGATGACATTGATATAAGAATTCAATTAAAAAAAATCAAAGGATAAATTTTTTAAGATTTATAATTTAATTTATCCATAATTCAATAATGTCCAAATTGTCAACATGATACTACTTTGTGGAGAAAAATTCAAGAATAATATTGTATCAAAAATGTTTTGGACCAAAAAAAATCAATTTTTATCATGAATAGTAACCCGAGTGAATAGTAATAGAGTGAATAGTAACTTCGAGAATAATAACCCCGTGAACAGTACGCTGGCATGAAAAAGTTAAAACTTATCAAGAATGCTCATAATAATATTTCCATGAAAAGATATTGGATGAAGCGCAAATATCAAGGATATTGTACTAATTTCATGGAGTATAGAAGCCAAAACTTTAAAAAAATGAGTATAGAATTCGAAATCTCAAACGAAATAATATTACTTACATACTACTGAGTATGGAAGAAGATATTATTTTATACGAATACTGAACAAAAATAATATCCTTTACCTTGAAAAGAAGAGTATTCCAACTGGTATAGCGGGGATATTCTTGAAGAAAACTTAAACTGTTTTCTACGCTCAAAGCTTCTTTAAACTCTAAGGAAATACGCTCAATATTATAGAAGAAGAATTCTCTAGTTCTGGCGGTGTGATTTTCAATTCTAACTAAGTATCCTATTTATAGGAGAATGGAAGGGGCACTGTTTAAGAATTTCACGGACGAAATAATCGGGAACTCACGGATGTCATACGCAATGTTCGGGCATCTAAATTTTCAATGCCATTACCAAGTAAAACAAAAATATAGTGTGTATATATATATATATATATATATATATATATATATAAACACATGTTGCTTTGAAAAATACCTCCCACCCGTGACAAATTTTCATCCTTCCACCAACATGTGGCCTCCACCTGACCCACTCGTGGCCTCCACCATTATTATATATATATATATAAATACACTGAATAACTTTCTACCGATTATTTTGAAAAATTGATAAATAAGGGTCCATAAAATAATCTTATTTTATAACAAACACTTCATAAAAATCCCCTCAATATTTTTAACAACATTTATTCATATTATTATAACTCGCAATATTAACAACCAGAACGTTACCAGGAAAGAGGGAGCTTTCCGATAAGGATATCTCCCTATTGGCGCGCAATTAGGTGACCAAACCTCTCCTCGACAAAACTTTCTAGACATTGTTAATTATGCAAATAATAATATGAATAACTTGTCATCTCAATTATTGATTTAATAATATATAAAATATCGATAATAATTGAATCAAATAACGTGATATACTATGAAGCAATTACTATAGTAATAATTGAACAAAACTAAGTGACTTCTCATGTAAGCATCAATAATCAATATCGTATGCTACTATGCAACCACGCGTATTACTGTAATTTTAACACTGTGTATTTCAATAGTTAACTGTAAAACTTCACCCGTTACTTTTATAAAAAGATATTTTTGTCATTTTCTAATTCCGATAATAATTCCACTATGGGGTCCACCAATGATTGTACCGTCGTACGAATATTCCCTGTTAAAACGAATATTTCCCGACCAATCGAATATAATATAACAACTTGCATACTTTGCAAAATTTATAAATATTACCCACAACTATAACATTATATCACATTCACTCCTTAATATTCAAAAATGATATTTATAGAAAATCCATCTTTATTCATAAAAGTTGGGGTCTTGCAACCTCCCCTTCTTATGAACTTTCGCCCTCGAAATTAGGGTACATACCTGGTATGATGAAGAGATGAGGATACCTTGATCTCATTTTAGATTCTAACTCCCAAGTTATTTTCTCAACATCGTGGTCTCTCCACAAAACTTTGACTTGAGGTATAACCTTTGAGCATAGAATATGTTCCTTCTTATCCAAGATTTTAACAGGAACTTCTTCATACGTTAAATCTTCTGCTATTTCGTCCGATTCTAACTCAATCATGTGGTTCGGGTCTTCCACATATTTACGTATCATGGATATGTGAAAAACGTTATGAACACGAGACATACTATGTGGTAAAGCGAGTCTATAGGCTACAGTTTCTACTCGGTCAAGGATTTTTAATGGGCCAATGAATCGAGGATTGAGCTTTCCTCTCTTTCCAAATATGTGAATCTTTTCCATAGTCAAACGTACCAACTCTGGTCCCAACAACGTTGCTTCACCCACATCATCCCACCATACTAGAGAATGACACTTGCGTCCATACAAAACCTCGAATGGAGCCATGCCAATACTTGTTTGATAACTGTTGTTGTAGGAAAATTCCACCAATGGCAAGAACTTGTCCCAACTTCCTTTGAAGTCAAGGACACAGAGTCTTAATAAATCTTCAAGAGTTTGAATAGTCCTCTCCGACTGCCCGTCCGTTTGAGGATAATATGCTGAACTGAATCATAAATCTGTGCCCATAGCTTTTTGCAAACTAACCCAAAATCGTGAAGTGAATCTTGGGTCTCGATCAGAAATTATGGATACTGGCATACCATGCAGTCTTACAATCTCATTTATGTACATACGAGTAAGACGTTCAAGTGTATAAGTTTCTCATGTTGCATGAGAACACATCCTAACCCTTTGCCCGAAGCATCACTGTAGAAGACAAATCCCTCCGAGCCAGATGGTATTGTCAGAACAGGTGCTGAAATGAGTCTCCTCTTGAGTTCTTTAAAACTTTTCTCACATTCATCGCTCCAATCGAATTTTGTATCTTTCCAATTCAGCTGAGTTAATGGAGTAGCGATTCGAGAAAACCCTTCTACGAATCTCCAATAATAACCAGCTAAGCCGAGAAAGCTACGTACTTCGATTACTGATTTAGGTTGTTCCCAGCTTTAAATTGCTTTAATCTTTGTCGGGTCAACAGATATTCCATGATTTGATATCACGTGCCCAAGGAATGCTACTTCCTCAAGCCAGAACTCACACTTCTTCAACTTGGAATACAACTTGTTCTCACGAAGCTTTTGGAGTATCAGCCTCAAGTGTTGCTCATGATCTTCATGACTTTTGGAATATATGGGAATATCATCAATAAAGATAGCCACAAAATGATTCAAATATTCCTTGAATACTCAGTTCATCATGTCAATGAAGGCAGCAAGAGCATTAGACAATCCAAAAGACATGACTAGGAATTCATAATTCCCGTACCGAGTTCTGAAAGCCGTCTTTGGAATGTAGTCGGTTTTAATCTTTAATTGGTGATATCCAGAATGAAGATCAATCTTTGAAAAGAATTTGGCGCCTTGCAACTGGTCAAACAGGTCATCAATGCGAGGCAACGGGTATCTATTTTTGACAGTGACATGGTTCAACTCCCGATAATCAATACAAAGTCACATACACCCATCTTTCTTCTTCACGAATAGAACAGGAGCACCTGAAGGAGACGTACTAGGACGAATGAAACCGATGTCTAACAATTCCTGCAGTTGGGTCTTTAACTCCTGAAGTTCAATAGGAGCCATTCGATATGGGGCTTTGGAAATGGGTTTTGTACAGGGTTCTATGTCGATACAAAATTCAATTTCACGCTTTGGGAGTAGGCCAGGAAGTTCTTCAGGGAATACGTCAGGGAATTTATTAACAATAGAAATATCATTGAAAACTAACGTATTTTTGTTTAAATCTGTGACATGAGCTAAGAAAGCTTGACATCCATTTTTCAATAAATGAATAGCTTTATGGCTTGAGATGATAGTGATTGATTTTAATGGTTTGGTTGCTTGAATTCGCATAATAGGTTGGTTAGAAATATGAAAGCTAACAACCTTACAAAAACAATCAATTTTTGCATGATGAGTAGTTAACCAATCAATCCCTAGAATTACGTCAAACACAAGTATTTTTAAGGGAATAAGATCGAGAGGTAACGTGAGGGTACCAATTTGAACCAAACAAGACTTATAAACAGTGGATGTAATGAAGGTTTCTCCCAACGGAGTTTCAACAGATAAGTCAAAGTCTAATTTCTCCGGAGTTAAATTTAAACGTTGAGCGCAAGTAGAAGAAATAAAAGAATCGGTAGAACCGGTATCAAATAAGGTATATACTTCGCTATAGTTTATGATAAGCTTACCCGTGATGACCTCGTTTGGGTTCCTTGCTTTCTGGGAGGTCACAACAAACGCTCTCCCTTGAACTACTGGTTTTAACTTGTCTGGGACGGCATTTGGTGTCACCGTTCCAACTGGACTTGGCTTCCCTGTACGATAAAATCTAGCTAGGTGACCTTCTCCTCCACAATTGTAACACGTTTTTTGGATCACTGCGCCTACGCTTGGTGATGTGTCCCCCCTGCATTTGAAGCATATGATAGGTGGTCGTTCTCCTTCCTTAACAACGGGTGTTGGTGCTGACGTCTTTCCATCATTGTTGAATCTCCTCTTCTTGAAATGTCCACTTTTACTGTCTTGGCCATGATTACCACCGAAGTGGTTACCATTTTTGGTATGTTGATTCCCTCCATGTTTGTTGTAACCGCTTCGATGACTGCTAACACTGGTATTATCATTTTTTTGGCTGTTTTCTCTTGGTTGGGTTGACTCGTTATCGCGCTCCAATAACTGAGCCCTATTTATAACATCTGAATACAAACACAGTTTGTGAGAAATTAGATATTGACGTATCTCGGGTTTCAAACCTCTTAGAAACATCCGCGTCATTCTCTCCTCATTATCAACCAAGTGGGATGCAAACCGGGACAACTCGGCAAACTTAGCTTCGTACTGTGACATGGTCATATTGTTCTGCTCCAGTTTGATAAACTCTACCTCCTTTATGTGACGAATACTTTCGGGAAAATACTTGTCGTTGAATAGTTCTTGGAACTTCTCCCAAGACATCTTCAGTGCGGCAGGTTGAGTACGCTTTATCGATTCCCACCAGTAATCTGCTTCTCCTTGCAACATAAAGGTGGCAAAGGGAACCTTTTGCTCTTCGGAGCATCCCAAGACATCAAATATCTTGTTGATCTGCTTTATCCCCGTCTCCACCTTAAGTGGTTTTGGCTTTCCAATAAACTCCGGTGGTCCCAGCTCCTTGAACTGTTTAGCGGTGACCGTCCGAGAGTTGCAAGTGTTTCCACCTGCATTTTGAACAGGAGTCTCTCTTGCCTGATATTGTACGAATTGCAGAAAGCTCCTAAACATTCCGCCATTCACCATTTGGTCGGTGTTGTTGTTCACCTAAGGATTATTGTCTTCCTGATGCACATTATCAAGGGTGTTGATCTGTGGTGACTCAACAGTCTCCTGTGCTCCATTGATATTCTCAACATTATCGGATGTCATTTTCAAACACTGCCACAAAACAAGTGTTAATTGACATGCCACATATTATCCCTATATTCTGACCGACCATTTAAATAACAAATAAACTTAGGTAGGTCATACTAGCGAAGGAATTACCCGTCTCTCCCCTCCTAGTTCTAGTCTCACATCTCAGCCAGTGATCATATCCCTAAGCTTTGATACCAACTATGACTCCCCCAAAATAGGTATACATCACCCATTCTGAGTCGCCAATACATGGTACAAAATTCAAATACAACTTAATAATACAACTGTCGTGTAAATAAGACAAAACTTAAATTGAGAGTTTTAATACGAATATTTTCTTCTAGACAGTATTCAAACTCAAATGGATTCCTCAATACATTTATTATTACACTATTTCATAGAATAGTGAGGACTACTCTTGCAAACATCTGGACCGTCACTCTGTTCCCCGACTTGTCCCGGCTATGTTCTCATTTCTTGAAGAGAACAATGAAAGCAAAAGGGTGAGCTCAACTAGCCCAGAAAGAAATATTATGACTAAGATAATGCAGAATAATTTATCGTTAGCCTTCAATAGTGTTAAATTGATAAAATATAACAAAAATCAAGTTTAACTGCAATGGAACAAGCAATCCATTAGAAGAGTCAAGTAGAACATGATATCTACTATCTTCTATGATTTAAAAGGTTTTTCATCAATTTTATCGCTGAGACTCAGTATAATAAATAATCCACATCATCGAATCATCCCTGCACAACAGCCAAGGATATTCATTAGTATGACGACCACAAATTATCCATACACTATGGGCCAATGATATTCGTCTTTTCATCAATGGTCATGATCATGCCAACAACTGTCCATCAATGCCCTACGGGACAATGGGGACTTTTACCACATCATTTGTAACATTACGGTCATGATTATACCGAATAATCCCTGGTCATAATCATACCAAGTCCAACTATGCACTATGGCCACAGATGGCTTTCAACATAATATAAGCATGAGGATGATGACAATGATATAAGAATTCAATTAAAAGAAAGCAAAGGATATATTTTTAAAGATTTATAATTTAATTTATCCAGAATTCAATAATGTCCAAATTGTCAATGTGATACTGCTTTGTGGAGTAAAATTCAAGAATAATATTGTATCAAAAATGATTTGGACCGAAAAGAAATTAATTTTTATCATGAATAGTACCCCGGGTGAATAGTAACCAAGTGAATAGTACCCCGTGAATAGTAACTTCGAGAATAGTAATCCCGTGAATAGTACCCCGGCATGAAAAAGTTTAAACTTATCAAGAATGCTCATAATAATATTTCCATGAAAAGATACTGGATGAAGCGCAAATATCAAGGATATTCTACTAATTTCATGAAGTATAGAAGCCAAAACTTTAACAAAATGAGTATAGAATTCGAAATCTGAAATGAAATTATATTACTTAATACTATAGAGTATGGAAGAAAATATTATTTTATACGAATACTGAACAAAAATAATATCTCTTGCCTTGAAAAGAAGAGTATTCCAACTAGTATAGTGGGGATATTATTGAAGAAAACTTGAACTGTTTTCTACGTTCAAAGCTTCTTTAAACTCTAAGGAAATACGCTCAATATTATAGAAGAAGAATTCTCTAATTCTGGCGGTGTGATTTTCAATTCTAACTAAGCATCCTATTTATAGGAGAATGGAATGGGCACTGTTTAAGAATTTCTCGGGCGTCTAAATTTTCAATGCCATTACCAAGTAAAACAAAAATATTATATATATATATATATAAACACATGTTGCTTTGAAAAATACCTCCCACCCGTGACAAATTTTCATCTTTCCACCAACATGTGGCCTCCACTTGACCCACTCGTGGCCTCCACCATTATTATATATATATATATATATATATATATATATATATATATATATATACACTAAATAACTTTCTACCGATTATTTTAAAAAATGGATAAATAGGGGTCCATAAAATAATCAAAATTTATAACAAACACTTCATAAAAATCTCCTCAATATTTTTAACAACATTTTTCTAATATTATTATAACTCGCAATATTAACAACCAGATCGTTCCCAGGAAAGAGGGGACTTTCCGATAAAGATTTCTCCCTATTGACGCGCAATTAGGTGACCAAACCTCTCCTCGATAGAACTTTCTAGACATTGTTAATTATGTAAATAATAATATGAATAACTTGTCATCTCAATAATTGATTTAATAATATATAAAATATCGACAATAATTGAATCAAATAACTGGTAAGTGGGTTTTATACCTACTTATGGAGTACCAATTCATGCGAACTATGCCCATCTCAAGTACATTTTAGTATGTTTTAGCTGCATTCAATGTTAGTTTGCATTGCATATACTTAAAACTCCTTTTGGTGAATAAGTGCAGGAATCAGCCTAATTCGGTGGTATTATAGAGCACGAGGCTAATGGACGCATGAGGCGAGGCAAAAGCTGGGATATGCATGGCTGAGGATTGAGTGGAGCATGGATGGACAAGCATGGATGGACATAGGACACTTCAGTAGCAGCAACAACAATGTAGAACCAAATTCAGGAGCAAAACCAGAATTAATCAACTGCAAGTCGGGCGGCAGGATGAGCTTGGAGACGCCAGCTCCGTCAAGTACCCACCCAAACCGCATAATGTTACCTCATCAAATTCTTACGCCCATGAGCATGACAAGCTTAGGGGACGCGCGCCCACGCGAGAGAGCATTGACATCATCACTTCTTCGCAAGTCTCGCTACCTTGCAAGTAATAGTAATAGGTGGAAGAGCTTCTTCATGCCACAGGTCCTGTCTGCTGATTTTTTTATTTTAGTTTTTAATTAAAATGGTTGTAAGTGATTAAAAATAATATCTGACTAGTGTCAGATGTATCTTTGATATATTTTGTCGTATTTTTCATCATAGTAACTAGGGTTTACTCTCTGGGAGAGATTCCAACGTAGAAGGAGACCAAAAACTTTCCTTTTCTACTTCTTCTTGGGATTGGCTACCAGAGTAGATTATTATTAGTATTTGCTGGATTGTTATGCGGATTTGAATATTAACTGTGGATTCTATTCAGCAATTGGGTTTGATAGTTCTATCTTTCATCTTTCAATTGTTTGTTTATTAAACATGCTTAGATTTGATCCAATAATGGCTTTTGGTTCAGTCATAAACTAAACTCTATTATGGGATTCTAACGGATTTTAATATGTAGTTTGATTGCATGCTTGAATGTTGGATTGTTTTACATATCATATGGGATGTCTATCATGATTGTTTTGCATGTATGAATGCTTGATCACCATTCGTTTTAGTTCTTGTATGGGATTGACAATAAACATGAAAGTATGGATTGCAATCATGATAGTATATGTATATGGGGTTGGTTTATATGGCGTGCGTATTTGTTTCGTGAACCAGATAGACATATACTGTTTCACCGTATAAGTTAGAATAAGGGCTTGAAATTAAATTCAATATAGTTACAATTTCACATAGACATATAGTGATTTTGGTTATATTGGTGATTACATAGAGTCTATCATCTGTGGATGTTGTGTAAGTAGGTCGTAGTGCATTGAAAAATGGCTATGACTCTTTTAGTGCTCTTGACTACTTTCTTGTGATATGTGAACAAGTCATGCGTGATAGTGGTGATTAAATGAAATATTAAATGAAGTTAGGATCCCATTATTTCCAGATTTGATTTATTCCGTTGTTATTATTGTTTTAGTCGTTATTCGCGATTCGAGAACAAACCAATCTTATTCATTAGTTTGAACATATAAATATAGTGATTTAGTTAATGCATAGTGATTTAAATTAAACAACTTTCTCTGTGGATCGATACTTTACTTGCTCTGTATTTCTTGTTGACACGTGTATGCTTGCATGAGTTAGAACTCTTTTGTTAAGACTAAAAAAGAGGCAACAAGTTTTTGGCGCCGTTGCTGGGGACTCGTTTGATCTATGCCTTGAAAATTTGGTGATGGTTTTGACGCGGTGTATTGAAACAAATTTAGTATTGAACTGGGAAAAATGCCATTTTATGGTCCAAGAAGGAATCATACTGGGACACAAAGTATCGAAGAAGGGACTCGAGGTAGATAGGGAAAAGTTGGAAACTATAGAGAAATTGTCGCCGCCAACTTCGGTAAAAGGTGTTCGCAGCTTTCTGGGACATGCAGGTTTCTACCGCAGATTCATCAAAGACTTATCCAAGATAACTAAACCACTATGCAGTTTATTGGAGAAGGATGTGCATTTTAACTTTGATGAGGCTTGCGTGTCGGTATTTGAGCACCTAAAAGGGAATTTAACATCAGCACCAATTATTCTTGCACTGTTAGGGAATTGCTATTTGGTGATGTGTGATGCCGATGATTACGCCCGTAGTAGGGCCGCTTTGAGGCGCAGAGGAAGAGAAGATGTTTCATGTTATTTATTATGCCAAGAAGACCCTTACAGGATGCACAGTTGAACTACACCACCACGGAGAAAGAGTTATTGGCGTTGGTGTACGTCTTTGATAAATTTCCGGCAGATATTTGATCGGCACAAAGGTGATAGTGTATCTGAGATCCTTGCCAAGTCTGAAATTTTGTGGTGAAGAAGGATGCAAAGCCTCGGTTGATCAGATGGATTTTATTACTGCAGGAATTTGATTTGGAAATCAAGGACAGGAAGGGCACTGAAAACCAAGTGGCGGGTATTTTTTTATATTATTTTTTTTTTTTTTTTTGTTTTTGTTTTTTTTTTTTTTTTTTGTTTTTGTTTTTATTTTATTTTATTTTTTTTCTCTTATTTTATTTTTTATTTATTTTATTTATTTTTTTATTTAATTTTTATTTTTTTTAATTTTTTAATTTTTTCTTTTTTTATCTTTTTTTTTTCAAAAACTTGTTGCCTCTTTTTAGTCTTAACAAAAGAGCTCTAACTCATCTGCAAGCATACATGTGTCAACAAGCAATCTGAAAGCAAGTAAAGTATCGATCCCACGAGAAAAATTGTTTAATTTAAATCACTATGCATTAAATAAATCACTATATTTATATGCTCAAACTAATGAATAAGATTGGTTTGTTCTCGAATCGCGAATAACGACTAAAACAATAATAACAACAGAATAAATTAAATCTGGAAATAATGGGATCCTAACTTCATTTAATATTTCATTTAATCACCACTATCATGCATGACTTGTTCACATATCACAGGAAAGTAGTCAAGAGCACTAAAAGAGTCATAGCCATTTTTCAATGCACTAAGACCTACTTACAAAACATCCACAGATGATAGACTATGTAATCATCAATATAACCAAAATCACTATATGTCTATGTGAAATTGCAACTATATTGAATTTAAGTTCAAACCCTTATTCTAACTTATACGGTGAAACAGTATATGTCTATCTGGTTCACGAAATACATACGCCATATAAAACAGCCCCATATACGTATACTATCATGATTACAATCCATACTTGCATGTTCATTGTTAATCCCATATAAGTACTGAAACGAATGGTGATCAAGCATTCATACATGCAAAACAATCTTGATAGACATCCCATATGATATGTAACACAATCCAACATTCAAGCATGCAATCAAAATACATATTAAAATTCGTTAGAATCCCATAATGGAGTTTAGTTCATGACTGAACCAAAAGCCATTATGGGATCAAATCTAAACATGTTTAATAAACAAACAATTAAAAGATGAAAGATGGAACTATAAAACCCAATTGCTGAATAGAATCCACTATTAATATTCAAATCCGCATAACAATCCAGCAAATACTAATAATAATCTACTCTGTTAGCCAATCCCAAGAAGAAGTAAAAAAGTAGGGTTTTGTCCTCCTTCTACGTTGGAATCTCTCATAGAGAGTAAACCCTAGTTACTATGATGAAAAATACGACAAAAGATATCAAAGATACGTCTGACACTAGTCAGATATTGTTTTTAATCACTTACAACCATTTTAATTAAAAAATAAAATAAAACAATCGGCGACTTAGACCTCATGCAGCGCTACGCGTTCATCCACTATTACTCTACTCGGTAGCGAGACTTGCGATAAGTCATGATGTCGGTAGGGCTCTCGCAGCTCGGTAGCGCGTCCCCCTACGCTTGTCATGCTCATGGCGCATAAGAACTTGCGATGAAGTAACATTATGCATTTGGGTATTCACGCGGGCGCGCGTCTCCAAGCTCATCCTACCGCACGGCTTGCAGTTGATGAATTCTGGTTTTGCTCCTGAGTTTTGTTCTGCATTGTTGTTGCTGCTACTGAAGTGTCCTATGTCCATCCATGTTTGTCCATCCATGCTCCACTCAATCCTTAGCCATGCATATCCCAGCTTTTGCCTCGCCTCATGCATCCATTAGCCTCGTGCTCTATAATACCACCAAATTAGGCCGATTCCTGCACTTATTCACCAAAAGCAGTTTTAAGTATATGCAATGCAAACTAACATAAAATGCAGCTAAAACATACTAAAATATACTTGAGATGGTCATAGTTTGCATGAATTGGTACTCCATAAGTAGGTATAAAACCCACTTATCAAATACTCCCAAACTTGAACCATTGTTTTCCCTCAAGCAATACAAATTAATGAACAAGGAAAATGCAGTTATATTACTATGCAACTAAATTATGATGTAACTAATCTCACATTGTTCCAATGATCATAGAAATTCAGTCCAATTTGCCTCTACGAATTTTTTCTAAATTCCAGAAAACAGAGTCAAACCAAACTGCAGGCATAATGTCATACACTCAGATAATTCACAAATGCTATAGAGATGTGTGTGTGTGTTGTGTTTGCCAAAACTTGATTTAGGCACAAAATACTCATGCTATATTGCTCAAAATAGAAAATTATAGCTTAAATCAAGACTTATGTATATATATGCAACCAAGACTATTCCAACATCTTAAAATAAACTAAGGTTCAACAATGGGCTTAACTACTTTATTTTTACTCACGAGGGCAACTTTCGCACTTTTCTGCGGTGTTTATTGTTATTTTTCTTTTTCTACATGACTGTGCAATGTCTTACTCCATTAGGCAACACTGTTATCCCTTAGAGAGCTTTCGACCAACGACTCCCAGACCATGAAAGACCTTAGGGTGCTAGGTGTAGAGACAATCCCCTCGGGCGTACTTACTCAAGTAGCCAGGGCCCCAAAATAAGACTAGCCACGTTATTACTATTTTCTTTTCTTTTTCTCTTTTTTTTATTTTTTTATACACAGGTACCCATGTTTTCCCAAAGTTTAAAAATCAATGTTTTATACAGTCTAAACTCACTTTTCACATATTTCCCTTTTTAAAACTACATTTTTCTGTCAAGTAATGCAACACATACTTCTTATACCTACAAGTGACTGTGAACACATTTGTGCAAACCGAAAGCATTTAAACAGCATTATGAATTGCATTGTGTGAAACATTATATCTCAGCTCATATTATCCAAAATACTCAAAAATCATTTAAAAACTTCACTATCATCATTGGCTAGACAAAAATTTCTATACGGCGAGAACTGTGAGATATGCAAACTAAACATGAAACTAAAGAATATACTACAAAAATATGCAAAAAATAACTATATGATGCAAAAATTTAAAACTAATCATGCTAAAACTAAAAAAATTAAACTAATCATGCAAAACTACATGCACTACCCTACTCCCCAATACCCCGAAACTTATAATATTCAATGCCCCATTGAATGAAGGTAAAGGGTAATGAAAAACTCCCCTAATTGTCGGTAGTGCCACCCTCCAAAAATGTGTTGCCTCTTTTTTAGTCTTAACAAAAGAGCTTTAACTCATGCAAGCATACATGTGTCAACAAGCAATACAGAGCAAGTAAAGTATCGATCCCACAGAGAAAGTTGTTTAATTTAAATCACTATGCATTAACTAAATCACTATATTTATATGCTCAAACTAATGAATAAGATTGGTTTGTTCTCGAATCGCGAATAACGACTAAAACAATAATAACAACGGAATAAATCAAATCTGGAAATAATGGGATCCTAACTTCATTTAATATTTCATTTAATCACCACTATCATGCATGACTTGTTCACATATCACAGGAAAGTAGTCAAGAGCACTAAAAGAGTCATAGCCATTTTTCAATGCACTAAGACCTACTTACACAGCATCCACAGATGATAGACTCTATGTAATCATCAATATAACCAAAATCACTATATGTCTGTGTAAAATTGCAACTATATTGAATTTAAGTTCAAGCCCTTATTCTAACTTATACGGTGAAATAGTATATGTCTATTTGGTTCACGTAATACATACGCCACATAAAACAGCCCCATATACGTATACTATCATGATTACAATCCATACTTGCATGTTCATTATCAATCCCATACAAGTACTAAAATTAATGGTGATCAAGAATTCATACATGCAAAACAATTATGATAGACATCCCATATGATATGTAACGCAATCCAACATTCAAGCATGCAATCAAACTACATATTAAAATCCGTTAGAATCCCTTAATGGAGTTTAGTTCATGACTGAACCAAAAGCCATTATGGGATCAAATCTAAACATGTTTAATAAATAAACAATTGAAAGATGAAAGATGGAACTATCAAACCCAATTGTTGAATAGAATCCACTATTAATATTCAAATCCTCATAATAATCCAGCAAATACTAATAATAATCTACTCTGGTAGCCAATCCCAAGAATAAGTAGAAAAGTAGAGTTTTAGCCTCCTTCTACGTTAGAATCTCACCAAGAGAGTAAACACTAGTTACTATGATGAAAAATACGACAAAAGATATCAAAGATACGTCTGACAGTCAGATATTATTTTTAATCACTTACAACCATTTTAATAAAAAATAAAATAACACAAATCGTGACTTAGGACCTCGCACATGGCCGCAAGCGCTCTTCAGACCTATTACTCACTCATGCAAGCGAGACTTACGATAAGTGATGATGTCTGGCAATGGCCCTCATGGCGGCGTCGTCCCCTAAGCTTGTCATGCCCGTGACCGCGCAACTTGCGATGAGTAACATTATGCAGGCTTGGGTACTCGTGTGGTAGCGCGTCTCAAGCTCATCCTCGCCGACGACTTGCGCTTGATGAATTCTGGTTTTGCTCCTGAGTTTAGTTCTGTATTGTTGCTACTGCTACTAAAGTGTCCTATGTCCATCCATGCTTGTCCATCCATGCTCCACTCAATCCTCAGCCATGCATATCCCAGCTTTTGCCTCGCCTCATGCGTCCATTAGCCTCGTGCTCTATAATACCACCAAATTAGGCCAATTCCTGCACTTATTCACCAAAAGGAGTATTAAGTATATGCAATGCAAACTAACATGAAATGTAGCTAAAACATACTAAAATGTACTTGAAATGGGCATAGTTCGATTGAATTGGTACTCCATTAGTAGGTATAAAACCCACTTATCAAATACCCCCAAACTTGAACCGTTGCTTATCCTCAAGCAATGAAAATTAATGAACAATGAAAATGCAGTTATATTACAATACAACTAAATTATGATGTAACTAATCTTACATTGTTCCAATTATCATAGAAATTCAATCCAATTTGCCTCAGCAAATTTTTTCTAGATTCAAGGAAACAGAGTCAAACCAAACTGCAGGCATAATGTCATACACTCAGATAATTCACAAATGCTATAGAGATGTTGTGTGTGTGTGTGTATGTTGTGTTTGCCAAAACTTGATTTAGGCACAAAATACTCATGCGGGAGCTGTCGTTGATACTCCTAAATTAACATCACTTTTACTTCACAATTTATAATAATTAGCACAGTAGAAAGTAAGGATCGATCCCACAGAGAGTAAAGTTGTTTTAGAATTATTCTACTATTTTAACAGAAAATAAAGATGGGGGTTTTTGAAAATTATTTTTAAACTAAGAGAACAAGAATTAATGATGAAATTAACCAAATATGTAAAAATTTCAGTTTTGCAGTTCAGTTTCACCAAGTACAATAATCAATTAATCAAGTTATTATTTTTTCTTCAATGAAATTATTAGCCCTAGATAACCTAGTACAATAGTCAATTAATCAAGCTATATTGCTCAAAACAGAAAATTATAGCTTAAATCAAGACTTATGCATATATATGCAACCAAGACTATTCCAACATCTTAAAATAAACTAAGGTTCAACAATGGGCTTAACTTCTTTATTTTTACTCACAAGGATGACTTTCGCACTTTACCGCGGTGTTTATTGCTATTTTTCTTATCTTTTTCTTTGTCTACATGACTGTGCAATGTCTTACTCCATTAGGCAATACTGCTACCCCTTAGCGAGCTTTCGACCAATGACTCTCAGACCATGAAAGACCATAGGGCGCTAGGTGTAGAGACAATTACTTTTCATGCATTTATCCGGTATCTTTTACTTGAATTAGTTGCTTATATTTATGTGTTTTAGTTACTTTTCATGCATTTTGTGTTTATTTTGTAGGTTATACGTTTGGGAGCGGTGTGAGCGACTATTGGTAAAGAAAAGCAAGGGAAATACAAAGAAAAGAAATCCGAACATCATTTGGACTTTCATGTTTACTTCATGTTCTTGGTTTGGAACTTAGCTTACATTGTAGAGCGTCTTCGTAGCTTTCCGGAACATCTTGAATCGTTCTAATCGGAGTTCGGATGCAAGAATTATGGTCTTTGTACCAACGGACGTCTAACTTCGCTATTCTGGTTAGCCATTTTTATAGCAGTCCCTTCCAGCCCAACTTCAACCTTCACCCAAAGTTGTAGATATCGTCAATATCTTCGATTTGATAGGTGGCAGGCCCCGTAACTCTTCCCGGATCAAAAGTTATGGCCATTTTACCAGAGCACACTGCAGCAGAAAATCAACCTCGCGGTAGCATTGATTTCATCTTGTGCGCATGGGTCGCGATTCTGATGCAAAAACGTGATTTTTAGCTTTCGCACGGGCGCGCCCAACTTCAGGTCAACTCTTGCGTGGCCGCGCCACTTCGAAAGTTGACTAAAGATGACTTTTCACTAAACAATGCAATTAAAGCGTAATTGAGGGGGGGGGGGGTTCAATTAGGGCATATATATTAGACGTATTTTGATTATGTAGGGGATATTCCACCCTTGGGTGATCATAACATATTATATATGCTCTTTTCTTCTCTTTCTTTTTAGATTAGATTAGAACCCTAGATTAGATTAGAGTTGAAGATTGAAGCAATTGGAGAGCATAGGAAATTCAGAATTGGAGCAAGAGATATCAGATTTGCATTCCTAATTCCCTAACTTCTCTTTACTTCTATCTTTATTTCTCAATGTGTAATCTATTGTGGATGATGGATTTTGATTCTATGACGAGCTAAACTCTATTTTGATATTACAATGGATTCTATTGATTAGTTTAATCTGATATACTTCGTTGTTAACCTTATTGATTGCTATGAGATTGTTTATTAAGATTTATGCTTATTTGCTTAGTTGATTGGCCATCAATTACTATGATAACTCATATAAAATTGAAAGACGAAGTATGGTTTTAGATTTGATCTTGATAGCTTGTGTTTATATGTTCTACATGGTGATGGAATGTATGATTAGTGCTTAAAATAGACATATACTGAGGCATCGCTCGTAGTCAATTGAGAATTTTGGGCTTAACCCTAATTATTTGTAAATCACATAGACATATAGTGATTTAGGTAATGTGGGTGTCCATGTGTATTCTATCAGTTGTGGATTATATGTGATATGTGTATGGTACATCGAGAGATGTCCATGTCTCATTTTCGTGTTCTCGACTAGCAATCTAGTGCAAGTAATTTGGCTTAGAAGGGAGTGTGTGGATTTAAATGAGTTAATAGATGAAATTGTGATCTTAGATCTTTATTATCTAATCTTATTCTAGGGATAGTTAGTATTATTTAATTTCATAGTTTTAATATAAATATTTAAATCATTCGTTTAAATAAGACTGAAATGGTTATGGGCTAATGCTTGGTGAACTTTATTAATTAATTCTCCTTGGGAACGATACTTTACTTACTCTTTATTACTTGTTGACCACGTGTAGACACTCAAAATTTTCTGTACACCTGTCACTAACATTGTAGGAGGACATATTCATCTTTTAAGAGGGAGCCCTGAAAGACAATCCATATCCATACCAGATACTACCGAAAGTTCAGCATCAACCCCAGATCACTCTGGGAGTAACAAATCCAACCTCGGATATAACCCCGAGGCATGCAGATCCAATACCGGATCACACACCGGAGAAGACCGATTAATCTTGGAGATAACCCCGAGGTATCCAGTCTCAGTCCCAACTATGGGAATAGCCACCAACCTTGGTGATAACCCCAAGGAATGCAGTTTCGGCGATAACCCCGGAAATGCTTGTTTCAAATGTGACCAGCTTCAATCTCGGCGCTCACAACGAGATACACTATACCAACCCGGCGATAACATCGGGAAGACAGGCACACCTCAGAGATGACAATGAGGACCTTCGACAAATCGGCGATCAATCTCGGGAAGCTCGACGAGCGTGTCTGCTTTATCATTGAATCCGTGATAACACCGGGTAAGGGGCAACATCGTCATCTCTTCAACGCGATGCCATGCCACGTCATCTCAACATCTCTATGCAACGATGTCCCACAAGACTAACAAATCCCGAGTGACTATTGTGCGGGGTAACGGATAAAAGTTGAAGCTTGAAGACCGGAGGGCATCGTCCCATCTTCAATGACTTCGTACAAACTCTAATCCCATGCCATCGTACAACTCTCGACAATGGCGATCCGAAATAGGTCTTGTATACCTCAAACGGATGCCCGGATTGTACTTCTGAAAGTTCGAGTGGACATTACAGTGCTTGAGTGCACGTACTACGAGACGACCCGACCCGAGAAACCCAGGCCCACCCGGGTTGCCTCTGGTACAACTACGGCTCAGCCGCAGGTACACCTTCGGCTAAATCGTCTATAAATAGAGGGCTTGGGCTGCCCATTTTGTAAGAGAAAATGGCGAGGAAGCCCTGCCCAATTTGCTCTGCACTCACCCCATGCAGTGTACTTTCTCATTTTAAATACCTGTGAGCTCATATATAGCCTCTTTTGTACCTACAAAAGCCAGTGTTTACCCACTCTAAAGATATAGATGTCTTCTTTGGCAGTCAACTATAAGCCTTCTCACATACTTTAGAGTCTTTCTCTTCATCTCTGCACACACCTTTCTTCACGTTGAGAGTCGTGTTGGTGCGTTTGCCTGACTTGGTCAGTGGTTTTGTTTCAACAGATATATATATATATATATATATATATATATATATATATATATATATATATATATATATATATATTACTAACATTATCGAGTTATGGCTCGATTGAGCCTGAACTTGATGCAGTGCATTTATTTGCTTTTATATATATATATATATATATATATATAATATATGTATCAAACTTTGTTCGATGAGCCTAGACTTGATGCAGAGCGTTTCTTGCTTTAATATATATATATATATATATATATATATATATATATATATATATATATATATATATATGTATGTGGGACTACTTGTTCGATGAGCACAGATTTTACATCCAGTGCGTGTACTACGCTTTTATATATATATATATATATATATATATGAAATGTTGTCGAACTACATTTACGATGAGCACAGATTTTACATCCAGTGCGTTTATTTTCTTATATATATATATATATATATATATATATATATATATATATATATATATATATATATATATAACTATTGTCCAACTCTACGTTTGATGAGCACAGATTTTACATCCGGCAAGTGCGTTTATTTGCTTTATATATATATATATATATATATATTTATATATATATATATATCCCACACACAGAGTTCACTTACGTGGTGGTTGATCACTTTTATAGCTTTCTTTACGTTTCATCTGCACAGAGTTTACTTACGTGGCGGTTGATCGCTTTATATACAACTTTTTTTACATTTTGTCCCTTTGGAATTTCCTTCGTGGCGGTTGAACCGTATTCTGACTTTATTTATGTTTACGTCTCACTTTGGAGTTTCCTCAAGTGGCGGTTGATAACTTTATAGCTTTATTTACATTTGATCCCCCATGGAGGTGCTTACGTGGTTGGTGATCATGTATGTATATATATATTCTACAGCTTTTATATATATACCGCCTTCTTTGCTTTCATACAAATTGCGGTATCATATGCTTTAGGAATCATGTGATCACAGATTCAGCCCATTGGATCTAGATTCGGTTCCGTGATGGACATTTTCAATTATGGCGACTTGTAAATTATTCTGCGATGTATGCGAATTTCCTCGGATGGTTTCCATACCCGCGAGGAAGTCGGCATTATTTTGTATATTATTTTTTTTAATGCGGATGCTTCATCTCTGTCAAATAAAATCAATCAATAGAACACTTAATAAAATGGGAGTGTAAAAGGTCTCAATTACTATTGAGCATCGGGGTTTGAAAAACCTCTTTTATAAAACTTCATTGCCATATCTTGCTTAAAATTGAATTTTTACATAAATTCAAACCACAATATATATAGGTGCGAACGAGGCCTCGCACTTTCTTCCAAATAACAGACACATTGACCCACACACACACACATTCGGATAATAGTTTCTTGAAAAGAGGCGGTCACCAGTGGTAACACGGATGTCGGAGAGTGCCTAACACTTTCCCTCGCATAATCAAGTCCCCGGACCCTAATGAATCTCGGTTTCACCAAACCCGTTTAGCGATGTCACATCATTTGGGTCAATGTCTGCAAACCTTTTCTCGGTTGTGTTGATACAACCATTTAAAAAAACCAATGGCGACTCTTAACGATCCATCGTCGTCGACATTATACATATCGGACCTTTTTCACTTGTTTTTTCAAACAAATCTCACCTAAAATGAGAACACCAAAGAACAAGTAACGAAAAGGGACAATTAAAAATCCCGACGTCGACAGGTGGCGACTCTGCTAGGGACTCCAGTAAGAGGACTTAAGCCGCTATTACAAATCTTTTCAAAATTGTTATCTGCTTATGTGTGGATGTTGCATTTATATTTGATGAATGTGTACGAATGCATTTCCTGATTGCACTTAGTGCTTCACACCATAATTGCTTGTGATATTAGTGCTTCACACCATATCTGCTTGTGATATTAGTTAGCCGCATTACATGTCATCATTTTCATACGGTGAGGACGCGATGTATGTGAATGTATGTTGTGTGGTCCCTCCACCGGGAGGCTATCCGTCGGTGTTTGATTCTTGGGACTCGTGAGAAGACTAATTCTCAGAGGCTCGGGAAAGGCACCACCCAAATTCGCTCTAGTTGAAAGACCGGATTAACTTCCCGTCAAGTAGATTGCGATGATTTGGGAACCTTCATGCCAAAAAGCTGCGAGAGTAAACTAAGATAGGTTAGCCTCTAATAAACCCAAAACGGAGGAAAGTCTCTTCATTCTCTCTCATTTCAATTACTTGTAAACACAATTACTTGTAAATACATTCCACATATATCTCCATGTAATATGAAGAAATGTGTACACATATATATTTTAACATCTACTTTCTGAAAACGGTGACATCCATTTTGCGAGATAAAATTCCTAAAATGGACACATCACATAGCATGTTATTATACATATTCCTAAAGACTAAACTATGCAAGTCTTTCGCGAGGGAACCAATCGGACCTACTACCCGGTCGAAAGTCCAAAAAGGCCACGAGCCTACGATCGATCATGTCGTCATCCGACCCGAAATGAACTTAATCCGATTTCTCGTAAAAATTGACGGATTAAGCAAAAAATTACTGATTTGGTTGTTATGCTCAAAGAATTACACCGGTCTAATCGGGGTCCAAAAATACCCGTACATCTTTGAATCCTCCACACAGGAGGAGGAACCCCGGTCATTATAATACACGAGCTGCGGTTGGATCGACCAACAAAACTCATGATCTTGCCCATCCCATTGGAGACCCGAACACCTTTGGTGACATCAAAAAAGAAAGTCCTTCAAATGGAAGAGACCCTTCGTCTTTATCAAAGGAATTGGAACACACGGAGTGTTTTCATATGTTGATCTTTGCATTTTCCACGGTGTTCATTATCCGAAAAAGTTTAAAACTCGACTTTGAAAAATATGCCATGGGTTAGGAGATCCTTACACACATTTAAAAGTGTTTATTGGAGAACTTGGATCTTATGCAGAGAGAATGAAAAGCTTCGAATGCAATTGTTCCAAAAAATTCTAACTAGAGAAGCCCGTTAAGTGGTACACAAGATTAGACAACTCAAAATCCATAGTTTGGGAAGAGCTAGCACATGCTTTCCTCACTCAATCTGACTTTCAATCTCGGATGGCTCTGATCGGTATCAAATTACCAAGATCAAGAAATAGTCTAACGAGTCTTTCAGAGAGTATGCTCAAAGGTGGAGATGCTTGGCTGCCCAAGTTAGTCCTTCCATGATAGAATGAGAAATGGTCATGACTTTCATAGACATACAAGAAGCTCCGTTCTATGAAAGAGTTTTAGCCGGCATCGGTAAACCATTTTCTGAAATGGTCAAACATGGGGAGATGGCTGAGATGGGTTTGAAGTCCAGAAAGATTCAAGACCTAGCTGCAATCAAAGTTGTTGCTGATCACATCCAGTCCGGAAATTATGGAAACAACCCCCGTAGGGTCCATAAAAAGAAAGAGGAAGATGTTTCCACGATCTTACAGGGTCAAAAAGCGATCAAAACATGCCTATTCAAAGGAGAAACTACACTCCCTTTCAAAGACGGTCTGCGAACCCTCCAATACCAAAAGGTGGAGAAGTCAAATGCCCTCGAGTGTTTACACCCTTAGGGATACCCTCGAGAACATTCTCACTCTTACGACAACACGAGAAGAAAATTACATCTTTCTTCCACCAGCCAATTTTTAATGGGCGGGGTTTCAATCTTTGCTCGAAAATGTGCTTATCATGTTGGGGCACTGGACATGATACTCGAGATTGTTGGGCCTTGAAACACAAGATCCGAGACACGATGACAATGGTGAGATCGTGGTCTCCAAACCGATCGACCTCATGTTCAAGACAACCCTCTTCCTCGACACAAAGAAGAAGAGGTCAACATGATAAATTGGAGTAATGGACGAATTCCAATTTCAACTGTGAATCCTCCGGACCCTCAAAGGCGGTGATGACAAATGGGATTATGCCAGTTCGATTCACCATGGAGCGAAAGATGAAAGCTTTATGCAAACAAATTGAACAATTGGCGAAAATAGTGACTTATCGACATCAAGTGACTCGTCGATTAATCGACCGAGAGAGCATGCCGGTCTCCTACCTCTTGTCATGAATATTCCTCGTCACTTTCGAGAAAATGAAATCTTTGGAAGACAAAGTGATGAAGAGCAAATGCCAAAGCCGTCGAGATTTTGCCAACAAAGAGAATTCACCTATTTGGGCCAACCTATGGAGGAAATCCTTCATATGTTAATCAATGAAGGAAGGATCGGTTCCTTTTACCTCCAATCAACCCCAGTTCGAGGCGGTACTGACTCGATGGAGTATGTCGATATCACTCCCGATCTCGCGGTCACGCGCCGGAGAAGAATGTCTTGGGCACTCATACCTTATCAAAAATCTAATTGACGGTGGTGTCACTGCACTTAGCGACGGCGATCTTGTGTTACGTGCAAGTGAGAATTCAAGTCCTACTAAGTGGAAGAGTGTGGTAGCGATCATATCCACTGGCCGATGGGATTAACAAATCACTCATAATGCCAATAATTCAACTCGAGGAAGCAACAATCCTTTGAAAGTGGCGGCTCCCGAGCAATCAACTTGTCGTGCGAGAGCACAATATCCTATTGTTAGCTTGAGCAAAGTTCCATGGAATTATGGAGAAGGTGAAGGATCCACCTCACATACAAGCTTATTTCTGATGTGAAGGAAAATCCATTGTATCTTCCCCACGGGTGATGAAGTCTACCATCAAATCAAAGGGAAAATACCCATGGAGAAGATTGAAAAATTCCTCCGCACTATGGGTCATCATAATGAAACCAATGATGGTTTTAAGCTTACAAGAAGCTCCACAACAAATATCAATTCAGGACTTGGTCCTAACTTCCGATAATCACCGGAAGGTCTTGTTGAATGTTTTAGAAGAAGCCTATCTACCAACATCAGTTGATACGGAAAAATTTCAACATCTGGTTGATCACATTTTCAACAATAATGTGATATCCTTCACTGATGATGACATACCGCTCGAGGGGACCGGTCATTGCAAACCATTGCACATTGCGGTCTTGTCCTCTGGATACATGCTAGCTGGAGTCTTAATAGATGGAGGTTCCTCTCTAAATATCTATCCCTACGCTACCTTGGTGAAGATGAATATCAATCTCAACCGAATTTGGAGTAGCCATACTATCATCAAAGCTTTTGATGGAGCCCGTCGAAATTCGATCGGAGTAATTGAGCTCCCAATCGAAATTGGTCCTCATACATTCTGCGTATCTTTCCATGTGCTCAAGATAGATTCGGGATACAACCTTGCTCTTGGGACGACCATGGATTCATATGGTTTGAGGCGATCCCTCCACTCTTCACCAACAGTTGAAATACATTATCAACAATAGCCTAGTCACGGTCAACACTGAACCAGAGTCTCCTCAACACGGGGACATGCCATTCATCAATGCCAATGCATATGTTGAACCAGTAAGTTTTTATGCCTTAGAAATCAGCAATACCCATACCATGCTATTGGAATGCCATTGCCCAAACCCAAAATTTCTGTCGAGGTAATGTCAGCTACTCAAGAAATGATGTCATTGGGTCATCAGCCGGGACAAGGGATGGGTAAAAATTGCCAGGGTATCAAGTACCCAATTCGATTAACCAAACAAATTGGAACAATTTGGGCTAGGCTATTACGCGATTCTAGTCACGAGAATCCTCATAAGCATCAATGATTCCTTGACTTCAACCATGCGGCGTTTATCTTCGCCTTCAAGCTACGAGTCCGCACAACCTCTTGTAAAGGTGCCGACCATGTAATGGCTATGTTATTTCCCAATAGAATGCGCAGGTGAAGGAGAAAGAAGTCTTTGTTCTAAATCCCGCAGTGGAAGAAGAGGAACGAAGAATCAAACAAGACGTTATCCAAATGATGTCAGGCATACACATCATCGTTCATGATGAACATACCAACAGATACACCCTAGACGATGATTGCCTGGACATAATGGCCATCATTCGGAACAGGGAGGATGATGACAATCCCTGCATCACTATGGTCCACCCGGACTTTGCCCTTGTTAATTGGAACAGCACTCCTTGCATTGGTCGTCAAGGGTAAAATGGGCAGAACTCTTTCTACCCTGTAAATATAATAACGTCTTACTTTTTTATACAATATTAGCAGTTTATTTTGCCAGTATATGCTAACACTGTGTATGATCAACACATTTCATATATACCAAGTGAAAGCATATTTTGTTTCAGGACTCTGAATTTAGATGTGCCTATACTTGCTGATACGGTGCCTATTCTCCATAAGGATTGTACCTTTGATATAGAGATGAATTCAGCCTTGATGGAAATACAGGATGACATTGAGGTGCCTCCAGAAATTCAAGAATGGGTCAAAGATAAACCTAAACCCAACCTTGATCAAACCAC